>CM046044.1:10413842-10826823 GCA_025215565.1 Flaveria ramosissima | reverse complement strand
AGAAGTGGTGGATGACTGGTCCTGTCGATGCTTAGATCTTCGCCTCTTGACCTGAAGCAAGAGGCCGATGCAGCCGCATCCCCTCCTTCTGCTTCGTCATCATCATCATGACCTTCTGTCCTGTCTTCCTCAGTCTCCTCATCACATCATCCTCCCTCATCATCATCATCATCTGCATCATCACCATCTCCATCATCCCCGTCACCCTTCTTTTAGCTTCAGGGGCTCATCCTTCGACCCCGTTGCCTCAGCATAAGCGTCTGTTGGTCTCTCCACTCCTCTATACGTTTGACGGACTGAGCCTGCAGGTCCTGGAGTTGGGACACCTCGACTCTCTGCTGGTCGAATCACCCGAGCCTGCTCTGGCCATTTGCTGAGACTGGGCACAGCAGTCAGGTCGGTCACTGGCGGATCTGCGCCGCCTTCCTCCTCATCTGCAGCAAGCAGACGCATCACCATACGGTTAAGCGCTGAGAGCTGCTCCTCTACCCCGATGTGAGGTAGAGTAAATCCATAAGCATGTGAAGGCTGGGCTGAGGGTCCAGCATGATGTGTGGTGTGGTGGCAGTGGCAGTGGTGAATATGGGTCGTGGGCTGATGCTGGTGAAGTAGTGTGAATGGTCTGGTGGTTGGATGGGACGGATACATGGTGGTAGGTAAGGTGGTGGATGTGGTAGTGGGAGTAGTGGATGTGGTGGCTGTGGTGATGGGTGGTATGTCAGTAGTGGGGGTAGTGGTGGCTGTGGGGGTGGAAGTAGTAGTGACGAAGGTCATGCGACGCTTCTTCTTCGTTCAATCCATGGGGTTGAGCCATCCGCTTCCTCCTAGTCCGCGGTGGAAGTGGATGCTCCCCTGCCCCTGCTTACTGAACCCGGAACATAGTTCGGGTCAGTCGTCTCTCTGAGGAGTCCCAGGGTGTTCACACAACCACCCTAAGCCCGTGGTCTGTGGGAACAACTTTACTTCCCACAGTCCTGGTGAGGGCTCCTCATCTGACTCCTCCTCCTCTAGATCACCAGCCACAAACTCCTGATGGAAACCGGCCATCTCAGCGACCTCTCCGGCAGTGGCTGACCCCGGGGGAATAACGTCTGAATCAGTGCCTCTAGATGGAGCAGGCATACATCCCCGGCGTCGCCGCTATCATCATCATCAGAGTCAGTATCTGGTATAGCAATATGCTCAACATCCGAATCACTGTCATCGTGGCGCCACTTTCTCTTGGCTGCGCCACATAATCAGCACGGGCCAGATGCCCAAACAGCCTCCTGACAGGGGGCTTCACCTGCTTCCCCCTGTATACCTTCATCCGGCCAAGCGTCGTGTCATCCATGACCTCAAGAGCAACAGCATCCTCCTTCTCCTTAGGCAGGGAGGGAAGCTTCTGGTCAATGATCATCTGCATAAATCTGGGGTACATACAGAAGCCTTCCTTCCCTTTCCCCTCGATGTTCTCCACCAGGTAGGTGAATATCATCTTGGAGAAGCTGAACGGGTGGTTCAGCACCAACGCAACATACGCGTTCTGGATCTGGTCGGAAAGCTCATCAAAACCTCCCTTCCTGGAAGCTATACACTTTAGCAGCACGTGCGCAAGGTACTTAAACTGGGGACAGAGGTTACTCTTGTTGAGTACCCCAGCATTGATGTCCCAGAGTACTTGGCTCTCATGAAACATCCTCTGACAGTGAGGGGGTGTAGACGAGTAGGACAATCAGCATCGTCCCCCAGCTGTAGAACAATCCTCAGATCCTCCTCTGATACAGTGATGGCCTCACCAAAGATCGAACTTCTGATGCAATGAGGCTCAGAGGATCTATCAACAGATGCGCCTTCCCAGAAGGCCTGCTGCACTGATCTATACGGAGTGCATGGTGTAGCAATAGCATGAGCGATCCTGGATCTCAACAAAAACGTAATAATCCCCGAGAAGTCAGCTGCGTTCCTGGATGTCAAATCCAGATGAGCACATATGTTGTGCTTGGTGCTCATGGTCCATCGACTCGCCATCTGTAACACATAACAATATAAACATTAGTTCCTTTGGCTAAGAGTATAATGAGACACTTAGACTTTGAATAAAATCTCTGTCATGCGATTGAAGTTGTACGACTGAAGACAATCGTGCGACTGAACCGTGCGATTGAACTTCAGACGTGCGAATGACTCATGCGCACGACTGAGTGTGCGACTGGGCTCATGCGCATGTACTCTTATGCGGTTACACCAGTCGTGCGACTGAGTCTCATTCGCATAGTTCAGTCGTGCGGTTAAGTGAATCGTTCCCTTCAGTCGTGCGACTGAAGTTCATTCCGGACGACCAGTCGTCTGTCTCAGTTGTTCAGTCGTCAATCGTTCGAAACTTCACAAACTAAGTCTTTTAACTCAATTAACCGGTTCATTAGAGTCGCATTCTCTTTACTAATAACCTATTTTACTTAATTTTAACATTTTGCTTGGTTTTAGTAGGTTATTAGGGTTTGCTTGTCTCGGTCCACTTTTCACAGTCGAACAATCCCAATTAGGGTTCCAATCTTTCTGTTTTTGATGAAAGAAGACTGCAACCTACCTGTATGATGAATGTCGAAAGTCAGTGAATCACAATCAGAGGTAAACCTAGGGCAAATCAAATTTTGGCAGAGTAACGGTAGAGAGTGCGATTTAGGGGGCGATTTGAGGGTGATGAGTCTCTGCGACCGACTCCACCTCTATTTATACCAACCCTAGATCCAATCGTGCGACTGAGTTCATACGCACCTTTCAGTCGTGCGAGTGGGACTCAGTCGTGCGATTGTGTCAGTCGCCCTTCTCCAGTCGTCCGACTGAAGTTCAGTCGTGCGACTGACTCACTCGTTCGCACTTAAGCCTCCGACTGGACTAATCGTATGTCCATTCGGTTGGATGGTCCATACTCATAGTTCATTCGTGCGAATGGACTTCATTCGTATGGTTAGCCCATACGTATGGTCCATTCGTGCGAATGGGTCATACTTAGTTAATTTTCTGCCATTTTTACCAATTTACTTTTAAACTCTTTTATATTAATTAAATTAACGTTATGAGCCTTTGATCATCTCAGACATGATCCTTTTATCTTGAAAACACTTTGATCACCTCAGACGTGATCCTTTTATCCACTTTGGTCACCTCAGACGTGACCCTTTTAAAACACTTTGTCACCTCAGACGTGACTGTTTTTTTAAATTTTCAAAGCACATGTGGTCATCTCAGACATGACCCTTTTAGTGAGTTGATTCCTTCTGATTTTCCTGATGTAACCCGACACTTGACTCAAATTAAGATTAAAACGACTAACTAATTTAAGACTTTAAACTAATTACATAAACAAACATATTTTTGGCTTTTTGTGAGAGATAAATCCAGAGATTGATATCTACGGGATTTGGTTCGGGAGTAGATAGCTTCAACTTAGATTGATCACATCTGGACCAATTCAATTTTTGGAATCATACAGGCAATTCAAATCATTTGGGACAAGTTATTAAACCTTTTGATGCTCAAGTTCTCGGTGTTCATCCAGAGTCGTTAGCAACATAAGGAAATCATACTGAAACTCTTAGATTTTCACATTGATTTGAACCTTTGAGGATGTAGCCACAATGATTGTCAGTATGTTTGTCCACTTAAATCCATACACAGACTTTTGACACAGACTGGTGACTTATTTAGGTTTAATTATTTCAACTAACATTTGTGGATCGCACACTTATATGGTAATCAACATTCCTTAGGAGCTTTTGAGCGGTCTACGGGTATTATTACAAGAAGAGACTATTCTTAGAGCTTTCAAAGAGAAGCCTGTCCTCAGGTCAGTGCCATCGCACAGCAGAGAGGCGGCAAACAACAATGAATTCTAGAATATCTAGGTTATGCTTATCCTCAGGTCAGTGCCATCGCACAGCAGAGAGGCACACAACCTATCTCCTTGTTAGAGCAGCTTATTTTATTTTGCACAAAATGCACCAACAACATAAGTCATCAGCTTTATTGCATTTGTCTTTCAATTTTTTTCTTGCTTTGCTTTAATTATGGTCATCCGCACACATTTGTGGCGTTTAATTGCTCATTACCCCTTATTGGAATATTGTTGATTGTGTTAACCAGTGATAAGATGGAAGCCCACAGTCAGTTGAACAACTTAGTTTTATCTTGAGATCACCAATCAGGTCTATTTGTCTATTGTGTTGAATCTACCAACATATCATATATGGTCTAGCAGCCTCTAAGTCTACTTTCTTTGTGTCACCTTATGAGTTGCCAGTTTTTCTATCATCTCCCTTTTTGTATTGCTTAGATTACACCGATTTATACTTTGAACTTTTGCATCTTTCCAAAACTTAAATTTTAAAATCCCTCTTGATTTGTTCCTGTGTACTATCATTTTCCAAAGGTATTGAATCGGTATCACAGACACAATCTACCTTATTTCAACTAGTTACTCCTTCTCCCTCTTTTTTTTTTTTTTTTTTTTTTTAATGTTAACTTGCTGACATATTCTCCCTCTAAAATACTGAAATCATTTCTGGTTTAATTATTTTAGGATTTTAATAAACAGCAAAATAACATGAGTATAATAAAATAAAATAAATAGACAAATAAAATAAATAAAATAAACTTTAACTAAACTACATCGGACTACACATTGTCATCATCAGGAATTACCTCACTTTTCTTTTAACGCCGTTGACCTCTAATAAATATTGAAAACGTGGTTTATCAAAGGCTTTATATAGAGGTCAGTGCGTTGAAAATCAGTATTAATTTTAACCACATCAATTAAGTTCTTTTCAAAGCAATCTCTTATGAAATGGTATTTAATACCGATGTGTTTGGTCTTAGGATGTTGGACGGCGGATTTTTAGTTACTGCAATTGCAGCAGAGTTATCAACAAAAATAGGAGTAGATGAGAATTTAAAACCGTAATCCCGCATTTGCTGTTGAATCCAGATGATTTGTGAACAGCAACTTGCAGCAGCAACATATTCGGCTTCACAGGTTGACAATGCAACCGATGTCTGCTTCTTACACTGCCAGGTACTAATCTTCTCCCAAAGAATTGACACCCCGCTGATGTAGACTTGTAGTTCATCTTGCAGCCCCCGTAATCCGAGTCACTATACGCGGTAAGCTCAAAGTCATCATCATGAGGATACAACAATCCAAGTGTGGGTGTACCCTTCAGATAACGAAAAATCCTCTTGACCCCGATCAGATGGTTGACCTTTGGTTTAGCCTGATATCTAGAACATAGACATGTAGCATACATAATATCAGGTCTTGAGGCAGTGAGATACATGAGGGATCCAATCATTCCGCGGTACATAGTGGCATCTACTAGATCTCCATTCTCATCAGGTGCTATATCATGATTTGTAGCAAGTGGAGTCCCAGCAGCAGAAGCATTCTCCATGTCAAAGCGACTGAGAATGTCTCCTACATACTTGGTCTGATGTAGAAAGATTCCATTGGGTGTTTGATCCACCTGTAACCCGAGGAAGAACAAAATCTCCCTCATAGCCCATCTGCTCAAAAGAATGATTAACAACTTCTTTTGGGAAGGACACCTCACCTTCTTCATCATCCAGCTGCAAATGTTGATTAATGATGGCCGGAGTGATGAAGATTGTCCTCCCTTGCACTGTGGCAGACAGTGCCTTCTCCCCATCCATAATGACCTCTTGGCAGGTCTTCCAGAATTCAAGCAAGTGATCCTCATATAGAGTAGGATCAATGGTCAGGGAGGTGAAGTAGTTTGACAGAGTCAAGAATTGGCAAATCTCTGAGAAACTTGCATCTTTCTCAGAGCTTAACAGAGCAACTTGATTATGTTGCCTGTGAAGTTGCATGGAGAAATCAGGGTTGTTTCTGCGGTTAAGGTTGGCCATTTCAGAAGCTTAAGGGTGAAGAAAGGTAGAAAGCAAAGGCGGTTTAGAGAATTAGGTTAGAGAAATAGTAGAATTGAGGAAGATAGTGGGAAGAGGGGGAACCGTTGGTATTTATGTGAAAAGGGATTTGAACCAAAGTTAATGAAAGAGGATAAACTTTGAAATCCGGAAGTCGGTCCCACCTCTGAAAAGGTAGTTTACTTTTGCTCAAAAAGTAGTTTTCTTCGAATTCGAAAAGCTTCCGAAGTTTATTTATCTTCGGAAGTTTTGATTGAAAAAGCTTCCGAAGCTAAAATTGCTTCGGAAGATTTTCCTGAGAGTCTTGAAGATTTATGCTTCTAAAGAGAAATAACCCTTGGATGCTTTGTATTGGAATAAACAAAGCTTCCGAAGGTTAATTTTGCTTCGGAAGAAAAAGGTCCTTAAAAATAAATAAGTGTCTGAGATAAGAATTTTAAGCTTTGGAAGATGAATTTGACTTCTTCCGAAGGTAAAGTCTCTCAGACAGTTATGTATTTTGAAGACATGTTTTTCTTCCGAAGATAAAATTTTATCTTCCGAAGTATCAAAAATTTTCAAGAATCTAAGGAAAGTCTTCAAAAAGAATTTTACATCCAAAGAAAACATGAGCTTATGAAAGTAATGAACTAGACAACTTAGGACACACATATTTTAAGAAGAAATAATTAGAATTAGTTTTAAAAAAGTCTACTCAAAGTTAATCATCCCATATAGCTGATATCAGATACTTAAATATCTGTTCATCAAAAACTTTTGTGAACAGATCAGCATATTGTTCATCTGTATGAACTTTGACTAGTTTAATTAATCCCTTTTCATAGTTATCTCTTATTAAATGATACCTGATGTTGATGTGTTTGGTCCTTGAGTGCTGCACAGGGTTCTCAGTGATAGAGATAGCACTATTATGGTCTATGTGGATAGGAGTCTCTTTGAAGTTAAATCCATAGTCCAGCATCTGATTTTGAATCCAAAGCACTTGAGCACACAGCAGCTTGCAGTAGCAATGTATTCAGCCTCAGCAAGTTGATGCAAGACACACAGGATTGTTTCTTGCATTGCCATGAGACAACTCTTCCACCAAGGAATTGACATCCCCCAGATGTAGACTTTACAGTCATATTGCAACCACCATAATCACTATCAGTATAGGCATACAGATTGAAATTAGGATTCTTTGGATACCATAGACCAAGTTGAAGCACCTTTGAGGTATCTTAAAAATCCTTTTCACAGTGATTAAGTGAGACATCTTAGGGTTGGCTTGATATCTTGCACAAAATACATGTAGCAAACATGATATCAGGCCTGCTAGCTGTAAGATACATAAGAGACCCAATCATAGCCCTGTATAATGTTCATCTACACACTCCCCCTCAAGATCTTGACCAAGGGAGTGGTTTCTGGCTATGGGTGTCTTAGCAATCTTACAATCAGTCATGTTGAACCTCTTGAGTATGTCTTGAACATACTTTGACTGACTTATGAAGATGCCATCTTCAACCTGCTTCACTTGAATTCCCAGAAAGAAGTTGAGTTCTCCCATTGAACTCATTTCAAATCTGTCTATCATCAGCTTCTCAAAGTCTTTGCAGAGCTTTGGATTAGTTGAACCAAAGATGATGTCATCTACATATACTTGAACCAGCAATAAGTCATTTCCCTGTCCTTTGATGAAGAGAGTTCCATCTATAGTACCTCTCCTGTATCCATGTTTACAAATACTCAGATAGTGTCTCATACCACTTCCTGGGTGCCTGATGCAGCCCATAAAGAGCTTTGTCAAGCTTGCAGACATTCAGGATGATCAGGATCTACAAAACCAGGTGGCTGTTTGACATAAACCTCCTCATCAATCACTCCATATAAGAAAGCACACTTTACATCAAGTTGATAGATCTTGAAGTTCTTGGATGCAGCAAATGCCAGGAATATCCTAACAGCTTCTAGTCTTGCTACAGGAGCAAAACATCAGTGTAGTCAATCCCTTCTTCTTGTGTGTATCCTTGAACAACTAGTCTTGCCTTGTTCTTGATGATGATTCCTCTATCATCCTTCTTATTTCTAAAAACCCATTTGGTTCCAATGGTAGTCTTCCCATGAGGAAGAGGACAAAGGTTCCAAACTTTCCGCCTTTTGAATTGAAGCAGCTCTTTTGCATAGCTTCAACCCAACTTCCATCCTTTAGAGCTTCATCAACTTTCTTAGGCTCTATCTGAGATAAGAAACAAGAGTGAAGACAAACATTTGCTTCATGGGTTTGTCCTTTGTTCTTACCCCTGTGACAACATCTCTAATGATGTTTGTGGTGTGGTGAGACTTGTGGATCCTTAGCTGAGGGATCACAGCAAGTTGTTGAGAAAGATCCAAATTTGAGAAATTTAGATCTGGTCTAGAAGATTCACCCTCCACATTATCACACTTATCAAGATTAACTTGATCCAATGAGTGTGAGACATCATTGATGTTGTCATCTATGGTATGGTTATTAGCATCAAGAAATTCCTGATCACTATCACCATCACCATTGTTGTCTTCTACAAGTGAGGTGTCTTTATCTGGTTGAGAGGCCTCTGAGCTGGAATTTGAAGGCATGCCAGATGTATCAGCTGAATTTGTCATTGTTGTGCTGATAGAAACCTCATTTGCGGAAGTAGTTCCAACTGGGGCTGAAGATGTATGAGTTGAAGGTCTTCCTAGCTCAAATCTTGGATCAGGATCACCTGTATTTAGATTTTCTGCAGGTCCTGAAACATGCTCACAGGATTTGTTAAAACAGTTGGTAACTAAATCAAGATCAAACAGCCAATCCGGACCAGAACCAGCCACACAAGGAGTGTGCTCATTGAAAGTCACATTGGCTGACTCCTCAACAATTCTAGTTCTGAGATTGTATACTCTATAAGCTTTAGCTTGGGAAGAGTATCCAATGAAATGTCCATCATCTGATTTCTCAACAAACTTGGCAATTTGATCTTTGGTATTCAAGATGGTGCAGGGACATCCAAATGACCTGAGAAAACCAATGAAAGGTTTCCTCTTGTGCCAAAGTTCATAAGGAGTCTTACCATGTGTCTTAACTACTAAAACTCTGTTTTGCACATAGCAAGCAGTGTTAACTGCCTCTGCCCAGAAGGTGATAGGCAGTTTAGAGTCAGACAACATAGTTCTTGCAGCTTCAATAAGTGTCCTGTTTCTCCTCTCAGCAACTCCGTTTTGCTGAGGAGTCCTGGGAGCACTATATTGTCTTGTAATACCTTTTTCATCACAAAATGTATCAAGGATTTGGTTCTTGAATTCACTTCCTTGATCACATCTTATGGTTTTGACCTTTGATCACATTGATTCTCAACTTTAAGATGAAGTTCTTCAGAATCTCAGGGTTTCATCCTTAGTTCTAAGGAAGAAGACCCAAGTGAATCTTGTAAAATCATCTGTGATCACCAGACAGTAAGAGGTCCTTCCTAAACTCATTACACTGGTGGGGCCAAAGAGATCCATATGTAACAAGTGTAGGGGAGTAGTGATGAGTTCTTTTCCTTAGGCTTGTGAGATACCTTGTGTTGCTTCCCTTTCAGGCATGCACACACAATGATCATCACTTGTAAAACTCTTTCTTTGGCATTCCAGTTACCAGATCATGTTTAATTAATTTATTCATGTCTTAAAGTTTACATGGCACATTCTTTTATGCCATAGGAAAGACTCATCACTATTTGCTTTAGATAGAAAGCATGAAAGTTCTCTAGAGGGAGATGTTTCTTGCAAATCCATCTTGTACATGTTTTCCTTTCCTGGTGGGCTCTGAGCAAGATATGCTCATGAGGAATGACCACACCAGGCTTGAGAACAATGCACTCATGCTCAGTAAAGAGCATGTTATGACTCTGATCACAAAATTGGGATACACTCAGAAGATTGTACCCAAGCTCCTTAACAATTTACCTTCTCAATGCTGAGCTTACCATTTGTGACCTTGCCCTTCCAGAAATGTAACCACCTTCATCTCCTCAAAAGCAACTGGTCCTCCATCAATTCTCTCAAAATTATGGAGTAGAGACCTATTGCCTGTCATGTGCCTGGAACAGCCACTGTCAATTATCCAGACATTCCTGTTTGTCTTGAGCTGTTCCTGCACAAAGAAAATGATTAGTTACATTTGGAACCCAAGCCTTACTTGTCTTGGGCTCATTAAGAGTAATAGAAGGTAATGCAACAGTAATAGATTCTATGGTTGTACTGAGGGGATCTTCAGCTGTTGTTGATGGAGAACCTCAGTCATTTGGTCTTCCTTAGACTTCCACACCACCTTTGGAGTCTGGACTTGACCTTCGAAACCTTAGAAGCTTTTGGAACTTCACAAGTTTTGATGACTGATCCTTCGGAAGAATCTACAGTCACTGGCAGCAGACTTCAGTGCTTCGGAAACTCCTTTCTTCGAGACCAACTTTGCTTCCGAAGGTAATTTTCCATTTACCTTCTTCTTTGATTTGGAGCTTCCGAAGAAACAGATTTTCCTTCCGAAGCTTGAGACTTTGAGACTCTTTGAAGTCTTTGTTTTGGTCGTGTGGATAGTACTTTTAGGATTGTATGGCAATCCTTGGCAATGTGGAGAAGTACTTTCACACATAAACACAACATTTTCTTCTTCAAAGAAGTCTCCTTTTGAGAGCAAGACTGGCTTTGGTCACATCCCTTCTCCTCATCCTTCATCGTGGTAGATGCTGAGACAGTTTCTTTGGGATGTGAACTGGTTTTTTTTTTTTTTTTGGTGTTGGTCTTTGGAGTTGGATGGTCCAGGCTGTGCAGCAGTGGTACACAGCAGCTCATTCTTCTTCTTTTGTACTGAGATTATTTGAACATGAACCAGAACTCTTAGCTAGGAGTTTGGTGGATGTCTTCAGTCCTTACTACTTTGACACCTGCAGAGATAAAACACTTGTTTTCTGCTTAGCATAAAATAGCCTTGATTGCTTAGCTTCTTGCTTTCCTTGTGCCCTTTCATGATCAAGTTCTTTCTCTTGACTTGGTCATCACAGTGATTTCTTTCTCCTCAGAAGGATAGTCCCTTGGAAGAATCCTCTTCTTCACTCTTCTCAGAGGAATTCCTTCACTATCACTTCTTCATCAGCCTCACTTATAGCATCTATGAGAGGAAGCTCATCTTCCACAAGTTCCACACCTAGGAGATCTTACAGACAAGATTGTGTGTGGAGGAGCTATCTAATTGATCCAAGAAGTCCTGTCTATTTTTGTAACAAACTTGTTGTGGCAGGATGAGGATATCATGTTCTTGAAGGTCTCTTCTCAAGACACCTCTTCTCTGCCTTGGCTTTGCTGATCACAAGCTCAGCCTGGCACTCATCAACTTAGTAATGAGATCTTGGATCTGGAGTTCTAAAAAATCTGTATGTTCTGGGTTTAGCACTGAAATGGTTTTCTCCAAGTCCTCTATTTTAACTTGTAATCATTTTCAGACTTTCTAAAATCAGATAATTGTATAGGTTTAATGACTCAAGATCAGTACTCATCTCTAAGTTGTAGGACCTGTATCTATATGTAACTTAAGCATACATTCAGGAGAGCAGAGATGTTCCAATACCTTTGGCTTCATCATATCAGCCATCAGTGCTTGGTTTGGAGAAGCACAGCTTCCACCTGAAAGCTCCAGTCAAAGCCCTCCCTCTTTAACAGCAACAGCAGCATGTTGCTTTGTCTTCTCACCTGAAGGGCTTTGTCAGTGTAGTTTGGTCTGGTTGTGTTTGGCCCCCATTTTCTTTAGGTGCCTTACACTCCCTAGCAAGTGACCCATAAGGTTACAGTTGTAACACTTAACTTTGCTTTTATCCAGCCCAAACTTACCACTGGTAGCATTGCTTGGAAATCTTCTTCCTCTTCCCTCTTGTAGAACTTCTTAGCTCTGTGAGTGAGGAGAGCCATCTGCTGAACTATCTCCATGTATTCCAGGTCATCTGGATGGATACAGTCCAGGTCTTCAAGAGTGAAAAGATAATTTCCCACAGCTTTCATCTGCAGACACAAAGGCTGGAGAAGAACTTGTCTTGGAATGGGCTTCCTTGAGTAAAGTTCTCCCTTGGTGTCTCCGGGAAGGTGATGAAGGACCCTTTTGTGAGTTGTCAGGGTAGCATATGAGATGATGTTGGGGTTCTATGCTGTCCCTTTCAACCACATGAAGGGCTGAACCCATTTGATTGTTGGAGTTGCCAGATGAACCTTGCATGTTCATCTCCATCTGGTATCCACTGAGAATCCCATACAAGTCTGTAAGAGTAAGAATCTTAAGGTTCTCAGTCCTCTTGATCACCAACACATAGTGTGTCCATTGCCTCGGAATGAGGACATGAACTTCCTTACAATGTCCCTGTCTCAAGAGGAACTCCTCCATCCACTAGGGTATCACAATCTCAACATACCTGAAGTATTGTTGAGTCATGGTTTCACCTGCTTTGAAGGTGAAATTCTCAAACTGCTGCTTCAGAAGATGTTTCTTGTTCTCCTTGGCTTCAGAGGAGCCTTTATACATCAGCTTCAGTGCATCCCACAGCTGTTTGGCTGTCTTGCACTTCTTAAAACCTCTGTATACAGAGTTTGGGAGAGCAGTCTAAAGAGCAGTCATGGCCTTCCTGTCATCTCTACTCTTTTTCTATCTTCATCTGAGTAGTTGGCCACATCTTTAGGAATCATACCAGCACCAATAGCAGAGGGGGTGCTGGGTATGAAAGGTCCATTCTCAACAGATTCCCACAATTTTGAATCAAGAGACCTGATGAAGCCTTCCATCCTCATGCACCAGGTGTCAAAATCATCAAGAGTGATCAGTGGGGATTTGTTCATGGTTCCAGTCTCCATATCAGTCTTTGAGATGGAAGCCATTTGAAGAGTTTAGCTTTTGTGTGTGTGAGGGATCTTAAGATGGTTAGATCTTATATCAAGAGCCTGGAAAGCTCTGATACCACTTGTTAGGACCTGGTATTTGATCGAAATACCTAGTGATTGCGTGTTAAACCAACTCAAATAGTGCGGAATCCTATTTGATTGGCGATCCAATCAGTGAGAAAACACGATGAATCAATCAAGAATTGAAATCAACGTCAGAAATCGATTAGGAACCGATCTGATGTGTTCTGTGAACTTGGAGAACGATTTGGTAGGCTTCTGGACGGCTAGGGTACGTCTGGAATCGTAATGGGATCAATGCTTACGTTTTTCCACGAATTGGGTCTATTTATAGGTTAGTATTGTTCAATCGTGCGACTGGGCCATAAGTATGGTTCAGTCGTGCGATTGAACCATGCGGTTGATTCATCCGCACGACTGAGTGTTCAGTCGTGCGATTGAGTCAATCTTATGTGTCAATCATACGACTGATCCAGTCTCTTAGTTCAGTCGTGCGATTGAGTCAATCGTATGAAGTTATTCATGCGTGTGGTCCATTCGCATGGGCCATTAGCATGAGAACTTCATTAAGTTAAGTTTGAATGTTTTAATTAATATAACATAATGTGCAATCATTCAAACATTCATAAACCCAATCAATTCAATCACAACTTATTAATGAAATATTAAACATCACAAGTAACAACCAATTCATATCATTTCATTAATCGATACAATTACATCATAATCAAACAGACAAGATTTATTACATTACAACTCATGATCTAGGGACATACATGCATCAACAGAATCTATACATTCGCTCACAGTTTGCTGTTTTGGTTTACCCGGCGAACTTGTGTTCTGCCGGGCGAAACTATAGTTTCGGCATGACAGTTTCGCTGGTAGCGAAACTGTCAGCGAAACTATTACTGCTATATATACTTTTGTCAATTCTCTTTGTAAGGGAAGCTTGCAAAACCCTAATCGTGGATCATTGTTGCAAGCTACCAATTCTAAGCAGTTTTCACACAGAAATACTATTGTGCTTGATGTTATTGATTGCTATTGTTCATTTGAGTATCAAATATGTGTTAGAATTCTCTTCTATCTTCTCAATTGTTGTTGTTTAGCATGAATGTTTGATATTGAGCAATTCATCACTTCAATTGTATTGTTTTTCGATCAAATGGACCAACAATATGGTATTAGAGCCTTAGTGCTCTTGATTTGTTGAGTTTTTGAGGTTTTGGTCAATATCTAGTTTCAATCAATTTTCATTGGATTATCAGCTGTTTTTGGCATGGAAATTGATTGAATTATGCTTGTTTTTGATTGAGGAAGATTCTACAATCATCAGATCTCAAATTCATTGAGTTTTGGATGATTTCAGATTGATTTTGAGGTGAAAAAGGGTTTTGAGATCGACCAGCGAAATTATTGTTCTTATAGCGAAACTGTCATCATCTTTCAGCGAAATTATGAGTTATCTTGGATCAGAAGTTGTTTACTAGAGTTTTTGCGAAACTAATTCCTTGAACGAAAGTTCATTAGTGCTTGTGACAAGCGAAATTGCTGCCGAATTATTTTTGAACGAAAGTTCAAGCTTGTTTCGTGCAAAGTTAGCAGCGAAACTAAGCAAGTGGGTCTCTGTTCAGGCGAAAGTGCTGCTGAAATTGCTAGCGAAAGTGTCAGCTTCTGCGAAACTGTCAGCGAAAGTACTTTTCAGCAAAATGTTATCCAAGTCACCTTTTCTGCGAATTTGTCAGCGAAATTATAAACATTTCTGCCGAAACTATCATGTCGAAATTAACTACTCTTACACTTGCTGATCTTGAAAGTGTTGCTCCTAATAGACCTCCAAGACTCATTAATGGAGATAATTTTGAAGATTGGAAGAGATGTCTCAAAGCTTTCTTCTTCTACACTGATCATAATCAATGGGAATCGATTATTTCTGGTCCTCACATACCTACGATTACTGTTGGTGATGTTGTTTCTCAGAACAAAGACCCATCTTCCTATACTGAAAGAGATCTGAAATTGATTGATCGTGATCAAAAGGCTTTTGGTGCTCTAACTCTCTGTTTGGCTCCAGACATCTACAACCGTTTTGCAGAGCATAAAAATGCTAAATCCCTTTACGATGCTCTCTGTGAATTCTATGATGGGAATGCAGATTTGGTAAAAGACAAGAGTATTCAGGCTAAAAAGGAGTTCAATTCATTTGTAGGATACAAGAATGAAAGTTTGACAGATCTTACAAACCGTTTCTTAACCGCCTCAAGCACTCTAAAGAAGTATGATGAAAGGCTCTCCAACAATGAACAAGTTAATAGGCTTCTCGATTCTCTTCCACCACAGTGGAGTCTTCAATTGAGAATGCTTAAACAAGAAAGAGGTTTTACAGATTACAAGCTGATGGATATCATTAACAAGTTGAAATCTTTTGAGTTGGATATGAAAAGAAGAGAATTTAACCAGACTATGATGCCCACATCTGGTTTTTCTTAAAATGCTGCTTTGTTGTCATCCGCTGCAAACTCTCACATTCAAAATCCGATTCAAGGAGTGGAGATATATCGCTCATGCTTTTATTATGTGTTTAGATCACCGTAAAGGTGGATCTGGACTTAATCTCGATTGGGCTAAAGCTATGGTGCTGTGCTGTAAAGGGGAGAAGGCCAACATAACTAGACTGATTTTTGCATGTATGGCAGAGAACGTGACGGCTGTAAAGAAAGACAAATGGTTGTTATACCCTCGCTTTCTTCAGATGATTTTTGATGATCTTATTCCTGATGTTCCAAAGCATGGTGAAATCAAGAGACTGGTGCAGATGAACCCTCGTATTTTTGCTGATTGTTGTGCTATCCGTCATGATTTTAGTGGTAAAATCACTCATCTCTGGGAGAATATGTATCCTCCAGAACGCTGGAATTATTTTAGATGGGTTGATGAATCTGAGAGCAAAAGGGCTGAAGAAACAAGAGTGCAGCAAGCTGATGCAACTAAGAAAAGGAAGAGATACGCTAAAGAAAAGGATTATGATTTTGAAGAGGATATTGATGCACAAGCAGAGGAGATCAGGGTAGAGAAAGAAAGGGAGATCTAAGAAGAAAACTGATTTTGTTGAGCCTGAGCGGAGAACCAAACATCGACATGAGGGATTTACAGCCAGAAGAGAGGCTAGTGCAAATCTTGATGAGGATGTGATACGTAATCTAAATACTTCGTTGGCGAATGAGCTGAGTATGATTAAGACTAAACTTACGAATCAGGAGATCAGAGAAAGACAAAATGATGAGGTGATTGAGGGAATGCAAAGGATGTTAGTTGACCAAAATAAACTGATTAACAAGTTGTTTGAGGAGATTACTCAGATGAAAGCTGCAGCCGGCCTACCTAGTCAACTGACTCAGTTTGAGTTAGATGATTTGACTAATACATCTAAGTACTCATTTTTGAATGTGGGTATTTCATCTAAGGTAGGAGAGGGTACTTCTGGAGCAGCAAATACTGAAGAAGGAGAACAGGAGATACCAAGAGAGGATGTTGGAAGGAATGATGATGAAGATATTATTGAGGCTGGGTTTGTAAACTTGCAGTTTGATTTTGATAAAGATATTGTTGGTGAAGAAGTTGTTGTTACAGCTACCACTGAGGGAGTATCTGATAGAGGGAAAGAGTTGGTTGATGAAGAGGAGGAAGATGAACAATTGGTAGACTATGATTCAGAACCAGAATTTTATGAAGTTGATGAGCGACCACTGATTTATGTTGCTAAGAAGGGAGAAGATGATGCTGATGTGTTTGAAATGGACAAGAATGATTGGTTGGTCAAGGAGAAGGAGGTTGAAGAAATTACTCCCTTATTTCAAAATCTGGAGGGATTAAACAGGAAGGAAGCAGATAAGAAGATCATAAGTTGGTGCTACAATCCCAGTTTAAAGATGTTCATGATCAAAAGAAGATGAGGAAATATCAGCTATATGCTTAAGAGGAAGGCTTTTAAGACCTTGCCCAAATGGGATTTGAGACGTTTGGCAACTTTGCCTTTGATCAATGCTCACTTAAGTGAAAGAGCATTATTTCTTGAGAAGGAAATAAAAAATGGACTTAATGATAATTTCGAGTCGTTTGGATATATGAAAGCTGAAAGAAAAAGGTCAAAGAAAGATAAAGATTGGGAGACAGGTAAAGGAAGGATTGTACTGAGAGTCAAACCTCCAAAGACTGTAAATAGGGTAAGATTGGCTGATCCTCTTCCCCAACAACTACAGGACTTTGAAAAGTGGTTTTATGACAACAATACTAGAGAGGCGGTGATTAGAGCTAAACATGGAAAAGAGTTCAGATTGTTTGACCCGATGGAGTTATTTAGCTTCAGTGATGAAGATCTTTTGGTTCTTTGTGAAAATCACATTAAGGCTGGGCTGGAGAGGAAACAAGAAAAGAGGCCAGTCTGTCTATGAATGTTGCAAACAAGATAAGAGGAGTAAGGTCGGAGGTTTAAAGGCTAGCTGAAAGGGTGAGAGCCCAGGATGATTTTGCCATGGATGTTCAAGATTTGACGAGGCAGTTTACGAAGGCTAGTGGTCATTCTGAAGAAGCTAGTGATGCAGGAAAGAACCTTGGAGGATCAGTGGCTGAAGCTTCTGAAGATGTTGCTACAGGAGATGATGAAGATAGATCAACAGCAGCAGAGGAAGCTGGAGCCGACAAGTCAAATCAAGACAAGTGAAGATAGTGAGGTCCAACCTAGGGGGAATATTGAAGATCATGTTAGGTTGGACTCACTTTAGTATAGTTGTTTACTTTACATTGTAATAGGACTTGTGTTAGTTTCCTTTTGTATGTTCTTAGTAATTAGTAGTTTTGGCAGTCCAGCGAAACTGTGAGCGAAACTATACATTCGCTCACAGTTTGCTGTTTTGGTTTACCCGGCGAACTTGTGTTCTTCCGGGCGAAACTATAGTTTCGGCATGACAGTTTCGCTGGTAGCGAAACTGTCAGCGAAACTATGACTGCCTATATATACTTTTGTCAATTCTCTATGTAAGGGAAGCTTGCAAAACCCTAATCGTGGATCATTGTTGCAAGCTACCAATTCTAAGCAGTTTTCACACAGAAATACTATTGTGCTTGATGTTATTGATTACTATTGTTCATTTGAGTATCAAATATGTGTTAGAATTCTCTTCTATCTTCTCAATTGTTATTGTTTAGCATGAATGTTTGATATTGAGCAATTCATCACTTCAATTGTACTGTTTTTCGATCACATGGACCAACACATCACCTTCAAAATAGGTGAAACCATGACTCAGCAATACTTTAGGTATGTTGAGATAGTGGATACCCTTGTGGATGGAGGAGTTCCTCTTGAAAACAGAGACATTGTAGGGAAGTTTATGTCCTCACTTCCTAGGCAATGGACACATTATTGTGTGGTGATTAAGAGGACTGAAAATCTCAAAACTCTTACTCTGACAGAGTTATATGGGATTCTTAGTGGGTACCAGATGGAGATGAACATGCAAGGGTCATCTGGCAACTCCACCAATCAATTGGGTTCAGCCCTGCATGTGGTTGTAAGGGATAGCATAGAACTCCAACATCATCTCATATGCTATCCTGACAACTCACCAAAGGGTCCTTTCATCACCTTCCTAGAGACACCCAGAGAGAACTACACTCAAGGAAGCCCATTCCAAGAGACAAGCTCTTCTCAAGCCTTTGTGTCTTCTGATGAAAGTTGTGGCAACTCTCTTTTCACTCTTGAAGACCTAGATTGTATCCATCCAGATGACCTGGAATATATGGAAATAGTTTAGCAAATGTCTCTTGTCACTCATAGAGCCAAGAAGTTATACAAGAGAACTCGAAGGAGGTTTCCAAGCAATGCAACCAGTGGAAAGTTTGGCTTGGATAAAAGCAAAGTCAAGTGTTACAACTGTAACTTGATGGACCACTTTGCTAGAGAGTGTAAGGCACCTAAAACAAATGGTGGCCAAGCACAAACCAAACCAAACTACACTGACAAAGCCCCTCAGAATGAGAAGCCAAAGCAACAAGCTGCTGTTGCTGTTGAAGAAGGAGGCTTTGACTGGAGCTTTCAGGTGGAAGATGCTTCTCCAAACCAAGCACTAATGGCAGATCATGATGAAACCAAGGTATTAGAACATCTCTGTACTCCTGAATGCATTGCTAAAGTTAACAGATACAGGTCTTATAACTTGGAGATGAGATCTGATCTTGAGTCCTTAAACATTTTAAAATCTGATTTTAGAAAGTCTGAAAATGATTATAAACTAAAGATAGAGGACTTAGGGAAAACCATTTCAGTTCTAAAACATGAGCATACAAATTTTAGGACTCAAATTCAAGATCTCATAACCAAACTGACTGAGTGCCAGGTTGAGCTTGTGATCAGCAAAGCCAGGGCAGAAAAGAGTGTTCTTGAAGAAGAGACCTTCAAGAACATGATATCCTTATCCCTGCACAACAAGGTGTGTTATCAAAATAGACAGAGACTGGGATCAAATGAGATAGCTCCTCCACACACAATCTTGTCTGTAAGATCTCCTAGGTGTGGAACTTATGAAGATGAGCTTCCTCTCATAGATCCTATAAGTGAAGAGGATGAAGAAGAGATAGTGAAGAATTCCTCTGAGAAGAGTGAAGAGGAGGATTCTACTAAGGGCCACTATCCTTCTGAGGAGAAGAAGACTACTGTGATGACCAAGTCAAAGAGAAAGAACTTGATCAGGAAGAGCAAAAGAAAAGCAAAGAAGGCTCAAGAGATCAAGGCTACTTTTGACTCTAAGCAGAAACAAGTTTTTTGTTGATGCATGTATGTCCCTAGATCATGATTTGTAATGTAATGAATCTTGTCTGTCTGATTATGATGTAATTTGTATTGATTAATGAAATGACATGAATTGGTTGTTACTTGTGATGTTTAATATTTCATTAATGAGTCGTGATTGAATTGATTGGGTTTATGATTGTTTGAATGGTTAGACATTATGTTATATTAATTAAAACATTCAAACTTAACTTAATGAAGTTCTCATACGAATGGCCCATGCGAATGGACCACACACATGAATAACATCATACGATTGACTCAATCGCACGACTGAACCAGGAGACTGGATCAGTCGTATGATTGACACATAAGATTGACTCAATCGCACGACTGAACACTCAGTCGTGCGTATGAATCAACCACATGGTTCAATCGCACGACTGAACCATACTTATGGCCCAGTCGCACGATTGAACAATACTAACCTATAAATAGACCCAATTCGTGGAAAAACAAAAGCATTCATCCCATTACGATTCCAGACGTACCCTAGCCGTCCAGAGACCTCCCAAATCGTTCTCCAAGTTCACAGAGCACATTAGATCGATTACTAATCGACTTCTAACGTTAGATTCAATTCTTGATTGATTCTTCGTGTGTTCTCACTGATTGGATCGCCAATCAAATAGGATTCCGCACTATTTGAGTTGGTTTAACACGCTAATCACTAGGTATTTCGTTCAAATACCAGGTCCTAACAAGTGGTATCAGAGCTTTGGCTCTTGATTACGTCTTGATTCAATCAAGATTGCATAAAGGTTTGTGTTTTTGCACTAAAAACGCAATCTTTGGCATCAAAAGTGATCTTGGACATTCCCTGCTCATCGAAGTTTGGTTTCTACGGACTTAGGCGATTAGGACTTGTGAAATTTCGAATTTTTACGCCTGAAACCCGTCAAACCTAGAAATTTTCGCAAAACAGCAGCTTCAGTCGCACGAGTGACCCATTCGCACGACTGGACTCCATTCGCATTGCTCATTCGCACGATTGGACCTAGTCGCACTCTCATTCGGCCGACTGAACCATTCGTTCGCATAGCTCATACGCACCAGATTCATTCGCACGACTGAACCAATCGCCCAGTTCAGCCGCACGATTGAACCAGTCGCAGAGTTCATACGCACAATTAGACCATTCGCATCCTTCAATCGCATCAGTGAAAGTTTGTTTGATTAGATTCTAGATTTATTAGCCATGGAAGATCAGATGTCAGCCTTTACTGCTGGGAAGGACTCAAGGATACAGAACCTGCTGTTGCTTGAGAGTGAGGTGGGTAATCACAATAAACCACCAAAGCTTTTGACTTTAGATGAGTTTCCCCACTGGAAACAACGTTTTGAAATCTACCTTAATGGAGTAGATCCTAATCTGTGGGAAGCCATTGAGATCGGTTATAGTACACCGGTGGGAGCTGATGGAGTTAAGCTAACGTTAAGCGGGATGACAGACGCACAGAAAGTAAAGTACAATGCAGAGAAAAGGGTTTATGCATTGATCACTCAGTCTATCCCCAAAGACATATTCCACCAGTATTTAGAGAATAAGCAGTCCAAGAAACTGTGGGATGAGCTAGAGAAGAGAAATGATGGGAATGCATCATTGAAGGCAATCAAGGCAAAGGAGTTAAAGAAGGAATTCGATAACTTCTCATCTATTGGTAACGAGAGTTTAGACGAAGTCATAGACAGATTCTACCACTTGATGAGCGAACTGCATACACATGGAGTGGAAACGACCATGGAAGAGAAAGTGAGCAACTTCGCAGACGGATTGCCTGATAAGTGGGCTTCATTCGTGTCTAACCTTAGACAGAATGAGATGCTTATAAAGCTGGATATAAATGACTTCATTCTTAAGTTGCGAGAAGAAGCGCTAAGGATGAAGTATAGAGCTCAGAAGTCTTTGTACACACAAAATCCAGCTTTATACAACGCCACGCCTCAAGCTAAGACATCTGGAGCACCTCTCCAGACTGCATTTGTGTCTAGCTCGTCAGGTCCTTCACATGCTTCTCCTTCTGGATCAGACACGTCAGGGTCATCATGTACCCACTATATTGGATCAGAAGCAAGTGCTACCAAATTGAAGACCGAGAACCTCGGTAATGTGACTGTAGAAGTAGCACGAGAGCATATGGATCTTTTGCCGGGAAGATTGGAAACAGCCATCTGGCAGATGAGGACTACGAGCAGGTGGACGAAATGGAGCTTGAGAGGATGGATATAATGTGGGCCTTAGCTAGCGCTATCCGAAGGGCGAAGAAGTTTGTTAAGAAGACTGGACAGAACCTGGTAGCTACTAAGGATACCACATTTGGCTTTGACAAGAGCAAAGTGACCTGCTTCAACTGTGGAGAGAAGGGGCACTTCAAGAGAGAATGTGTCAAGCCAAAGAAGACGGTAATGGGAACCCATTCTCGTCCTTTACTCGCCAAGACAAGCAAGCTTCCAGTTCTACTTCATCAAACAAGGATCCCAAAGCCTTGACTGCTCATGATGATGAAGGACAGGATTGGAGTTTTAGGTTTGTCTCACCAGGAGAATCAAACATTGCCAGTGTTGAGGATATTGATGATGATTCAGCGAGTGAAGGTGATCTAGCAGTTGAGATAGCAATGTCACATAGTGAAGAGGCAACTGCACCCGAGGTCAGTTACAAGCCAAAGGAGGAGACTTCCACGTCAGAGACAGAAAAGTCAGAATCACCAGAACCAGAGACATCTGATGCTGCGTTGATGGCTAACTCTTCTGAACCAACTCAGGTAAGTACTACTGACCATATGTTTAATAATCATGCTTGTTCTGATTGTGATACTTTTAGGAATAGCATTGATGAAAAATTTGCTAGGTTATTAGATCACAATGATAACTTAGTAAAAGATTTACTACTGTGCACTGAGGCCAATAGAGTACTAAAACAAAATGAGCATAGTTATAAAGAAAAGATAGACCTATTGACTAAACAGCTTAGGGAAACCGAAGTAGTTGCCTTTAACCAAGCAAATGACATTAGGTACTATCTAAACTCCCTAGAAGAAACTAAGAAGCAAAAGGCAGTTCTAGAAGTAGAAGTTAATTCATTAAAACAGAAACTGCATAGTTGGACTAGTTCTTCACACATAGTTCAACACTTAGTGAGAGAAAGGAATAACGGGGAGGGATTAGGCTACAAAGTGGTTCCACCACCACATGAGACCTTGATGAACACTAAGTCTAGACCAGTAAATAACAACCCCATCAAGGATCATGTGGTGACTACTCCTCTTGTTACTGATCCAGACACATCATGTTCATCTACTGAATCTGAAAAGAAACAAAAGGAGGCCACTTCAAAGGAAAAGGGTAAATTGCCTTGTGTTAATCTGGAAAATGAATTTGAAAAAGTTAACTTAAAGTCAGGGTCAAACAGAGTCAAATCAGAACCTAAAAGGACTTCAAACGTTAATTTTTCACATGCTTCAAGTCAAAAACCAGTTAACCAAAAAGTGGAACATGTTAAACAGGTTAAAACAGTTAATTTTGTTAAACCAGAGAAAACATCAAACATACAAGAGTCAAAACCTAAAGTGATTGATGTTACTAGAGTGTCACGCACTTCTCCACAAAGAAAGTCTCATAAAGTTGATAGCAGGTCATGCTACAACTGTGGAGAATGTGGACACATTGCTTCCTATTGTCCTTTCTATCAAACACCTAGGAAGAAGATTGATCTTCAGGACTCTAGACCTAGGTCTTCTAAGAGGAGTTCTTTGACTCCGCCTAGAAGATCTAGTGAGCCTAAAGTCCAACCTGTAAGCCAGACGACTGTTTATCATAAACAGGCATTGCACAAATCTGGCTTATGGAAAGAAAAGTCAGCCTACGTGTCTGATACTGATGACAAGAAGGAACCTGAGCTACCCTCACCCTCTAAGGGTCAATGGGTGGAGTTTATGATGTGTGATGCCTCTGGGAAACCCAAGACAGTAAAGGCTTGGGTTCCTAACCTAAACTAATTCATTTACTTTGTATGTGCAGGGTGTTCGATACAGCGCTGAGACTAACACGTGGATTATAGACAGCGGAGCATCCAGGCATATGACAGGAAATAGAGCCCTTTTATCAAACGTCACACAAATAAAAGGAGGGCATGTTTCCTTTGCAGGAAACAAAGGAGGCTATATCACAGCTCAGGGAGAAGTGGGAAATCAGAAAGTTAAGTTTGATAAGGTGAACTACGTTCAACAACTTCAGAATAACTTACTTTCTGTTTCCCAAATCTGCGATAAAGGATTTAAAGTCATCTTCAACAACAAGAAGTGTTACGTGCTGAAGAAAGAATACATGATTCCAGAGGACCAAGTTCTGATGACTGCTTCAAGATATAAAGACCTTTATGTCTTGGATCTGTCAACAGCTGCTACAATGGATCATGAGGTTCAGTGCTTTCTATCTAAAGCTACTGAGAAGGATTCAATCTCATGGCATAGGAGAATGGGACACATTAGTCAAAGGAAGATGAATCATTTGATTCAGAAGAATTTAGTGAGAGGAGTAAATGTCAAGAACTTCCAACTTCCTGACTTTTGTGTAGCTTGCAAGAAAGGCAAACAGACAAAGAAGTCTCATAAGGAAAAGAAAGTTCATTCAATAGAACTTCCTCTTGAACTTCTTCACATGGATCTGTTTGGTCCAGTCAGTACAAGGAGCATTGCAGGCGACTTGTACTGTTTTGTGGTCACTGATGACTACTCAAGGTTCACTTGGGTAATGTTTCTGAAATCCAAATCAGAAACATTTGAGTCATTCAAGGAATTAGTAACCACACTGGAATCTCTCTACAAGCTAAAAGTTAGACAAGTACGCTCAGACAATGGGACAGAATTCAAGAATCAATGGATGGAGGCATACTGCAAGGAAAAGGGAATTGTGCATCAATTCACTTCTGCCTACACGCCTCAGATGAATGGTGTTGCTGAGAGGAAGAACAGAAGCTTGATAGAGACTGCACGGACTATGCTGGCTGACTCGAAACTGCCTATCCAATTCTGGAATGAGGCAGTGGCAAATGCATGTTATACACTGAATCGAGTCCTAATAGTCAAGCGCCACGGAAAGACATGTTATGAGCTACTACAAAGACGCAAACCGAATTTGGAGTATCTTGAACCTTTTGGCGCGCCGTGTACACTTCTGAAGAAGACACAAGAAGGCAAATTCAGCGAGAAGGCAGATGAAGGAATTTTTCTAGGATACAACATACCGAACAAGCGAGTTTACAATAACTCAACGGGTCTTGTTGAAGTGTGGTGTAATGTCGACGTTCAGAGATATACCACACCACCTACAGGCAAAGGACCTGCATACTTCTTCGATTATGATGGATTCTTCAAGTCCTTCAACATTCCTCTCTCTCCCTCGGATGATGAGTTAGCTACTAGGATGATGTATGATATTCTGAATACACCATCCAGCACACAGGGAGAATCATCTACTCAGTCAGGGGGAGTAGTCGATGACAGTGACTCCTCCTCTGAAGATGAAACTGAAGCAGATGACCAGAACAGTCAGGAGGAACAGGTTCCAGTTCCTGAAAGTCCACAAGCATCTACCAATGATGCAACTTCAACTTCGGAACCTCAAACTCCAACTACCTCAGATGCAGAACCAAATGGTCATAATCTCGGTTCTGAGGTGGCTGTTCCTACTACTCCAGGATCACGACTAAACGTCTATCATCCCCTTGACAATGTTATTGGGGATGTCAGATCAGGAGTACAAACCCGAAATCAGCTATACTCAGCTGATTACGCCTCAGTTATGGAAAAAGGTTACATTCATGATGGTGCTTATCGATGTTTTGTTTCGCAGGTTGAGCCAAAATATGTCAGTGAAGCACTAAATGATGAGGCGTGGGTGAGTGCCATGCAAGAAGAACTTCTGCAGTTTAAGAAGTTAGGTGTATGGACTCTGGTTGATAGACCTAAAGGTGCTAAAGTCATTGGCACCAAATGGGTACTAAAATGCAAGAAGGATGACCAAGGAGTCATTATCAGGAACAAAGCTCGACTGGTGGTTCAAGGTTTTCGCCAAGTCGAGGGAATTGACTATAATGAGGTGTTTGCACCCGTGGCAAGGATGGAAGCTATTCGTATCTTCCTTGCCTATGCATCGTACATGAAGATTAAAGTCTACTAATTAGATGTGAAGAGTGCATTCCTTCATGGGGAAATCATGGAAACAGTCTACGTAAGTCAACCCGAGGGATTTGAAGATCCTTATCATCGGGATAGAGTTTACAAGCTCGACAAAGCTTTATATGGGCTTCATCAAGCTCCTCGAGCTTGGTATGAGAAACTCTCGACTCATCTTGTGAAACACGGCTTTCGCAGGGGAGTCATTGACTGTACACTGTTTATTAAAGAAAAGGATGGCGACCTACTGCTTGTACAGATATATGTTGACGACATAATCTTCGGGTCAAAGAACGAAGAGTTATGCAAAGAGTTTGAAGCAGTGATGAAGAAAGAGTTTGAGATGAGTGCTATGGGGGAGATGAAGTTCTTTCTCGGGTTACAGGTGGATCAAACACCTAATGGGATCTTTCTACATCAGACCAAGTATGTAGGAGACATTCTCAGTCGCTTTGACATGGAGAATGCTTCTGCTGCTGGGACTCCACTTGCTACGAATCATGATATAGCACCTGATGAGAATGGAGATCTTGTAGATGCCACTATGTACCGAGGAATGATTGGATCCCTCATGTATCTCACTGCTCAAGACCTGATATTATGTATGCTACATGTCTATGTTCTAGATATCAGGCTAAACCAAAGGTCAACCATCTGATCGGGGTCAAGAGGATTTTTCGTTATCTGAAGGGTACACCCACGCTTGGATTGTGGTATCCTCATGATGATGACTTTGAGCTTACCGCGTATAGTGACTCGGATTACGGGGGCTGCAAGATGAACTACAAGTCTACATCAGCGGGGTGTCAATTCTTTGGGAGAAGATTAGTTACCTGGCAGTGTAAGAAGCAGACATCGGTTGCATTGTCAACCTGTGAAGCCGAATATGTTGCTGCTGCAAGTTGCTGTTCACAAATCATCTGGATTCAACAGCAAATGCGGGATTACGGTTTAAAATTCTCATCTACTCCTATTTTTGTTGATAACTCTGCTGCAATTGCAGTAACTAAAAATCCGGTTCAACATCCTAAGACCAAACACATCGGTATTAAATACCATTTCATAAGAGATTGCTTTGAAAGAACTTAATTGATGTGGTTAAAATTAATACTAATTTTCAACGCGCTGACCTCTATACTAAAGCCTTTGATAAACCACGTTTTCAATATTTGCTAGAGGTCAACGGAGTTAAAAAGAAGAGTGAAGTAATTCCTGATGATGATAATGTGTAGTCCGATGTAGTTTAGTTAAAGTTTATTTTATTTTATTTTATTTGTTTTATTTTCGTCTGTTTTATTTAAACTCATGTCATTTTGCTGTTTATTAAAATCCTAAAATAATTAAACCAGAAATGATTTTAGTATTTTAGGGGGAGAATATGTCAGCAAGTTAACATTAAAAAAAGAAAAAAAATATGAGGGAGAAGGAGTAACTAGCTGAAATAAGGTAGATTGTGTCTGTGATACCGATTCAATACCTTTGGAAAATGATAGTACACAGGAACAAATCAAGAGGGACTTTAAAATTTTAAGTTTTGAAAAGATGCAAAAGTTCAAAGTATAAGTCTGTGTAGTCTAAGCAATATAAAAAGGGAAGATGATAGAAAACTGGCAACTCCTAAGGTGACACAAAGAAAGTAGACATAGAGGCTGCTAGACCACAAATGATATGTTGGTAGATTCAACACAATAGACAATTAGACCTGATTGGTGATCTCAAGATCAAACTAAGTTGTTCAACTGACTGTGGGCTTCCATCTTATCACTGGTTAACACAATCAAATATATTCCAATAAGGGGTAATGAGCATATAAACGCCACAAATGTGTGCGGATGACCATAATTAGAGCAAAGCAAGAAAAAATGAAAGACAAATGCAATAAAGCTAATGACTTATGTTGTTGGTGCATTTTGTGTAAAATAAAATAAGCTGCTCTAACAAGGAGATAGGTTGTGTGCCTCTCTGCTGTGCGATGGCACTGACCTGAGGATAAGCATAACCTAGATATTCTAGAATTCATTGTTGTTTGCCGCCTCTCTGCTGTGCGATGGCACTGACCTGAGGATAGGCTTCTCTTTGAAAGCTCTAAGAATAGTCTCTTCTTGTAATAATACCCGTAGACCGCTCAAAAGCTCCCGAGGAATGTTGATTACCATATAAGTGTGGGATCCACAAATGTTAGTTGAAATAATTAAACCTAAATCAGTCACCAGTCTACGTCAAAAGTCTGTGTATCGATTTAAGTGGACAAACATACTGACAATCATTGTGGCTACATTCTCAAAAGTTCAAATCAATGTGAAAATCTAAGAGTTTCAGTATGATTTCCTTAAGTTGCTAACGACTCTGGATGAACACCGAGAATTTAAGCATCAAAAAGTTTTAATAACTAGTCCCAAAATGATTTGACTTACCTGTATGATTCCAAAATTGAATTGGTCCAGATATGATCAATCTAAGTTGAAGCTGTCTACTCCCGAACCAAATCCTGTAGATATCAATCTCTGGATTTATCTCTCACAAAAAGCCAAAAATAAGTTTGTTTATGTAATTAGTTTAAGATTTTTAAATTAGTTAGTCGTTTTAATTTTAATTTTAGTCGTGTGTCGGGCTACATCAGGAAAATCAGAAGGAATCAACTCACTAAAAGGGTCATGTCTGAGATGACCATATGTGCTTTGAAAGTTTAAAATAGTCACGATTGAGGTGACAAAGTGGTTTTAAAAGGGTCACGTCTGAGGTGACTAAAGTGTTTAAAAGGATCACGTCTGAGGTGATCAAAATATTTTCAAGATAAAATGATCATGTCTGAGATGATCAAAGGCTCATAACGTTAATTTCAATTAATTTAAAAGGGTTTAAATGTAAATTGGTATAAATGGCAGAAAATTAACTAAGTATGACCCATTCGCACGATTGGACCATGAGAATGGACCAACCATGCGAATGGCTTCCACTCGCACGAATGGCTCATCAGAATAGCCCATTCGACCGATTGGAAGAGGGCGAATGAGTCAGTCGACCGATTGAAACTCATTCGGTCAACTGAACATGCGAATGAAAGGCACGACTGAGCCAGTCGACCGATTGAATCTCAGTCGGTAAATTGCATGCGACTGGTTGGGCCAATCGTACGATTGAGCCTGAGTCGCCCGAATGAACTGGGCGACTGAGGCCAGTCGGCCGACTGAGCCCAGCTTCAGTATTTAAAGGGCTCTGTCGATCGCATTTCACTCATCACTCCCAAATCGCCCTTAAATCGCACTCCCTACCGTTACGCTGCCAAAATTTTATTAGCCCTAGTTTTATCATTGCTTTTGATTTACTGACGCTCGTCATTCATTATACAGGTAGATTGAAGTCTTGTTTCATTGAAATCAGAAGGATTGAACCCTAATTTGGTGAATATTCGAACGAAAACAAGAAATAGACAGAACGTGACCTAATAACCTACTTAAACTATGCAAAATGTTAAAATTAGGGTTAATAGGTTATTAGTAACAAGAATGCGAGTATATTGAACCGGTAATCCATGTTAAATCACTTGTATTGATCAAGACTCGAACCACAGGCGACTGAACAACTGAGACAGGCGACTGGTCGTCGGATGAACTTCAATCGCACGATTGAATCTTGCGATTGGGTCATTCGGCCGAATGATCCATACGATTGATCTCAGTCGGCCGACTGAACCATTCGCAGACTCAGTCAGCAGACTGAACCCAATCGCATGTCACATTGACCAGAATGAGTCCAGTCGCATGAAAGAACAGACGACTGACTTCAGTCGCATGATTCATTCGCACGAATGAATCAGAATGATTTTCAACTTTACACTTAGAACAGAATTTATGTCTTATGTACTAATGGTTCTATGTCTTGTGTGTTTCAGGAAAATGGCAGAAAGGTGGTCCATAAATCCAAAACACAACATCTGTGCTCATTTAGATCACACCACCAGGAACGGGGCCGAGTTTACTGACATTATAGCTTTCTGAGACGGTCCCGGATTCATAAGGCTATCTCCACGCCTTGCACTCCATATAGATCACTCCATCAGGCTTTCTGGGAGAATGCCTCGGTGGACCACTCCCGTGAGCCGTACTGTATTAGGAGCTCCATATTGGGCCATGATATTGAGATCTCTGCTGCCGACATTCAGAGGGTCCTAGAGTTTGGGGACGACACTGATCATCCTACTAGACTACATCCGGTGACAGTGAGAGGATGCTTCTTGATGATAAAGTACGCTGGGGACATCAACTCAGGTGTGCTCAACAAGAGCAACCTGAGCACCCAGTACAAGTACTTAGCACACGTGATCCTCAAGTGTGTTGCATCGAGGAGGGGTGGGTTTAACGACCTCTCAGACCAGATCCAAAATGCCTACGTGGCACTGGTTTTGAACCACCCCTTCAGTTTTTTCAGCATGATATTCTCCTACTTGGTGGGAGAACTTGGAAGCCAAGGGTAAAGAGGGGTTTTGTATGTACCCCAGATTCTTACAGTCGTTTTAACGAGAAGCTGCCACAGTTGCCCAAAGAGAGTCATGACGTAGTGGCATTGGAGATTATGGATGATACTACTCTGGGTAGGATGAGAGTTTACAGGGGGGAAGCAGGGGTCCCGACCCAAGTGAAGAGACTGATTGGCACCTGGCCAACGAGAGGTATGTGGCGCCTGGCAGACGCAAATGGCGTCATGATGACAGCGACTCCGATGATGAGAGATTGCTTCTACCAGATATGGATTCTGATGATGACGATAGCGGCGACGCCGGGGATGATATGCCTGCTCCACATAGAGGCACTGATTCAGATGTTATTCCCCCGGGGTCTGCCACTGCCGGAGAGGTTGCTGAGACGGCCGGTTTCCATCAGGAGTTCGTAGTTGGTGATCAAGAGGAGGAGGAGTCGGATGAGGAGCCCCTCACTAGGACTGTGGGAAGCAAGGTTGTTCCCACAGAACACGGGCTTAGGGTGGTTGGTGAACACCCTCGGGATTCCACAGAGAGAGAGACTGACCCGAGCTATGCTCCGGGTTTAGTGGGCAGAGCTGCAGGGGGAGCATCCACTTCCACCGGGACTAGGAGGATGAGGATGGCTCAACCCCACGTACTGAAGAAGAAGAAGCGTCGACTGACCTTCGTTACCACTGCTGCCACTACTTCCACCACCACAGCCACCACTACCACCTCCACTGACATACCACCCATCACCACAGCCACAACAGCCACTACTACTACCACAGCCACCACCACTACCACCTCCACTGACATACCACCCATCACCACAGCCACCACAGCCACTACTACTACCACAGCCACCACCTTACCTGCCACCACCTTACCTACCACCACTGTATCCTTCCCATCCACCACCATACCATTCACACCTACATCACCAGCACCTGCTTACCGACCCATATTCACCACTGCTACTACCACCACCACCTCACATCATGTCGGACCTTCAGCCCAGCCATCACATGTATATGGATCTTCTCTACCTCACATCGGGGTAGAGGAGCAGCTGTCGTCGCTTAACCGTATGGTGATGCGCCTGCCAGCTGCAGATGAGGAGAAGGCGGCGCAGATTCGCCAGTTGACCGACCTGACTGCTGCCCAGTCTCAGCAGATGGCAGAGCAGGCTCGGGTGATAGATCAGCAGACCCAGCTAATCGATGCTCAGAGAGTCGAGATGTCCCAACTCCAGAACCAGCAGGCCCAATCAGCCAAACGTATAGAGGAGTTCGAGACTACCAACAAGACGATTATGCTGAGGTTAAAGGGGTCAAAGGATGAGCCTTTGAAGATAAAAGAGGGTGATGGGGATGATGGAGATTGTGATGATGACGATGACGATGATGATGAGGATGAGGAGGATGATGAGGATGATGAAGAGACAGAGGAAGATAGGACAGTAGGAAAAGATGATGATGACAAAGCAGAAGGAGGGGATGCGGCTGCATCGGCCACTGCTTCTGGTCAAGAACGAAGATCTAAGCATCGACAGGACCAGTCATCTACCACTTCTGCTCCTCCGAGCGACGAGCCCAGGATTCAAGACAAAAGTACAGATTAGATGTCTTATGTATTTATTTATTTTGTGTTTGAATCATGTAATGAAAAACAAGTGTGTTGAATGTTTATATATTAAGTTGATAAAATTCTGTTTGATTACTTACTAATGGTTTATGTGTTGAATGTTTAAATCAAACAGATCCAAACTTTCAAAGGGATGAGTTTGACATTGCTCCCCTTCAACAGGTCAAGACGCAACTAACCATGATTCTTGATCTGCAAGGGATTGTAAGAAGGTCTGTGAGTTATACCCCTGAAGAAGGGGAAATAATTCATGACCTATCTAACGAGCAACTGGTAGAGATGTTCAGACTCAATCCTGATGAAATTGTCAAGGATGCCCCAACAGTTGATTCAACCAGTGATGAAGAACTAAATGACATTGATGAAGTTGAGGTTGAAGATATTACTGCAGAAGAGTACCCTCAGTACGCTGACAACGAGGGTAATGTGGTCCCCAATCTGGGTGAGTCCCTAGTCAGTGATACGTTTGAGGTACTAGACAAGATGGAGCAGGAAACCGAAAAGACCGAAGGAACAGCCCAAGCCTTAAATGATGATGTAGACATTCGTAAGGCTGAGTGGGCTGCCTGTTTTGAAGAAGTGAGAGCCCAGCGTGCTGCACCAAAGAAAGATGCCTACACCAAGCTCTACAGAGTCAAGAAACACCATAAGGTGTCAGGCAGGATTATTGCATGGGCTTATTTTGATGACCTTAACGCGTATGCAGTTAAGAGGGAACAGGGCATAGAGTACTTCAGGTTTCCACATGATCTGAAGACTCTACCTGGTTTTGAGCTCAACCAGCTGGCTAAGCTAAAGCTGCTGTATGCTGACCCAAGAAAGATGTCAGGCTGGTTCGAGGCTGCCCTGAAGATGGAGTACCACACCAGATGGGTTAACTTCAAACCACAACAGCCTACGAGGTACATAAGAAGGTCTGAGTTTGATGCCATTACTGGCAAGCCCAAGATTGTGTTGAAGTGGAGTCCTCCGCGCACTATGTCGAGAATCCCTCTCAGGGAAATGCCACAGGACTTCACTCCACACTTCAAATGGTGGTACTATGATTGGAGAACTGCTGAAGCTGTCATAGTTCTGAATAAAGAGGGCCAAATGGATACTATCAGGGTATTCGACCCAATGTGGCTAACCAACTTATCTGCTAATGATGTCTATACATTATACAAGTGGCCACTGTTCTATGACACACAAGACATTGTACAAGCCCTCCAGTTCCAAAACGTTATACGACTTTGTTTTGCGTTTGAGATTCACGCAGGAGTCACTAAAGAGGAGAAGTACAAGAAGTATAAGGAGGTTATGCAGAAGACAAGGGATTAGATAGATCTAGGTCCAAGGGGGAGTTTGTTGATGCATGTATGTCCCTAGATCATGATTTGTAATGTAATGAATCTTGTCTGTCTGATTATGATGTAATTTGTATTGATTAATGAAATGACATGAATTGGTTGTTACTTGTGATGTTTAATATTTCATTAATGAGTCGTGATTGAATTGATTGGGTTTATGATTGTTTGAATGGTTAGACATTATGTTATATTAATTAAAACATTCAAACTTAACTTAATGAAGTTCTCATACGAATGGCCCATGCGAATGGACCACACGCATGAATAACATCATACGATTGACTCAATCGCACGACTGAACCAGGAGACTGGATCAGTCGTATGATTGACACATAAGATTGACTCAATCGCACGACTGAACACTCAGTCGTGCGTATGAATCAACCGCATGGTTCAATCGCACGACTGAACCATACTTATGGCCCAGTCGCACGATTGAACAATACTAACCTATAAATAGACCCAATTCGTGGAAAAACGAAAGCATTCATCCCATTACGATTCCAGACGTACCCTAGCCGTCCAGAGACCTCCCAAATCGTTCTCCAAGTTCACAGAGCACATTAGATCGATTGCTAATCGACTTCTAACGTTAGATTCAATTCTTGATTGATTCTTCGTGTGTTCTCACTGATTGGATCGCCAATCAAATAGGATTCCGCACTATTTGAGTTGGTTTAACACGCTAATCACTAGGTATTTCGTTCAAATACCAGGTCCTAACATTTTTATCTCTGCAGGGTTTGAAGTAGTAAAGCTTGAAGACATCAACCAAAACTCTTCAGCTAAGAGTTATAGTTCTTGTTCAAATCATCTCAGTACCAAGAAGAAGACTGATCTGCTGTGTACCACTGCTGCACAGCCTGGACCATCAAATTCCAAGAACAGTTCACAGCCCAATAGAACTGTCTCAGCATCAATAAAGATGAAGGTGGAGAAGGGATATAATCAAAGACAGTCTTGCTCTCATAAGGAGACTCTTGTGAAGAAGAAAATGTTGTGTGTCATGTGTTAAAGTACCTCTCACATTGCTAAGGATTGTCCATATAATCCTAAAAGTATTGTCCATATGACCAAGACAAAGACTTCAAAGAGTTTCAAGAAGATTCAAGCTTCGGAAGGAAAATTTGTTTCCTTCGAAAGATCCAAATCAAAGAAGAAGGTAAATGGAAAATTACCTTCAGAAGAAAAGTTGGTCTCAGAAGAAAGGTATTCTTCCGAAGCACTAAAGTCTGCTGCAGCGACTGTAGAATCTTCCGAATGTTCAGTCATCAAAACATGCGAAGTCCCAAAAGCTTTCAAGGTTTTGAAGGTCAAGTCCAAGACTCCAAAGGTAGTGTGGAAGTCTAAGAAAGACCAAGTGACTGAAGATTCTCCATCAACAACAGCTCAAAATCCCTCTAGCACAACCATAGGATCTATTATTGTTGCATTACCTTCTATTATACTTAGTGAGCCCAAGACAAGTAAGGCTTGGGTTTCCACATGTAACTAATCATTTTCTCTGTGCAGGAACAGCTCAAGACAAACAAGAATGTCTGGATCATTGATAGTGGCTGTTCCAGGCACATGACAAGCAATAGGTCTCTACTCCATAACTTTGAGAGAATTGATGGAGGAGCAGTTGCTTTTAGAGGAGATGAAGGTGGTTACATTTCTGGAAGGGGCAAGGTCACAAATGGTAAGCTCAGCATTGAAAAGGTAAACTTTGTCAAGGAGCTTGGGTACAATCTTTTGAGTGTATCCTAATTTGTGATCTGAGTCATAACATGCTCTTTACTGAGCATGAGTGCATTGTTCTCAAGCCTGGAGTGGTCATTCCTCATGAGCACATCCTGCTTAGAGCCCCCAAGAAAGGGAACATGTACAAGATGGATTTGCAAGAAACATCTCCCTCTAGAGAAATTTCATGCTTTCTATCTAAAGCAAATAGTGATGAGTCTTTCCTATGGCATAAAAGAATGTGCCATGTAAACTTTAAGAACATAAATAAACTAATTAAACATGATCTAGTAACTGGAATGCCAAAGAAAGAGTTTATAAGTGATGATCATTGTGTTGCATTCCTGAAAGGGAAGCAACATAAGGTATCTCACAAGCCTAAGGAAAAGAACTCCATCACTACTCCCCTACACTTATTACATATGGATCTCTTTGGCCCCACCAGTGTAATGAGTCTAGGAAGGACCTCTTACTGTTTGGTGATCACAGATGATTTTACAAGATTCACTTGGGTTTTCTTTTCTTAGATCTAAGGATGAAACCCCTGAGATTCTGAAGAATTTCATCTTAAAAATTGAGAATCAAAGTGATCACAAGGTCAAAACCATAAGATGTGATCAAGGGACTGAATTCAAGAATCAAATCCTTGATACATTTTGTGATGAAAAAGGTATTACAATACAATATAGTGCTCCCAGGACTCCTCAGCAAAACGGTGTTGTTGAAAGGAGAAACATGACACTAATTGAAGCTGCAAAACTATGTTGTCTGACTCCAAACTGCCAATCACCTTCTGGTCAGAGGCAGTAAACACTACTTGCTATGTGCAAAACAGAGTTCTAGTAGTTAAGACACATGGTAAGACTCCTTATGTACTTTGGCATAAGAGAAAACCTTTCATTGGTTTTCTCAGGTCATTTGGATGTCCTTGCACAATCTTGAATACCAAGGATCAAATTGCCAAGTTTGCTGAGAAATCAAATGATGGACACTTCATTGGATACTCTTCCCAAGCTAAGGCTTATAGATTATACAATCTTAGAACTAGAATTGTTGAGGAGTCAGCAAATGTGAGTTTCAATGAACACACACCCTGTGTGGCTGGTTCTGGTCCTCATTGGCTATTTGATCTTGATTTAGTTACCAACTGTTTTAACAAATCTTGTGAGAATGTTTCAGGATCTGCAGAAAACTTAAATACAGGTGATCCTGATCCAAGATTTGAGCTTGGAAGACTTTCAACTCATACATCTTTAGCTCCAGTTGGAACTACTTCAGCAAATGAAGTTTCTATCAACACTACAATGACAAATTCAGCTGATACATTTGGGGTGCCTTCAAATTCCAGCTCAGAGGCTCTACAACCAGATAAAGATACCTTAATTGTGGAAGACAACAATGGTGATGGTGAAAGTGATAAGGAATTCCTTGATGCTAATAACCACACCATAGATGACAACATCAATGATGTCACACACTCATTGGATCAAGTTAATCTTGATAAGTGTGGTGCTGTGGAGGGTGAATCATCTATGCCAGATCTAAATTTCTCAAATTTGGATCTTTCTCAGCAACTTGCTGTGATCCCTCAGCTAAGGATCTACAAGTCTCACCCCACTACAAACATCATTGGAGATGTTGTCACAGGGGTAAGAACAAGAGGACAAACCCATGAAGCAAATGTTTGTCTTCACTCTAGTTTCGTATCTCAGATAGAGCCAAAGAAAGTTGATGAGGCTCTAAAGGATGGAAGTTGGGTTGAAGCTATGCAACAAGAGTTGGTTCAATTCAAAAGGCAAAAAGTTTGGATCCTTTGTCCTCTTCCTCATGGGAAGACTACCATTGGAACCAAATGGGTGTTTAGGAATAAGAAGGATGATAGAGGCATTATCATCAAGAACAAGGCAAGACTAGTTGTTCAAGGATATACACAAGAAGAAGGGATTGACTACACTGATGTCTTTGCTCCTGTAGCAAGATTAGAAGCTGTTAGGATATTCCTGGCATTTGCTGCATCCAAGAACTTCAAGGGTCTTTCAACTTGATGTAAAGTGTGCTTTTCTGTATGGAGTGATTGATGAAGAGGTGTATGTCAAACAACCACCTGGTTTTGTAGACCCTGATCATCCTGATTATGTCTGCAAGCTTGACAAAGCTCTTTATGGGCTGCATCAGGCACCCAGGAAGTGGTATGAGACATTGTCTGAGTATCTTTGTAAACATGGATATAGGAGAGATACTATAGATGGAACTCTCTTCATCAAAGGACAGGGAAATGACTTATTGCTAGTTCAAGTATATGTAGATGACATCATCTTTGGTTCAACTAATCCAAAGCTCTGCAAAGACTTTGAGAAGCTGATGAAAGACAGATTTGAAATGAGTGCAATGGGAGAACTCAATTTCTTTCTGGGAATTCAAGTGAAGTAAGTTGAAGATGGCATCTTCATAAGTCAGTCAAAGTATGTTCAGGACATACTCAAGAGGTTCAACATGACTGATTGTAAGATTGCTAAGACACCCATAGCCAGAAACCACTCCCTTGGACCTGATCATGAGGGGGAGTGTGTAGATGAACATTTATATAGGGCTATGATTGGGTCTCTTATGTATCTTACAGCTAGCAGACCTGATATCATGTTTGCTACATGTATTTCTGCAAGATATCAAGCCAACCCTAAGATGTCTCACCACATCACTGTCAAAAGGATTTTAAGATACCTCAAAGGTGCTTCAACACTTTGTTTATGGTATCCAAAGAATCCTGACTTCAATCTGTATGCTTATACAGATAGTGATTATGGTGGTTGCAACATGACTGCAAAGTCTACATCTGGGGGATGTCAATTCCTTGGTGGAAGGGTTGTCTCATGGCAATGCAAGAAACAATCCTGTGTGTCTGCATCAACTGCTGAGGCTGAATACATTGCTGCTGCAAGTTGCTGTGCTCAAGTGCTTTGGATTCAAAATCAGATGCTAGACTATGGATTTAACTTCAAGGAGACTCCTATCCACATAGACAACAATAGTGCTATCTCTATCACTGAGAAACCTGTACAGCACTCAAGGACCAAACATATCAATATCAGGTATCATTTAGTAAGAGATAACTATGAAAAGGGATTAATTAAACTAGTCAAAGTTCATACAGATGAACAATATGCTGATCTGTTTACAAAAGCTTTTGATGAACAGAGATTTAAATATCTAATATCAGCTATTGGGATGATTAACTTTGAGTAGATCTTTTCTTAAAACTAATTCTAATTATTTCTTAAAATATGTGTGTCCTAAGTTGTCTAGATCATCACTCTCATAAGCTCATGTTTTCTTTGGATATTAAATCCTTTTTGAAGACTTTCCTTAGATTCTTTAAAATTTTCTGATCCTTCAGAAGATATATTTTTATCTTCGGAAGAAAATCATGTCTTCAAAATAAATAACTATCTAAGAAATTTTACCTTCGGAAGAAGTCTAAATCTATCTTCCAAAGCTTAAATCCTTGTCTCAGACACTTATTTGTTTTTAAGGACTTTTTCCTTCCGAAGCAAAATTAACTCTCGGACGCTTTGTTGTTTTATATACAAAGCATTCAAGTGTTTATTTCTCTTCCGAAGTCATTTTAGCTTCGGAAGCCTTTTTATTAAAACTTCCGAAGATAATTTACCTTCAGAAGCTTTTCGAATTCCAAGAAAACTACTTTTTGAGCAAAAGTAAACTACTTTTTCAGAGGTGGGACCGACTTTCGGATTTCAAAGTTTATCCTCTTTCATTAACTTTGGTTCAAATCCCTTTTCACATAAATACCCTACGGTTCCCCCTCTTCCTCACTATCTTCTTCAATTCTACTATTTCTCAAACCTAATTCCCAAAACCGCCTTTGCTTTTTACCTTTCCTCAACCTTAAGCTTCTCAAATGGCCAACCTTAACGCAGAAACAACCCAGATTTCTCCATGCAACTTCACAGGCAACATAACCAGGTTGCTCTGTTAAGCTCTGAGAAAGATGAAAGTTTCTTAGAGATTTGCCAATTCTTAACTTTATCAAATTACTTCACCTCCCTAACCATTGATCCTACTCTGTATTAGGATCATCTGCTTGAATTCTGGAAGACCTGCCAAGAGGTCATCATGGATGGGGAGAAGGCACTATCTGCCACAGTGCAAGGGAGGACAATCTTCATCACTCCGGCCATCATCAACAATCATTTGCAGCTGGATGATGAAGAAGGTGAGTTGTCCTTCCCAAAGGAAACTGTCAATCAGTCCTTTGAGCAGATGGGCTATGAGGGAGATTTCTCTGTAAAGACCTTCAGGAAAGGGAAGGTCTCATCCCAGTGGAAATACCTAATCCATGTGGTTATCCACAGCTTGTCAAACAAGCATGGAGGGTGGGACCAGATTCCTGAGGATCTCTCCTTCATAGTGCATGGAATGGTTCAAGGGGTCAAGTTCAGGTACTCTCAATTTGTCTATACCAATTTACTTGAAAACTTGGACTCCTTAGAGTATTGTATGTTTCCTAGATATGTTCAACACATTCTCAACTGTGAACTGGGCTCACAGTTGAGGGAAACAAATAATATTCTTAAATTGGGACAGATGAAGCCTGACATCTTTAAAATCATGAAGAAGCCAACTGTAGGTTTCTCAGGGGTAGAAATAGCCCTTGTCCCCAAAATGTTAGAGCTCATTGCTCAAGGTGACAACCTAGCAACACAAGCTAGTGTTGAACCCACACCTTCTACCTCTTTACCACTAAAAAGGCCTCAAGTAACCCTCACCTACCAAAGAAAATCCAAACGAACCCCTGCTCAAGCTATTGAGTCTATGCAGGTCCCCCCCATATACTCACCTTTACAGGAGGAAGTACACTAGAGCTCCCACTTCCCTTGAGGAGCAAACCACTCCCATCTCTTCAACTATCAGGGCTGAGGTTCCTCATGCTCACCCTGATGAGCTCACAAGCCTAACAGCCTTAAGCCTTCACTCTGAGTCTCAACACTCAAGTGAACAACCTTCAGGGGACAGTTACCATCCCCAACCTTTAGATCTAAATCAACCCATTCCCAACCTATCCTTCTATACTAATGAAGACTTAGGATTCAGTGAGTACCATGAGTCTCTCTTCTCTTCCCCTACTCAAAGAGAGCTGAGTACTCCTGAGTCTCCTCAGTCTAGCCCACATCAGTCACCTATAACTGAGGTGGACACTTCTGAACCTGTTCAGGATGTCCATATGGAAGAGGCTCTCACTTCTGCAAGTGATTACATCATTAAGACCTCAACCATGGCAACTCAGCCCACTGACATCTCAACTGAGATTGCTAGTGAGCAGAGAAAAACCAGCAGCCAAGAACCTCAAGCTGGTGGTGAGAGAGAGGACTGTGGTCCAATCACCTCATCCCCTAATGATTCTTCTGATGAAGAAGAGGGGAATCTGAGACTAATGGTGCACAAATTGTCTAAAACATGCACTTACCTAATCTTAAAGGTCAGTCACCTTGAATCTCAGGTGACTACCTTGCACAACAGGGTCAATGATCAGCAACTTCAGATTTCATATCTTAAGGAAAAACTAACTGGGAGACCTTTAAGAAGAGCTCAACCAGGAACACAAGAACCTGTGGATGTGATTGATTTATCCTCCAGCTCACCTATGCAAGTGGGTGATGCTACCAAAAAGGGGGAGAAAGTTATTGCAGCCATAGAACCTGGGAGTTCTTCACAGAGAATGGACATAGAGGACTCACCATCCTCACTTGCAATTGTGCATTCTCAGCAACTTCCTCAAGTTCACATTAATGTGAACTCTATAGACTCTATAATCAGGAGTCTCTTTGTGGAAGGTATACCAAGGGCTGTGTCATCTCCACCTCAAGGAACTTCAAACTACATCATAAGGTGGAGGTATGATGCTGATAGAAGAGCCCTTATTCTTCATAGAGTTCAAGGGCAACAAGAAGTATTTAACTTTCAAAATTTGAACTTCTATGAAAGTTTGGATCTAGTCAATATGCCACTTGTCAATCCAAGCAACTCAAGACAAGCTGACAGATTGGCTCAAAGAATCCAAGACAGGATCACTGCAGAGTTTAGCTTAAGAAGGAGACTTAGGCAATCAGGTAATGTCATCGGTCAACTGGATGTTGAGGTGGACCCTAAGAATAGTTTCATAGGGGAAACCTTGACTAAAGGCCCAGTGGCAGAACCTGAGACCCCTGTCTCATCATCATCAACTGCTGCAGAGATTCACATTCCCTCTGAGACACCTGCTAGTGAAGGTGTTTCTCAGCCTCTCTCTGGCCAGAGCATGGATGCTACACCAAGCAATGAAGGCCAAACCTCTATCCACCCTGAGTCACAAAGGTCTGCGGGTGACAAAGGGAAAAGGATTTTGACTCCTGAGGAAATTGAGGAGGAAGAGAGAGAGAGGAAGAGGAAGCTAAGGGGAGAAAGTTCCTCTGGGTCTTCAGGTTTTATGCAAGCTGCAATCAGGGCTACCCCCAGACCAAATACTCAAGATGATGAGTTGAGAGCAGTCAGGATTACTTACCTACAGACTAGGAACTATGACATTGATGAAATCATTTCTCTCCCCTTAGAACAACTAAATGAACTGGCTGACATGGAAGTGTCAAGAGAGATGAAAGAAAAAGAGGATGCATGGTTACTTCTCCAATTCAAAGAGGAGAAGAGATAGAAAAGACTCTACAAGCATGCTCCTACTCTCTCCCCAGTTCAAGAAAGCCCTGTACAAGAAGATGTGGTTCAATAAGAACCTCAAGTAGACAAAGAAGAAGATAGGATCAATATGATCAACTACCTGAGTGCTACAGGCTTCTATCAGGCAGATGCACTTCTTCCCTTGTCCTATGACTTTGTTAAGTTTGAGTACTTAAAACAACTTGAGCTTGAGTTAGTCAAGGAGAGAAAGACAACTAAGAAGAAGCTAAGGGAAGAAGCTACAAAGTCAAGAGCCATCATCCAAAAGAGTATGAAGAAGTCTGCTGACACACAAAGGATGATGAGCTTCTTGAAGTTGTATGGATTCTCCAGAAGGAGACTTGGCCCTATGTCTCTATCCAAAATGGATGAGCATATAAGGGTAATCAAGCAGAAGATCAAGAGTGGAGAGCTGATTGTCTTACACTCTCTTCCAAGTCAAGTCCCACCTGAAGTGGAGGTTAAGGTTGAACAACCTGAGACAACACAACCCGGACCTCCTGCTGAGCCTCAGCAAGCTTCATCTTCTGATACACAGCAGGTTCAAACTCCCTCTCCTTCTGAACTGTGAGGGAGGAACACCCAACTGAGAAAGACAAAGATGATCAACAAGGTGCTGCAGACCAGTCTTCTCAGTTAAAGTCATCTAAGAGGAAGAAGAGGATGGCTTCTAAACCAAAGTCTAAGAAGAAGAAGAAGCCTAAATCATCTACCTCTACACCTCAGGCTGAGTCAGATCAAGCTGAGGAAGTGCATGAAGAGGCAGCCCAATCAACTCCAATACAAGTGGCTCCTCTTGCAGCTGAGACACCCATCTTATCGTGGACCTTCTCTACCAATCCAGAAAGATGGCATGTAATCAGAGATCAAGGTGTTGAGAATGTCTATACATGGGAAGACATAATCAACTTACCTCTGCATGATCTCTTTGAGATGAGAAGATACTATGAAAGTCTGAATGATCCTGACCATCTAATGAAGAAGGGTATGGTCATGATTGTGCTGAAGATTACTAACATCTGAAGATCTTCTAAATGTTTTGGTAGCATCAACCTAGGGGAGTTTGTAAGGATTCTTTTAAGTCTGATGCAAACCAAAACATCCAAAGTCTCTCTGCAAGTATTGCACTAAAGAACTAAAGTAGAATTGCTTCGGAAGTTTTACACCATGCACTAGAAATATTCTAAGTGTAAAATCTTCCAAAGCCTCTGAGACAAAGTCTTCTGAAGCTTCATCCTATGAAGACAGATTTCTTCCGAAGACTTTTAGTAACATGCTTTATCTGATGTACTGTTCCATAAAGCTGGATACCTTTCCGCTGCATCTCTGTAAAGTCACCATCTTTCATGAGTTGGTGAAAAAGTCCATGCTTTTGGTAACTGTACATTGAGGTCTTGAATCTGTAACCTTCTACTTTATGTTCTTTTTCCTTTTTGTAATAGATAAGGATGTGAGCTATGGCATGTAATAGTCACAAGGTAAAAAGGCAGATATGCCTTTTGATTCTACAATTGATTTTGTTTGTGTCTAGTCAATTGTATCCGGCTGGCTTTCAAAGTATAGCCGGCTGTAGGTTGTAGTATAAGTATTCCATGTTCTAGTATCTTTCTTTATGCTTTGTAACACTTGTAATAGAACTTGAGAAAGCAATATACTGTATCCTTGAAACCCAAATCTCTTGTTCTGTCTCTTTATCATTCCTCGTGTTCTTTGTATCATTATTGTGGTTAATCCAGTTTACTGTTTGATCAAGTTTGGTTAATCTCCTCTTTGTGTTGTTGTGTTGTAATTGTTAAGCCCTTAACCGGTCCTGCAAATTTGATCTTTGATATTCAAGATGGTGCAAGGACATCCAAATGACCTGAGAAAACCAATGAAAGGTTTTCACTTGTGCCAAAGTTTATAAGGAGTCTTACCATGTGTCTTAACTACTAAAACTTTGTTTTGCACATAGGAAGCAGTGTTCACTGCCTCTACCCAGAAGGTGATGGGCAGCTTATGTAACATCCGCCATTTTCCGAGATAATACCCAAACCCGAACACGTTTCGTTGGTTATATAAATTAAGCATATTATGCCTTTCATTTTGGAGTTTTTTCAAAACAATAAATATGTTATAACAAAAACAGAATTTAAACTAGACTTATGAACTAAAACAGACTGCTGATTTTCAGGTGTACTAGAACTAGTGCATCCAAGCCCACTAGTTGGTCCATAGTCGTAGTCTTCACAAATGTACTTGGAGTTATTCCCGACTAAACCTGCAGACATACTGTCAGTATCTGTTTTGATTAAATCATTAGAAGGATGAGGAACAGGCATAGGAGAATAACAGTATGTACTAGGTGGAGGATAAACCTATACATTTTCATACCCCAAACCTGTTTTAATTCTTGCTCCCCGTTGAGATTTACAAAGATCATCATGTTTCATTCCCGAAATAGTCCATTTATCTAACTTTGACTGAAGTTTGCTTGCTTCAAATTCAACAAGAGCAACCCTTTCAGTCAAAGTATTAATCTCGACATTTCTTTCCAAAACGATTCTTTTTAAATGATCAGTTTCTTTTAAAGCCTCATTTAATTTCACAAAATATTTTGATTCATTCATTTTAAGTTCATCATTAATTCGCTATAAATTCTTTTCATTATCAATTAACAAACGATTAGCCTTATAAATCCCAAATAGCCTAATTTTACAAGCAGATGAGCACATATCCTGTATTACCTCATATGGAAGTCCCATTACCATTCTTTCAGCAGCTAAAGCTTTATCACACATGCATACTGGAGTACTTGATTTCTTTTCCTCAATAGTAGCAGCAACATTATCCTTCTCCTTTCCTATCTCATCTCTTGAATTTCTTTTCTCAATTAAGCCTGCAGTTTCCTCTTTCCCATTTCCATCTGCCTTTTCTTCTTTCCCATTTACTAAAGACTCGTTTTCTCTTTTGAATTCCTTGAACAGCACAAATCCATCTTCATCATCTACCACTTCATTACTTTCCACAAACTCAGCAACTAATGCGTGATTAATCTCAATTCTTGTTTCTTCCACCTCTGCACTCCAATCAAAGTTCGAAATCAAAGCCGACTCCTTTTTTAGATTCACTTCTTCCTTTTCTTTCTCTGCTGTCAATCTTGGTACTCCAGAGTTACTAGGATATGTGACAATTGGTAATGGACATTCACGTTTAAAATGTCCCAACTGTTTACAATTAAAGCACCTCAATTTTGACTTATCAAATCCCAGTTTTGAAGTAGATGATTGACCACCAAAGTTCTTTCGTCCTGTTCTTTCCATGAATCTCCGTGCTCTTAAAGTTAACATTGCCATTTGCCATTGAATGTCAGTTTCTTCTAGATCTTCAGGATCAACCTGATACATGTCCTCCATAGTCATTCCTTTATCTTTCAGTTCTCCAGCCACAAGAGCTTCATAGCTCTGAACAAACATTCCAAAAAGAGCCATTGTTTCAGATGGAATTGAAGTTTCAGCATTGACCTTAATATTTCCCAAATCTTTTCCAACATGACTATTACCACTCGAGAAATTACTTGTATTGCTCCCTCCTTGAATTGGATTTTGTATGTGAGAGTTTGCAGCGGATGACAACAAAGCAGCGTTTTGAGAAAAACCATATGTGGGCATCATAGTCTGGTTAAATTCCCTTCTTTTCATATCCAACTCAAAAGATTTCAACTTGTTAATGATATCCATCAGCTTGTAATCTGTAAAACCTCTTTCTTGTTTAAGCATTTTCACTTGAAGACTCCACTGTGGTGGAAGAGAATCGAGAAGCCTATTAACTTGTTCACTGTTGGAGAGCCTTTCATCATACTTCTTTAGAGTGCTTGAGACGGTTGAGAAACGGTTTGTAAGATCTGTCAGACTCTCATTCTTGTATCGCACAAATGAATTGAACTCTTTTTCAGCCTGAATACTCTTATCTTTTACCAAATCTGCATTACCATCATAGAATTCACATAGAGCATCGTAAAGAGATTTAGCATTTTTATGCTCTGCAAAACGATTGTAGATGTCTGGAGCTAAACAGAGAGTTAGAGCACCAAAAGCCTTTTGATCACGATCAATCAATTTCGGGATCTCTTTCAGTATAGGAAGATGGGTCCTTGTTCAGAGAAACAACATCACCAACAGTAACCCTTGGTATGTGAGGACCAGAAGTAATCGATTCCCATTGATTATGATCAGTGTAGAAGAAGAAAGCTTTGAGACATCTCTTCCAATCTTCAAAATTATCTCCATTAATGAGTCTTGGAGGTCTATTAGGAGCAACACTTTCAAGATCAGCAAGTGCGAGAGTAGTTAATTTCGACATTATAGTTTCGGCAAAAAGGTTTATAATTTCGCTGACAAATTCGTAGAAAAAGATGACTTGAATGATAATTTCGCTGAAGAATTACTTTCGCTGACAATTTCGCTGAAGCTGACACTTTCGCTAGCAATTTCAGCAGCACTTTCGCCTGAACAGAGACACCACAGACTTAGTTTCGCTGCTAACTTCGCACGAAACAAGCTTGAACTTTCGTTCAAAAATAAATTCGGCAGCAAGTTCGCTTGTTAATTGTTCACAAACACTGATGAACTTTCGTTCAAGGAATTAGTTTCGCAGAATCTCTAGAAAACAACTTCTGAAGCAAGATAACTCATAATTTCGCTGAAAGATGATGATAGTTTCGCTGTAAGAACACCAATTTCGCTGATCGATCTCAAAACCCTTTTTCGCCTCAAAATCAATCTGGAATCATCCAAAACTCAATGAATTTGAGATCTGATGATTGTAGAATCTTCCTCAATCAAAAACGAGCATAATTCAACCAATTTCCATGTCAAAAACAACTGATAATCCAATGAAATTGATTGAAACTAGATATTGACCAAAAACCACAAAAACTCAACAAATCAAGAGCACTAAGGCTCTGATACCATATTGTTGGTCCATGTGATCGAAAAACAGTACAATTGAAGTGATGAATTGCTCAATATCTAACATCCATGCTAAACAACAACAATTGAGAAGATAGAAGAGAATTCTAACACATGTTTGATAACCAAATGAACAAAAACAATCAATAACATGAAGCACAATAGTATTTCTGTGTAAAAACTGCTTAGAATTGGTAACTTGCAACAATGATCCACGATTAGGGTTTTGCAAGCTTACCGTACAATGAGAATAGAGAAAAGTATATATAGCAGTTATAGTTTCGCTGACAGTTTCGCTACCAGCGAAACTGTCATGCCGAAACTATAGGTTCGCCCGGCAGAACACAAGTTCGCCGGGTAAACTAGAACAGCAAACTGTGAGCGAATGTATAGATTCGCTCACAGTTTCACTTGACTGCCAAAACTACACATTACTAAGAGCATACAAAAGGAAACTAACAAAAGTCCTATTACAATGTAAAGTAAACAACTATACTAAAGTGAGTCCAACCTAAACATGATCTTCAGCATCAAAAACCTGTTCTTATATGTGTGTGTTTATGATCCATTTGGGTGTGTTGCGTGTGATGCGTTTAGAGTTTGTTTCCGGGCTTGTGTGTGCTTGTATGGTGTTGTGGTATGCATTCCTAAGGTCTAAGATGGTTGATTTAGGCTTAGAATGGGTTTGGATGAGCTTGAAGGCCGAAAATGGCAGATTGAGTTTGGGATGAACTCCTTTCTCATCAGCTAGGGCTAGGCGACCGACTGGAGGCCATACGGCCGATTGAGAGGCGATTGAGGTTCATTCGAACGATTGAGGTTCATTTGCATGATTGAGGGTTCATTTGCACGATTAAGGTTCCATTCGTACGATTGGGAGTCCAGTCGCATGGGGAGTCATACGACTGAGGGTCCAAATGCATAGGTGCTTAGTCGCATGAGTCCATTCGCATGAGGTCAGTCGCATAGGTGCTCATTCGCATTAGTTCCATCCGCATGAGGCCCATACGCACGACTGGGTGTCCATTCGCATAGATGTTCATCCGCATGAGTCCAATCGCATGATGTTCAGTCGCATGGAGGCCATGCGACTGAAGGGTGTCCATACGCCCGAATAGGACTGAAGGGGAAAGTGCAGATGTAAGTTTTGACGTAAAGGTTCCCGTAAGAGCATGTAAGATGACTGTTATGACCTTAGAGAGTATGTTGGGCATGATGATGATGATGATGTTGCATGTTTATGCATGTTATGTATGTATGATATTGCCATGTATGATGACGACGACTGTGTATGATATGTTCCTTATTATGATGTATGTTTATTTTTCTTGTGGCTTTACGTGTCATGTTAAAATGAAGTATTATGTAACGTAAAGTGAAAGATAAAGAAAAGAGGAACATGAAGTAAGAATTCATGCATTAATGAGTAATGAAAGTAAAGAGAGTCTTGCAAGCATGATTTGCACATCGGGGTCTTTCTTTGTGATTGACCATTTGTATAGAACTATTGCTGCATACCTTAGGTACTATGATCGCGAGGTGCGACGCACCGTTATAGAAGGTCTATGATAGGCCTAGGTCCAGAACCATGAACAGAAAGGTATTGCATATGGCAATGGTACACATATCTTCATACCTTAGGTACTGTGACCACGAGGTGCGACGCACCATTATAGAAGGTCTACGATAGGCCTAGGTCCAGAACCATGAACAGAAAGGTATTGCATATTACATCTAAACTTTATCCTAGGTGCTGTGGCCATGAGGTGCGGTTAACCGTTATAGAAGGTCTATGATAGGCCTAGGTCCAGTACCATGAACAGAAAGGTAAGGTTTATGGTTTATGGAAAAAAGAAAAGTTGTAATGGTTAAAAAATCTAAAAGTTATAGTAAGAATGAGTGATGAAGATAATAATGATATTATCTGTGTATACGTATGATGTATGATCGCATGAGGAAACGAAAGGTTTTAATGCAAGTAATGTATATTTTATTATAAAACTAGAACTCACTCAGCAACGCTGTCTTTTTATGTGTTTCCAGTTGGCAGGTAATGATTGAGGATGGCACTGCGAGGCTACTCGGCTCTTTTGGGATGGCATCCATTTATAATGCTTTTGTGATGTAATGCAAACTTGTATTTTGTAACTGGTTAATGATGTATTATTAGGCAAAAGCTATTATATTGAAATGGAAGGAAGTTCTAAATGTTTCCACTGTAATATTTTATGAAAGTCAAAGGTATTATTTGTTTTATGTGCGATGAATGACCAGCTGTAAGCGTCCCGAGAACGGGGCCTTACAAGTTGGTATCAAAGCGAAAGTTTAAGTGAAATGGGTAAATTTTCAAATAAACCTTAACTTAAACTGAAAACGGGACGGAAAGAGAATGGGATGCCAATCTGAGTAGCTGTGTGCCATCAGGTATTTTCTTAATATTAATCGGTATTATGTGCGCATGTTATGTGGTTTATATGTTGTATGTAGATTTAGATACTGATGTAGTCAGGATAGGTAATGCTCGGAGTATGAAGAGTAAAGTAAGTGGCTAATCACAACAGGCTACTATAATTAGGGACTTACTGTATTTGACATAAACTGAGCTGTTTCCTTGAATGACCGTGTTGGTGTTTGAATCTTTTAGTGTGGTAGAATGGCTAGTGGTAGATCTTCTAAAGCTTCTAGGGGTGGAGGCCGTGGTGGTCCTGATGCTAAACCGCGACCTAAAAGAGGAAGGCCTAGAGTTAAAAAGGTGGTTCCTGAAGAACCTGAGACCCCTCATCTGGAGGCTAGAGATGAGAGTGCAAACTTGAGGCCTCGGTAAAGAAGGCTGTTGTTGAAGAAGTGCACCAGGTCATGCAGACAATCTTACCGTCTGTAGTGAAAGAAGTCATCAAGGCTGTGAAACAAGGAGAAAGAAAGGAGAGAAACAGGTCTTCGGGGGGACGAGAGCATCCAGAGCCTGAAACGATTTTCTCTGATAATGAAGACGAGGAAGAGGAAGATGAGCCTGTGCAAGAGGTGGCACGAGGCTGTAACTATGGGGCGTTTATGAGATGCAAGCCCCCTACTTTCGACGGTAATGGCACTGCTGCTGCTGCTCACCGATGGGTGAGGGAAATGGGGGCTGTTCTTGACATCAGCGAGTGCCGGGAAGATCAGAAAGTGAAGTTTGCCACTCATTCGTTCGTGGACTCAGCTTTATGCTGGTGGGATAATATTGTCCAAGCAGAGGGTAATCGGGCAATCGTGTGGCCCGAACTGAAGAAGTTGGTGATTGAGGAGTTCTGTCCTCATAGAGAAATAGAAAAAGTTGAGAGAGAGTTCCTGCATCTGGAGGCGGGGACCATGACACATCAGCAGTATACTACCAAGTTCAATGAGATGGTGTGCCTGGTGCCGGACCAAGTGACACCTTTGTCACGAAAGATTAAAATATACATTTAGGGTTTGCCAGCAGATATTCGCAGGCACATGATCGCTGCCCGACCGAGCACGTTTAGGTCGGCGGTGGATATGGCAGGGAGACTGTATGATGAGAGAACGGTGGTGGTGACTGGAGGTGGCAAGCAGGGTGGTGGTGAACGGAACTGGTATGGGAAGAGGTTTGGTCGGGGTGATGCGTCGACGGGTAACAAGAAGGCACGGGTGGAAGACCGCCGTGTGGTCGCATCGTGTGCTAGTATAAGGAAGTGTGGTAGGTATGGAAGAGAACATAGCGGGGAATGTAGGCTGGGGTTGAAGGTGTGCTTCAAATGTGGGAAGCGGGGGCATATAGCCAAGGACTATCGTACGGTCCGGTGCTTTAACTATGGCATGGAGGGCCACGTGGGTAACGATTGTAAGAAGCCGAGGGCTGAGAGTTCCGGGGTGAAGAAGACAGGGAATGAAGGATCGAGGGCGAGTGCCAGGGCATTCACCATGACGCAGGAGGAGGCTAGGATAGACCTTGACGTTGTGTCCGGTACGTTTCTAGTGAACCAAACTTTAGCTTCTGTGTTATTTGATTCTGGTGCTAGTAAAAGTTTTATTTCTGCTGCTTTCTGTGCTAAGCTGCCTGTTACTAGTAGACGGGTCGATGCGCCCTTTGATGTAGAAACTGCCATAGGTAAGTCTACCCGAATTTCTGAAATGATTGAGGGCTGTGATGTGGAACTTGAGGGCCACAAGTTTCCTGTTAGACTGTTCGTGACGACCTTAGGTGGTTTCGATTTTGTTCTTGTGATAGATTGGTTGGCAGACTTTGAGGCGAACATTGTGTGTCGTAAGAAGATGATTTGTTTGACAGCGCCTGACGGTAGTTTAGTGACGGTTTATGGTGATCGGGTTACTACGATTCCGAAAGTGATCTCGATGGCGGTGGCGGGAAAGTGTATGAGGCGTGGATGTAGCGCTTACTTGGCCTATGTAAAGGATGTGGATACGCCAACCCCACAACTAGCCGATGTACCGGTTGTGTGTGACTTTCCAGACGTGTTTCCAGAAGACTTACGAGGAGTGCCACTGACAGAGAGATTGAATTTCAGATTGATCTGATACCGGGTGCGCAACCTGTTGCCAAGGCACCGTATCGGTTAGCTCCGACGGAGATGAAGGAATTGATGGAGCAGTGGCAAGAGCTGCTTGATAAGGGGTTCATTAGACCGAGTATCTCTCCTTGGGGTGCTCCGGTCCTGTTTGTTAAGAAGAAGGACGGTGGTATGAGGATGTGCATTGACCACCGCGAGCTGAACAAGTTGACGGTGAAGAACCGATACCCCTTACCGAGAATAGATGATCTGTTCAATCAGCTCCAAGGTGCCAGTTTGTTTTCAAGGATAGATCTTTGATCTGGTTACCATCAGCTGAAGGTGAAAGAGCAGGATGATCCTAAAACAGCTTTCCGTACGCGCTATGGTCACTACGAGTTTCTTGTCATGTCCCTTGGTTTGACCAACGCGCCAGTTGCTTTTATGGATTTGATGAACCGTGTGTGTCGGCTGATGCTGGATAAATTAGTGATTGTGCTTATCGATGATATCCTGATTTATTCGAGGAGCGAGATTGAGCATGTCGGTCACATTCGGGAGGTTCTGGAGACGCTGAGGAGGGAGAAGTTGTATGCTAAATTCTCCAAGTGCGCATTCTGGTTGCGCGAAGTTGAGTTCTTGGGTCATGTGGTGAATCCCAACTGGATTATGGTGGACCCGGCGAAAGTGGAGGCGGTTATGCAATGGAAGTCACCAAAGACGCCATCCGAGATTCGTAGTTTCTTGGGTTTGGCGGGCTACTATAGAAGATTTATCCAAGACTTCTCTAAGATTGCTTCTCCACTGACTAAGTTGACCCAAAAATATGTAAAGTTTATATGGGGTCTAGCTCAAGAGAAGGCATTCGAGGAATTGAAGACGAGATTGACTCAAGCTCCTGTTTTGTCATTACCCGATGGAAGTGAAGACCTGGTGGTCTATTCTGATGCTTCCTACTCAGGGTTGGGGTGTGTGTTAATGGAGAGAGGGAAAGCTGTAGCATATGCATCCCGACAGTTGAAGGTTCATAAGGTCAATTATCCTACTCATGACCTGGAGCTAGCAGCCGTGGTCTTTGCACTAAAGATTTGGAGGCACTATCTTTACGGGACGAAGTGCACCATTTTCACTGACCACAAGAGCCTGAAGTACTTCTTGGAGAAGAAGGATCTGAGCATGACTCAGAGACGGTGGTTGGAACTTATAAAGGATTATGATTGTGAGATCCACTACCATCCGGGCAACGCCAATGTGGTGGCTGATGCCCTTAGCCTGAAAGAGAGGCCCGAGCCGATTCGGATGAAAGCATATCAACTGATCATGACCTCTGAGGTAATGAAGCAAGTCAAAGAGTTTCAAGATGAGGCACTAAAAGAAGATCATCTTAACTCTGAAAGAATGAAAGGTCTGGTTGGGGAATTGGGTGAAAACACACTCGGTGTTAGAACCCGATTCGGTCGTGTGTGGATTCCTCGTTTTAGGGATCTACGGGTGATGATAATGGATGAAGGTCACAAGACTCGATACTCCATTCACCCAGGTACCACGAAAATGTACCAAGATATGAAGAAGGATTATTGGTGGTCGGGTATGAAGCGCGACGTGGTGGAGTATGTGAGTAAGTGCCTTACTTGCTTACAGATGAAGGCCGAGCATCAAAAGCCGTATGGGAAGATCCAACATTTGGATATACCGGAATGGAAGTGGGAGCACATCACCATGGACTTCATTACGAAGCTGCCGCGTACCCCGAAAGGGTACGATGCCATATGGGTGATAGTTGACCGTTTGACGAAGAGTGCTCACTTCCTAGCGATCCGCGAGACATATTCATCTGAGAGGTTGACTGATCTGTTCATCAAGAAAATTGTAACTCGTCATGGTGTGCCGGTGTCTATTGTGTCTGATCGCGACACCCAGTTTACATCTAAATTTTGGAAGAAATTCCACGACGCTATGGGGACGAGGTTACATCTTAGCACGGCTTATCATCCCCAGACTGATGGTCAGTAAGAAAGGACCATTCAGACACTAGAAGACATGCTTCGGGCATGTGTGATTGATTTCGGGGGAAGTTGGGATGACCACCTACCGTTAGCCGAGTTCTCATACTACAACAGCTACCATGCCAGCATTGGTATGCCACCATATGAGATGCTATACGGTAGGAGATGCAGCACACCCGTTTGTTGGGTGATATTGGTCAGAAGCTACGACTGAGAAGCTTGAGAAGATTAAAGCCTTCATGATGGTAAACGACGCAGGCCGATTGCGTTCTAGGTGGGTGACCATGTTATGTTGAAGGTCTCACCTTGGAAGGTTATTATCCGATTCAGGAAGCGGGGCAAGCTGAGCCCAAGGTATATAGGCCATTTCCGAATCATCGCCCGAGTAGGAGAGGTGGCCTATAGACTGGAGTTACCTGATGAGTTAAGTGGAATTCACCTGACATTTCATGTATCTCTCTGAGAAAGTGCTTAGCTGATGAAGACATGATTGTTCCACTGGAGGATATCGAAGTAGATGAAAGGCTCAATTATGTGGATCAACCAGTGGCAATCATCGATAGAAAAGAGAAAAGACTGAGAAATAAAGTGGTTCCTCTTGTGCGTGTACAGTGGAAGCACAGGAAGGGATCCGAGTCAACGTGGGAGAATGAGGAAGAAATGAGACAGCATTATCCACGTTTGTTTGAAGAATAACAGGTTTCGTGGACGAAACCTATTTAAGGCGGGTGGACTTGTAACACCCGGTTATTTATTATTTTGAAGCCGACGAAGGAAGAAAAGAAATAAAGTCCAAACTCGACGGACCAAACTCGCCAACAAAAGAAAGTCGGGTGAGTGAGAGTATATAAGGGAGAGGGCAGCCCTTACCCTCTCCCCCACACTCACAAATCAGCCAAAGAAAGAGGGGAAGGGAGAAAGAAGAGAAAAAAGGGGAGAAAAAGTCGGTTCGGGTTAGTTCGGGTCGCCAAAATTGTCGTATAGCAAGCCAAACTGAAGCTCTACTTCTTGGTGTCGTTTGAGTGAGTTCTAGGACCCCACTTTTACTTGTTTTCAACCAATTTTGGGGCTGGAAAGTATCAAAAACCCGTTTTTATATGTGTGTGTTTATGACCCGTTTGGGTGTGTTGCGTGTGATGCGTTTAGAGTTTGTTTCCGGGCTTGTGTGTGCTTGTATGGTGTTGTGGTATGCATTCCTAAGGTCTAAGATGGTTGATTTAGGCTTAGAATGGGTTTGGATGAGCTTGGAGGCCGAAAATGGCAGATTGGGTTCGGGATGAACTCCTTTCTGCATCAGCTAGGGCTAGGTGACCGACTGGAGGCCATACGGCCGATTGAGAGGCGATTGAGGTTCATTCGCACGATTGAGGGTGTAAGGCCTCGTTCCCGGAGACCTCACAGTTGGTCATTTACATTATTAAACAATATAAAATTTACATATTTAAGCAGCGGAATCATTTTAACAAAAACCATTCATTTCATTTCATTAAACACCGTTGTTAAGCAATACACTATTGTTTAATCGAATACAAAAGAACTGTTTAATTGCATTACAAAACAACAACAATAATAGGTATGAATGGATGTCATTCTTTCCCTGCCAAGTAGCTTCACCCTCGTGCCATCCTCAGCAATATTTACCTGCCAACTGAAAATGTATAAAAGTCAGCGTTACTGAATGAGTTCTAGGTTTAAAAGTAATAAAAAATACTTTCTGTAAGATATACATATGAAAATACTCTTTTTATGAAAACTTCATCTCTTTATACGTGAGCACGCATTAACCATACAATCAGATAATGCTTTATCTCTTTACAATATGCCTTGTTTACTCTTTACTCTTTTATTTTTATCTTTCACTGTCTATGGAGACCGATGAGCAATACCCTAATCTATGTGCGCAGGGGAAATGGTGTTGGGCCCTCTTTTTCCCACAAGGGGCTCTACATACTGTATACAAGGCTGACCCAGTCACCTAGGGTATGCTGCAAAGGTCCGCCAATCTCAATTGACTGGCCCCGTATGCATCTGAAGGTAGATAACCCGCCTCACGGTTGAGCTAACAACCTCATGGTCGTGAACCTCCTATAAGCTTGCAAGACTTGTTAACATTTTAAATTAGGTTCCACTTCTCTTCTTTATTACTCTTTCACTTTATTATTAGCAATACTTTACGTTACAATAATAAACACACCACGTAAAGTCACGTACTAATAATAATAATAAGAATATTAATATTTGATAAATAATAATAAGGAACAATTATATAACAATCATAATTATGGATGAAACCCATCATTAATAAGCCCTAGTCAACTCTAGGTCAAAATCCTAAAGGCACAGACTCCCAAACATTCTGTAATAAATTCTAAGGGTTTAGGCGCTTGACACTTTTTGGGCGCATGGGCCCTGTTTGGGCGTATGGGTACTTAGGCGCATGGATTACTTTAGACACATGGAAGCGTAGTCGCATGGACACCTAGTCGCATGGCCACCCGGACGCATGGACACTATTGGGGCGTATGACCCATTCGGTTGCATGGACACTTAGGCGTATGGATCACTCGGGCGCATGGGCCACTTGGGCGCATGGGCCACTTTGGGCGCATGGGCCACTTTAGACGCATGGGTTGTTCTTGGACTTTTCTTAGGCAAATCTTAGGCGTATGGGCTACTATTCAGTCGGATGGATTACACTTAAATTCTTCTAAGGCAATTCTAGGCGCATGAGCCTTATCTAGGCGCATGGGCATTCTGTTCAACATGTTTCCAGTATGATTTTGAACCCATTCATCATACCTATCTATTCTAAGCTTAACATGGCTATTCTAAACATGAACAATCTATAAGCATCTAAGAATCAACATCCAACATGCAAACTACATACGGGTAAACATACATAACATTGTAGAAACGTTTTAAATACATTTTCAGCCCCAAAGATTTTTAAAACAAGTAGAAACCGGGGTCTAGAAACTCACCTGGTGCAATTGGGTGTTTCTTCCTTCTAACCCTTTTTGCAACTGAATTCAAACACCTAAGAACACACCAAAACACATACACACGAACACACACAAGCATATAAGCACATAAGCATGAAACCGAGGCAAAAACCCAACATGAACACTTAAAACCTCGAATTATTAACTTGAATTCAATCCTCTTCTTCTCTTCTTCTTAAAAACCGAGAGTGTTTTCCGCTGTCTTCCTTTCTCTCTCTAGAACCGAATGAAAAAGGTGATATGAAAAGAGGGTAGGTGGCCATGCCCACCTTTACACCAACTTTTCAAAGATTTTGTCCTTTTGGACACTTTTAGTCCCTCTACTTGGGCTTTATTGCTTTCCTTCTTTTATTCTTCATTTCTTGTTCTTTCTTTTCTTTTCAAGAAATAACCGGGTGTTACAAGTCCACCCCCCTTATTTAGGTTTTGTCCCCGAAACCTGTTATTCCTCAAACAAACATGGGTAATGCTGCCTTATCTCCTCCTCAGTCTCCCATGTAGATTCGGATCCCTTCCTGTGCTTCCACTGTACACGCACAAGAGGAACCACTTTATTCCTCAGCCTCTTCTCTTTTCTATCGATGATTGCCACTGGTTGCTCCACATAATTGAGCTTTTCGTCTATTTTGATATCCTCCAGTGGAACAATCATGTCTTCATTAGCTAAGCACTTTCTCAGATCAGATACATGGAATGTCGGGTGAATTCCACTTAACTCTTCTGGTAACTCCAATCTATATGCCATCTCTCCAACTCGAGCAATGATTCAGAAAGAGCCTATATACCTTGGGCTCAACTTGCCCCGCTTCCTGAATCGGATGATCCTTTTCCAAGGCGAGACCTTCAACATAACCCGGTCACCCACCTGGAACTCAATCGGTATGCGTCGTTTATCAGCATACGACTTCTGTCTATCTTTGGCGGCCTTCATGAAGGCTTTAATCTTCTCAAGCTTCTCAGTCGTAGCCTCAATTACCTCGACGCTTCCCAATTCTTTCTGACGAATATCACCCCAATAAACGGGTGTTCTGCATCTCCTACCGTATAGCATCTCATAGGGTGGCATACCAATACTGGCATGATAGCTGTTGTTGTACGAGAATTCGGCTAATGGTAGGTGGTCATCCAAACTTCCCCCAAAATCAATCACACATGCCCGCAGCATGTCTTCCAGTGTCTGAATGGTCCTTTCTGACTGACCATCAGTTTGGGGATGATAGGCCGTGCTAATATGTAGCCTCGTCCCGATGGCGTCATGGAATTTCTTCTAAAATTTAGAGGTAAACCGAGTGTCACGATCAGACACGATAGACACCAGCACACCATGACGTGTTACAATTTCCTTGATGAACAGGTCAGCCAACCTCTCAGATGAATATGTCTCACGGATCGGTAGGAAGTGGGCACTCTTCGTCAGACGGTCAACAATCACCCATATGGCATCGTATCCTTTCGGAGTACGCGGCAGCTTTGTGATGTGCTCCCACTTCCATTCCGGTATATCCAAGGGTTGAATTTTCCCATACGGCTTTTGGTGCTCGGCCTTCACTTGTAAACAAGTAAGGCACTTACTCACATACTCCACCACATCACGCTTCATACCCGGCCACCAATAATCTTTCTTCTTATCCTGATACATCTTCGTGGCACCAGGATGAATGGAGTATCGAGTCTTGTGAGCTTCATCCATAATCTTCGCCGTAGATCCCCAAAACGAGGAATCCACACACGTCCGAATCGGGTTCTAACACCGAGTGTGTTTTCACCCAATTCCCCAACCAGACCTCTCATTCTTTTGATTTAAGATGATCTTCTTTCAATGCCTCATCTTGAAACTCTTTAACTTGCTTCTTCACATCAAAAGTCATGATTAGTTGATAAGCTTTCACCCGAATTGGCTCGGGCCTCTCCTTCCGGCTAAGGGCATTAGCCACCACATTGGCCTTGCCCGGATGGTAGGGGATCTCGCAATCATAATCTTTTATGAGCTTTAACCACCTTCTCTGCCTCATGTTCAGATCTTTTTGCTCAAAGAAGTACTTCAAGCTTTTATGGTCATTGAATATGGTGTACTTCGTCCCATAGAGATAGTGCCTCCGAATCTTTAACGCAAAGACCACCGCCGCTAATTCCAAGTCATGAGTAGGGTAATTGACCTCATGCACTTTCAATTGTCGGGATACGTAAGCTATCACCTTACCTCGCTGCATCAACACACAACCCAACCCCGAGTAGGAAGCATCTGATTAGACCATCAAATCCTCGGTTCCTTCGGGTAATGACAAGACAGGAGCTTGAGTCAACCTTGCCTTTAACTCCTCGAATGCTTGCTCTTGAGCTTGACCCCATATAAACTTTACATCCTTTCGGGTCAACTTGGTTAGTGGAGAAGCGATCTTGGAAAAGTCTTGGATGAATCTTCTTTAATAGCCCGCCAAACCAAAGAAACTACGAATCTCGGATGGCGTCTTTGGTGACTTCCATTGCATCACTACCTCCACCTTTGCGGGGTCTACCATAATCCCCTCGGGATTTATCACATGACCTAAGAATTGAACTTCGCGCAACCAGAACGCACATTTGGAGAATTTAGCATACAACTTCTCCCTCCTTAATGTCTCCAACACCTCCCAAATATGACCGGCATGTTCTTCCTCGCTCTTCGAGTAGATCAGGATATCATCAATGAACACAATCACTGATCTATCCAACATCGGTCGGCACACTCGATTCATCAAATCCATAAAGGCAGCTGGGACGTTACTTAGACCAAAAGACATAACCAGGAACTCGTAGTGTCCATAACGCGTACGGAAAGCTGTCTTAGGAATGTCTTGTTTATTCACCTTCAATTGATGGTAGCCAGATCGTAGATCTATTCTTGAAAACCAACTAGCACCCTGGAGCTGATCAAACAGAACATCAATTCTTGGTAAGGGGTACCGATTCTTCACTGTCAGTTTATTCAACTCACGGTAGTCTATACACATCCTCATACTACCGTCTTTCTTTTTCACAAATAAGACCGGAGCACCCCAAGGAGAGATACTCCGTATGATGAATCCCTTATCCATCAACTCCTGTAATTGGCTCATGAGTTCCTTCATCACAGTAGGAGCTAATCGATATGGTGCTTTGGCCACGGGTTGAGCATCGGGTATCAAATCAATTTGGAACTCAATCTCGCGATCTGGTGGCACGCCGGGTAAGTCTTCCGGGAATACGTCCTGAAAGTCACACACCACTGGTACCTCGGATAATTGTGGTACTGACGCATTCACATCTTTTACGTATGCCAAGTAGGCATTGCATCCACGTCTCATGCACTTCCCCGCCACCGCCATCGAAATCATCTTCGGAATCGTAGTAACGCGATCTCCATGAATCGTAACCAAACTCCCATCGGGCACAACTAATTGAGTCATATTCTTGCGACATATGATGTCTGCTTCATAGGTTGCTAACCAGTCCATCCTTAGTACTACATCGAATCCACCTAGGGGCATCACATGTAACCTAGCAGCAAACCTACGACCTTCTAGTTGTATGGCATAGTCCTCTATCGTATCAGTAATTCTGGTGGACTTTACCAATTGCGGTTTCTACATCGAATGGTTCACTGACACTCCTACTACCAACAGGAAACATAGCACAGAAAGTAGTGGAAATAAAACTCGTACTAGCACCGGAATCAAACAATACAGAGGCACAAGTTTGGTTTACTAGAAACATACCTGACACGACATCAGGATCAATTCTGGCTTCCTCCCAGGTCATAGTGTAAGCTCTAGCACTTGCCCTCTATCCTCCTTCATCCGGCTTCGTCTTTGCTCCACAGGTCTCCGCTCTCGGCTTCTTACAGTCCTTGGTCGCGTGGCCCTCCCCGCCACAGTTATAGCACTTCAGCACCCTACATTCTCTAGCGATGTGGCCAGGCTTGCCACACCTAAAGCATACATTAAGTCCCATCCTGCACTCACCGGTATGCTCCCTTCCACAACTACCACACTTATTCCGTCCTGATTTTGTCGACAACCCACGGTCGTACACCTTCATCTTCTTGTTGTTTGGAGTGAAACCACCACGTCCAAACCTCTTTCCATTCCAGTTCTTGCCATCCCCACTCATCTTCTTCACCTCCACCACAGTCTCCTCTTGCTCGTCATACAATCTACCCGCCAAATCCACCACCGATCAAAAGGTACCTGGCCAGGCAGCAATCAGGTGTCTGCGAATGTCAGTCGACAGCCCCTAGATGTACCTCTTGATCTTCCTTGACACCGGGGTCACCTGATCTGGCACCAGCCTTGCCATCTCATTGAATTTAGCGGTGTATTGCTGGTGGGTCATGGTTCCCACTTCAAGTTGCAAGAACTCCCTCTCGATTTTATCGAGTTCCCTGTGAGGACAGAATTCCTCGATCACCAACTGTTTAAACTCCTTCTATCGCATTTTCTCGATGGCTCTGGCACCCTCAGCTTGGACAAGGTTGTCCCACCAACACAACGCTAAATCAACGAAAGAGTGACTCGCGAACTTCACCTTCTTGTTCTCGCGGCACTCACTGATCTCCAAGACTGCCTCCATCTCCCTCACCCAACGGTGAGCGGCAGCAGCATTGCCATTGCCATCGAAAGTCGGGGGCTTACACCGTTATAACGCCCCATAACTGCACCCTCTGGTTGCTACCCCCACTACATCCTCCTCCTCCTCATCGGATAACACCGTCTCAGGTTCTGGTTGTTCCTCCTCCTCTCTGCTTCCCCTGCCCGATGATTCCTTTCTAGTCTCCTTCTCATTCCTCTCCTCGCCTTTCACAGCCCTGATGACTTTAGACACCACAGACGGTAGAACGATCTGCATGATGTGGTGTACTTCATCAGCAATCGCCTCCCTTGCTGAGGGATTCAAGCTAGCTTCTCATTCTCTTCGCTCCTGCCATGAACCTCAAGGTTCTCATGGGTCGTCTCAGGAGCCTTAGCACTACTCCTAGTCACACGCGGGCGGCATCTGCCTCTAGGAGCCTTTGAAGATTTCTGCCCAGCCATCCTCTAACACACTATAAGATTCAAACACCAACACGGTCATTCAAGGTAATAACTCAGTTTATGTCAAGTATAGTAAGTCCCTAATTACAATGGCCAGTTGTGATTAGCCACTTACTTTACTCTTCATACCCCAAGCATTTTATAACCTGACTTAATCAGTATCTAAATCTACTAAGAGCACATAAATCAAATAGCATGCGCACATAATACCGGTTAACATTAAGAAAAGACATACCTAATGGCACGTAGCTACTCGGGCTGACATCTCTCCATTTGTCCTATTTTCAGTTTTAAGTTTAGGTTTTAAAAATTTATTTAACCCAATTCTCATAAACTTTGGCTCTGATACCAACTTGTAAGGCCCCGTTCCGGGAGACCTCACAGTTGGTCGTTTACAGTATTAAACAATATAAAATTTACATATTTAAGCAGCGGAATCATTTTAACAAAAACCATTCATTTCATTTCATTTAACATTGTTGTTAAGCAATACACTATTGTTTGATCGAATACAAAACAACAGAAATAATAGGTATGAATGGATGTTAGTCTTTCCCTGCAAAGTAGCTTCACCCTCGCGCCATCCTCAGCAATATTTACCTGTCAACTGCAAATGTATAAAAATCAGCGTTGCTAAGTGAGTTCTAGGTTTAAAAGTAATAAAAAATACTTTCTGTAAGATATACATGTGAAAATACTCTTTTTATGAAAACTTCATCTCTTTATATGTGAGCATGCATTAACCATACAATCAGATAATGATTTATCTCTTTACAATATGCCTTGTTTACTCTTTGATAGGATCAAATGTACCAATTTGTGATGATTTTTGAACACAATTCAATGAAATACAAACAAAGTAATCAAATCAAGCAAGATATCAACAAAATTCAGAGTTTCATTAATATCAAGCAAAGACAATTACAAAGTGTGTAAGCAGGTTCGAATACAATTCTATTCAACTGATTACCTACTACCTGTAAGTCTAAGCTATTTATAATGAAACAAAAAGTAAAGGAACTAACTAATTACAAAACTAGTCCCTATACTATTACAAAGTATTAAAAGACAACTAAAGACAACATGTTAATCTTTCTTCGAGCACTAACAATACTCCCCCTAAGATTGACATTGTCTTCGGTCTTCAAAATCTTCAATCTTTGTCTTCTTTTTCTTTTCTTCCATCTTCAGCTTTATCTTCAGCCTTTATCTTCAACTCTTTGTCTTCATCATTCAAAGAAATCTTCTGGTTCTTCTTTGATCTTAAACATCGGCTTCTGTTTGTACATCTCTAATTATTTAAAAGCATTTGAAATTGCAGACTTGAATTTGCTTGCAAGAATGCCTTGTTCAGGTTTAGCTTCATTTGTCTTAATCTCCATCTTGTTCATTCTCTCCAATGTATCTTTAGAAAGACATGAGATATCAATGTTAGCATATAACTCAATAGGTTTTTGACTTTCCTTTGAGTATACTTCTAATACCCCTTTCCTTGATATTCTCATGAATTCAATATCTTTAATATCTTTCTTTATAATGTTAGCATAAGCAAGAGCTTTTCTCAAAGATATTCTTTCCATAGCCGCATTCATCACATTGATAATGGAAATGAAATATTTATTGTCTTGCTTTGCTATCTCAGGAGATACTTTCTCAAACTTTTGTACAGACAAAAATGAGACATAACTAGGATGTAAATGCTTCAGTTCAAAAACTCCAAATAAAGTAATCATGTCCTCATCCCATCATTCGAGATTGCGGATCAACTTAAGCTCAAACGTCTCAGTGTTATAAAACCATCTGAGGATTGGCTTTGAGTTTTGATACCATCTATCACTTTCAGACCAAGAGTTGTGACCTTCTAAAAATAGTTGTCACAAAATTCAATCATGGAATGTTCCTCCTCAGACTGTAATCCTTTTAGCTTTTTATTATTCTTCAAAGTAACAAAGTACTCTTTATCCTCTTGATCACATCTTTTCTTAAGAAAATTACTTGATCGATCCAATCCTCTTCTTAATAATTCTACCAACATCTTGCCACGTTTCGAATCAGAAGGATTGATCAAAGGTAATCTATTCAGCTCTTTCAGATCTTGCACTGGAAGTTTTATGATGCTAGAGTAAAAGTGATATACATCACACACACCATTTACCCTCTTTATCAAAAATGCATCGAATACTTCATCATACTTCCATGGGATAATCTTTACTTTGTTGGTAAAATCTAGAAAAATCATAGCATTCAATAGTTCAGCAACTGATTGTCCTCTTTGTAGTATGTTTCTTACCAAGTCTCCAGTTGATCTTGAATTATCAAAAATATGCCTTTGTTCAGTAGAGGCTTTGTATACTTGTCTTTTTGGATCAACAAACATTTCAATCAACTCTTTTCTATGAACATGTGCATCAGTCTTTCTTGCCATTTGTTTGATCTCCTGTGGCTTTAACATTCTTGTCCTTTTTGTAATTTCAAGATACTGATGATTATCTGTATCAAGTACAATCATCTTCTTCAATTGTTTCTCCGTTTCTTGAAAACTTCTGACAAGGTTCATCAATGATACAGATCGTAATCTCTTCAGTTTCCTCCATGAGTAGTTTCTAGCTTGCAACCATGATCTTAAAGCTGGAATACTCATATCATCTGGATCAGGATGGTGCATCTCAGAGATAGATAGTTCTTCTACATTAATAACCTCTTTTGCTCTAGTCCATTCACCATGCTCAATAACAATCTCATTTGGATCTACTGGTGCAACTGACTCTGCAGAAATACATTTATCATATTCATCATTAATCTGAGAAACTGTCAGTCCATCCAAGTATACTCGATTGTATTTCATCTTCACAAGATAATTATATCTTTCTTCAAAATCTTGTGGTACTTCGTCTTGTTCATGAGTTTGTTCTTGTGAAGAGAAATGTGATACAAATTGAGCTTCATCAATATCTTCATCATCCAGAACTTTATCATACCAATCATTATTGTATACTTCCTCAATATCTTCTAATGCCTCAATCTGTTCTTGAACATTTTGTTCTTCAACATTTTCTTCAGTTCTTGGCACTTTGGAAGATGATTCGGTTAAATTTGTATCTTCTACTTCATCAATTTTTCTTTTTCCTTTTAGCTGCTCAAGATTTTCTTCAACACTCATCTCAGCACTTATCACTTGTACTGGTGAGATAGGCTTCTGAGCTTCTTTTTCCTTCAGCAATTCATCTTTAAGTTTTTCATTTTCTTCTGTTAGTTTCTTGAACTTCTCCTCAAGAATGTCATAGTCTTTGATCATTACTTCAAAATTCTTGATTACATCTTCTTTATCTTTGGCAAACCTCACAATCTTCTCATCTTTCAAGGCATTTTCTTCAGTCAACTTTAAGTTTTCATCCTTAAGCTTTTGAATTTCTTTTTCAAGAGATATGTTCATCTCTTTCATCCTTTCATTCTCCACTTTCAACTTTTCAATTTCTTTCTCTTTACTCAAATTTTCTTCTTTCAATCTCGCCATCTCATCAATATCCACTGTCTCCTCTGTTTGTACATACACATTGTGTGTCGTACTCACAAGAATTTCTTCTACTCCTTCATTAACATCAACTTCAAATACTGGGTCATATAACATATAATTCATAAAATCAAAATCAAAGGTTTGATTTTGTGAATCTATTTCATGTACAGCATCATCATGAATATCATCAACATTTTCTTCAGCCATGTTTTGTGGTTCATTGACAGTATCATCATGAATATCAACAATATTAGTTTCTTCAGCCATGTTTTGAGGTTCATTTCCAGTATCATCCTCATTTCTTTCCTCAGTTTCTTCTTGATGTGCTTCAGTTGCACCATTATTTCCATCATCATCATCATTGTTGTCATCACTTTCTTCATCTGATGAGCTTTCAGTAGCTTCATCCTCACTTTCTTCAGCATCATCATTATTATCATCATCTTCATTTTGTTATCATCATCATCATTTTCTTCATCTGATGAGCTTTCAGTAGCTTCATCCTCACTTTCTTCATCATCTTCTACATCCTTAATGAGATCATTTGGATCTATTGGTTCTTCTTCAGATAGATGAAAGTGTTGCTGATTAATATCTACTTCATTCATTGATACATTCCTGATATAATCAAATACTGGAATGTTTTGAGCACCAGTGATCATTGCCAGTCTTTTATAAACAGCTTCTGACATATGCTCTAACTGCAGCATATCTCCTGTAACTCCTTCAGCATACAGATCTGGATTTGCTTCATTAATAAGCAATTGGAGAAATCTTGGGTACATTAAGTATTTATTTCTCACTCCTCTTTCAAGATTGAAAATGAAGCCATTCATTATCCACTTAGCCATATTGAATCTTCTGTTTGTTGCTAAAGCAATAATGGGAGATGCAATGTCTACTGGGAATGAATCCCAACCAGCACTTCGTTTAGACATGCAATGTTGAAATATGTAGCACAACAGCTTCCAATGCTTATACACTCAAGCTCTGAAAAATTGCTTTTTGGGGAAATGATCAGGATGACCCATTTGTAGATAAACCTCTCTACATTCATTGAAGGTATATTCTGATAAGTCTTCTGGGTCATTGTAACCAAGTCTTAGAGCTATTCTGATTGCTTCTTCAGAAACTTCAAGCATTCTTTCTGTTGTAATAGAAGCTCTTAGAACTTTGTTCCCTTCATCATCACCACCAAAGGCGACGTGAGTTCCATCTTTTAACTTAAAATCTTGTAACAAGGCAGGGTTTCCTGTCATATGCCGGCTACACCCACTATCCACATACCATTTATTGAGTGGTCTTTTTGGGCGTACCTGCACAACAAGAAAATTAAGTTGAGATATCTACCCAAGCCGAGATGGTCTTGGGTTTTCCAAATTTATCAACAATTGTAAATTGTTTGTAATGAAAATTATTCAAATCAGGTTTATTCTTGATGAATTTACCAATTTTATTTTGAAAACTGTTTTGAAAATTGTTTGATTTATTTTTGAGAACATTCATATCATTTGATTGATCAACTTTTGAAATGTATTGATGACTAACATTTTTATGAGTCATCCTTACAGATCTTGGTATGAACTGTTCTTGCATATTTTGTTTAGATCTCACATAATTGTTCTTTGGAAAAGATCTCAAACCTAAAGAAGGTTGATTAGTGACTTTTTGAAATCCATTAGTTTGATTTCTCAGATATTGTGGATTAACAAAGCCTTTTCTCATGTTTGATTTTGCAAAGTTTCTAGTAAGAGATCTATTTCTAAAAAAACAATTTGCGGTATTGTGAGTCTTTTCATCACAATAAGTACAATATTTGTTAAAATAACAATCTGTTGTGGAATGATTTCTCATGTCACATATGTGACAGTACTTGTTAAAGTAGCACTCAGCAGTATTGTGATTTTTCATATCACAAATTTTACAGTACTTTTGTGCAGTTAAAAACAGCTTTTTGTTCATTTTGACATTGACACAATGATTTATTTTGGTGTCAAATAGTAAATTTTTTGTCTATGATTTTGTGCCAAATTATTTTGCATTTGTTTAACATGAACTTCCTTCTTGAATGCATTAGGAACAAATCTTTTTGCTACAGCGGAAGTCTTGGAATCTGAACTTGATTTCAGATCAGAGTGAGATTTGTTCATAATATTTGCTTTGTTGTTTTGAAGAGAATTCATATTTAAGAAACCAGCTGACACAAATTTTATCGGTTTAAGTTTTGTTGTCTGATTTGTTACTTTGATCAAATTTTCTAAAACTTTTGTTTTGTTCAGATGTTGTTTTTGATGATTTCTTTCTTCTTCTTTGATTCTTTGATTTAGAAGATCTTGGTTTACTTTCAGATTGAACATCGTCAGAAGAAGATTTCTTTTCTGATTGAACTTGTTTCAGATTAATGGTGTTTGAATCTTCTGATGTTCCTACCTATTGTTTATCTTTGCTTTGAACTTTCACTTCTTCTAATACAACATAAATTTGATCAGAAGTGTTTTGTTTTGGTTGTTTTGGTTCATAAGATTTTATCTTGATTGGATGACCATTTTTAATCTTTTCTTGATCATTTTCAACAAACACTTGAACATTTTCCTTTTATTCTTCTGAATTCTTGTTTTTGATCTAGAAAGCTTTAAGTTTAGCTTTATTCTGAGGACAATGATCATGAGTATTGAAGTTCTCTGGTATAGTATTTGTAATAGATTCAGGCATAGGTTCATGAGTGAAACCTAACCCTTCTAATTTGTTTAGAAACAATTTCTAAATCTTTTATAGTTTTGTTCCATGAAGTTTGAAGAGAGATAATCTTTTGATCTACTGTTTTATGATCAAATTTAAGTTTGCTATGCATAGATTCTTCTTGTTTTAGCTTCTCACAGATTTTGAATGAGTAGTTTCTATAGTATTCAACATGTTCATAGCATGATTTAGTGCAGAGTTTTTCTCTCACTTCAGATGGGATTTCAGGGAATTTTGGAGCTATGGTTTCAGATTTTGAAGATGAAGTGTCAACCTTTGGTTGATCAGACTGTGCCATTAGAGCTACTTCATCTGTATCCTCCTTAGGATCAGACTTGTCACTCCAATCATAGTCATCTTCTTTTTCATTCTCACTATCCACCTTTGGATCATTGTTTTCTGACCAATCTTCTCCATGAATTTCTGCAATAAGAGATAAACTTGATGTTAAATCATTTGTAAATTGATCTGCATATGCACTCCAATCATAACCATCTTTTATGCTGACTACTAGAGCTTTCTTGGTTTCATCAGATGATTTTGTTTCATCTTTAAGCTCAGGCATAGGAAGACTTTGATAAGGCTTTTGAAAAGTCTTCTGAGCAAGTTGAAACCTTTGATTTCTAGAACTTGATTGAGCATTTCCTCCATTATTCCTTGGAGCTTTGCATTCTCTGGAGAAGTGTCCATAACTATTACAATTAAAACATCTACATTTTGACTTGTCTAATCCAACAGTCTTGTTAGCACTTGGCTTGTATTTATGTAGGTTCATATTATACTTTTCAACATAAAATCAATTAGTCTCAACATAAAATCAATTATCATCTAATTTTCAACTTTTGACAGAAGCATTTTCACTTGCAAATTTATGTAGGTTCATATTATACTTTTCAAAAATTACATTTTCAAATTACACATATACATATACTCTGAACATATAGCATCATCCATTCAATTCAACATTTTAATTTTGATTTTGATTATTTTCTGAAAAACAACTCTTTCATTTATTACTCCCCCTAAACTTTTAAGTTTGAAAAACTTATAAGTTTCCTTAGGTAAGATACTAAGATCACACATCACATTGTGACATTGCCTTCACACACAAAAAACATGCATAAAAGCAAAATGAAAGCAGAATCAAAATCTAATATAAACAAAAGAATTTATGTCTGTAGTGAGATCATATTAATGAAGATCAGCATATTAAAATAAAAGAAATGTGAATAGTCATAGACAATGAATAAATCCTGATCAAGTGTGTTCCAGGTCAGTGATATCACAGCAAAGGAGACACAAGATCTAAGGACAGACAATAAGTGTTTTTGACAAATTATCAACTCATCTACTTTTTCAATTCTTGGATTGATTAGGGTAGATTTAGATATGACATGATGTAAATCATACAGAGACTAAGAGAGCTCAACCATCATCATGACATGCAAGAAAGAACACATGCTCAACTTATTACCTGAAATATATGTATCACTAGAGTTCATGTTACTTAAATTAATAGAGAATGATCATGGATAACCATTTGATCAGCTCTGACTATTCATTTGAATAGTTTGTGCAGATTGGCATCTTTTGCATCAAAGAGAGAATCCAGGTCTGTAATAACTTACAACAAAGGATATCTCAGCACTTCAGGTCTATGATGACTCATTACAGAGAAGTGATATGATGCTTTGTAACAGATCTCATGATTAAACACATTATTAACAGGTGTGAGAGGTGTAACTTAACAAGCATTCAATCTGATATGCCAAAACAACTCAAAAGTACTCAAATGAATACACACATGCATTAAGATTTAGTTTGATCACAAGAATTTACCTTTTCAGCATAATAGTCAGATATTGTCTACACATCATATCGGATCATGTCAGACTTTATTAATGAGTGAAGTATGTAACTGATCTCACTAATGTACTATCATTTCTCACATATTGCATAACATATTCCTTTCTGAAAACAATTGTAACCAAATAACTAGAAAAAGACTCTATTTTTGTAGTTTTGATTTATATTTTTGTATTTGATTTTTCTAAGGAAACAAGAATCACACACACACAAAATATAAATAGGCAATTAACAATGAGAGGATTACTTATTATGATCTTTTGATTTAGGGAGTTCACATATGATTTATAAGACCAATTGATTCTACTAAATACTCAAATCGTCCTGGTAGGAAGGCTTTAGTAAATAGATCTGCCAACTGTTTTTCTGTTGCAATTTGAATTAATATGATTAATCCTTTTTTAGAGTTATCTTTGAGAAAATGATATCGAATTTTGATATATTTTGTTTTTGAATGTTGAACAGGATTAGCTGTTATGAACATAACAGTAGTGTTATCAATGTAAATTGGTGCTTTAAGAAAATTGAACCCATAATCCAGTAGTTGATTTTGCAACCATAGGATTTGAGAACATCCTGCTGATGCAGCAATGTACTCAGCTTCTGCAGTTGCAACAGAGACATTTGTTTGTTTCTTACATTGCCATGAGACTAATCGGGGACCAAGAAATTGACACCCACCAGAAGTAGATTTTCTATCTTGACAACATCCACCATAATCACTATCTGTATATCCATGTAGTTCAAAGTTACCCTCATAAGGATACCAAAGCCCTAAGGCTGGTTTACCTTTGAGATACCTGAATATCCTTTTGACAGCAATTAAGTGAGATTCTTTCGGGTCTGATTGATACCTGGCACAAACACAAACTACATACATAATGTCTGGTCTAAATGCTGTAAGATACATCAAAGAACCAATCATTGATCTGTATAACGTTTGGTCAATAGATTTTCCTTTTGGATCAGGTTCAATCTTGGTGTTAACATCTACTGGAGTTCGTATGGACTGACAGTCTTGCAACTTATATTTCTTCAAGAGCTTGTCGACAAACTTCTCTTGATTGATGAAGATTCCATCTTCAGTTTGCTTGACTTGAAGTCCAAGAAAGAAGTTAATCTCTCTCATAGAACTCATTTGGAACTGAGATTTTTATTGGATCTTATATGCCCAAGACACATATAAGATTGATGTGGTTAGTGCGTTATGATCCAAGCCAGGTCATACCCAATAACAAGTTATACAAACACCATCAAATATTTGTTTAATGATAGGATCATGCAACAAATATAGACACCTAATTTAGAAAATTGGTTATCTAAATATTGCTTTTGTGTTAGAACAAAATTATATGGATGATTTTGTTCAAGAGAGATTTTTGTTTCATTATTTAAAATGGTTAGATAATGACTTATAAAAGAGTGTTGTTTTATAAAATTACAACTAGGTTTAATTTTATAACATGAATTAATAAAAGAGTGCAACTACTACAAAATAAAAGTGTGGGAAAACCCATTTTGAATGGGATGTTGCTGCCGCCCAAGGGGCATTGGGAGACCCCCTTTTTGTCTTGGTTCTTGTATGACTTAACTTATACAACACAAAACAATAAACTCTCCTAAGACTCTCTCTCTCACACACAAGAAACTCTCTCAACTTGGCTGCATATTTTCGAGCTTGGAGCAGAAATATTGGGGTTGAAATTTCGAGTTCTTGTGAAGCAAAAGAAGATGTTCTTTTGGGTGAAGCAACCTAACAAGCAAGGTGTTTGAAGGGCTTGGGGTATCACGGATTTGAGGCCTTCTCTTTTGAAGATTAGTCGCTCAAAAGCATCATCATCTTCATCTATTTCGACCTTGTTTTGCTGCTGCAAGGTAGTTTATGGCAGCTTCTTTATGGCTGTCCATAATGCACGTTTTATGTTTTCATAGCTTGTCTATTCACATATTAAAGATCCTATTGATTAGGGTTTGTTTACCATCTTAAAACATATCTAAGAACATGAAATTTTCAGCTTTAAAATCGGTTTTAAAAGCTACATATCTGCTGCGTTTTCTGAAAGTTTAAAAGGTTAAACTTTGTTTTAGTGTTCTAACAAACCCTTCAATGGTATTAAGAGCCGGTTATGTGGATGACTTGCTTGTTTTGTCTTTAAAATTGGTTTTAAAGAATGATAATAAACTTAGTATAGGCTGATTTTGGGCTGCTAAGTTCATATGATATGAAACCCCAATCTTTCAAAGTCATATCACACATGCTTGTGATTAAACTTTGAAAGATATACATGTTTGTTATTTGTTTTGTTTGGACAAAATAAAACCCGAAATTTCAGTTTATGTTGGCTGAAATTTCGTGGTTTTAAGTGGGGTTTTCATTATATTTTGGATGATTTGATAGATGCTTGTTTTAGTGCATAACCTAGCCATTGACCTTGTGATTGTTTGGATGTTTGAGATGGTTGTATTCATTCATTCAATTGGGTTGTATTATTTGTTGTTTGTGCTTTGTTTCAAATGTAATTTATTTATTATTGGGTTGTAATAAATAGATTAGGTGTATTTTCATTTTACTAGATATCTTGTATTAGGACTTTATATCTTGTAATATGAAGACATACACATTGGAAGCACAAAGGAAGGTCATGAAAGAAACATGGAGCATTTTGGATGCGGTTTCAAGTGGGAGGCTTTTGGAAGTTTTCTATATGCTTTGTTTCTGACCCTTAGGAATGTCCTATGGACCACACTTGTGATGGCAAACAAGTGTGGACCACTTTAGATGCTATGGTTATGCACATATGCACATATGGTTGTTTATGTTTATGCTTGGTTGATTGTTTGTTGATTGATTGTTTGGTTGACATTTGGATATTCATAACAAACTCATTAACAAACTTAACAAGCTGAAAATTGATGGTTCTTAAAAGTTAATAAAGGTTATTAAAATGATTTAATGATTTTAAAGATTAAAATAGGTTTTAATCAAAGAACCATAGGGTACCTTGTATTTGAAAGCATGCAAATACAAGTACATAGAGTTTTCTAAACTAGAATTTTGAAACCTCTAAACTTTTTTTTACAAACAAGATCAACACCGTCCTTTTACACAACACTTGAGTCACTTGGGAACTCTTAGTGGGATAAAGGTCACCTAACCATTTTGAGGGAACTTGTGACTTGAGGTGAGAATGCCTTATTTGTGGGATAAAGGTCACCTAACCACTGGTTTTGGCAAACTCACACGTGGGTGTAAGTAGGGTGTCTTGATTTGCAAATCATGTCAAATGGATCACCTACGATGTGGTTTCCAAATGGTGTTGATGGGATTAACATGCCGACTTTACATATGATGTTTCAAGTCGATCCCATATTTCTAGAAGTTGCAAATGGTTGCAATCGTCAAACGTTGACCACCTTATGAATTTAAAACGTGGGAAAAGGTCACCTAACTACAATTTAAATGTAATGTTGGGTTCTAGATTTTAATATGAAAAGACCTTAAAAGGCATTTATTATTAAAATTACAATATCGAAAATACTAAAATAAAACTTTGTTAAATTTTGTAGATGGCCTCAAATGGTGATAATTCCGATAACTCATCCGCGTCCAACCAATCTCTACGAGCGATCCTCCAAAAGGAACGTCTAAATCATAACAACTTCATCGATTGGTATCGAAACTTGAGAATCGTTCTCAAGCAAGAGAGAAGATCGTATGTTTTAGACGACCCTATCCCCGATCAACATAGCGAGGATGATGAGGAGGCCTTCAACGATTGGTTGAAGTACACTGAGGACTCCGTCCAAGTGTCTTGTCTCATGCTAGCGAGCATGACTTCGGATCTCCAAAAGGAGTATGAACATCACAGAGCTTATGACATGATAACCCAGCTGAAGGAAACGTTCCAACAGCAAGCAAGGGTTGAGCGCTTCGAAACGGTTCGAGCACTCCATGCATGTCGTATGGACGACAACCAATCTGTTTCATCTTATGTTCTTAAGGTGAAAAGTCATATTGACCGCCTCGAGAGGCTTAATTGTCCCGTCTCGAAGGAATTGGCCACGGATTTGATCCTTAATGGCCTTACCAAGAAGTTCGAGACGTTTGTGTTGAACTACAACATGAATGCTTGGGACAAGAGCATTGGTGAGCTTCACTCAATGCTCAAAACGGCCAAGGCGGCCATGGGTAAAAGGGTTTTACCCATTCTCACCATCAATGAAGGTGGGAACAATAAAAGGCCTCGTCCCGCACCCAAGGCAAAGGTTGCTAAGGGTAAGGGACCCGCTTGGGGAAAAGGGAAAGGGGTGGTAAGGGTACCACCCAAACCACAAGAGAAAAAGCAAAACGTTGCTACTAACGACCCATGCTTCAAGTGTGGGGAGATTGGACATTGGGCAAGGAATTGTCCTGTCCATCTCCAAGAGTTGAAAGCAAAGAGGGATGCCGGGCAGACCTCAGGTACAATATACATGATCCATATTGATTTAAACATGATATCCTCTAACACATGGGTATTAGATACCGGATGTGGAACTCACATTTGCAATTTGTTGCAGGGGTTCAAAAGAAGTAGTGACTTCAAGAAAGGGGATGTAAGCCTCTACATGGGCAATGGGGCTAAAGTTCGAGTTGAAGCCCGTGGTGACTACATCTTGAAACTTTCAAATGGTTTGGAAGTGATTTTGAACAATGTTTTGTATGCTCCTAGTTTGACTAGGAATATTATTTCTGTAGCCCTGTTGAAACAATTTGGATATGTATTATCATTTGTTGAAAAATATATTCATGTTTCTTTTAATGGTATATTCTATTTTAAAGCTATTCCCATTAATGGTATTTATGAATTGGTTCATGAAAATACTTTAAATAGCTCATTGTACCAAACTAACACCAAGAAACTCAAGTTGGACTTAAGTGATACCTATCTTTGGCATTTTCGTCTTGGCCATATAAACAAGAAACGTTTACAAACACTTCAAAAGAATGGTCTTTTAAAAACAAATGAATGTGATTCATTTAATGTTTGTGAATCTTGTTTACAAGGAAAGATGACTAAGGCACCCTTTAGTGGAACTAACGAAAGGGCAAAAGATTTATTAGGAATCATACATTCGGATGTATGTGGTCCTTTTAAGCCAATGACTAGGAATGGTGAAAGATACTTCATTACCTTTACCGACAATTATAGTCGCTATGGGTATGTGTACTTATTAAGGCACAAAGATGAAGCTTTTGAAATGTTCAAAGTCTTCAAGAATGAAGTAGAAAATCAACTCAACAAGTCAATTAATGTTCTCCGTACCGATAGAGGAGGTGAATACCTAAGTGATGCTTTTCAAGATCATCTTAGGAGTTGTGGGATTGTCTCATAACTCACTCCACCTGGAACACCACAACATAATGGTGTTTCTGAAAGGAGAAATCGAACCTTATTGGATATGGTCCGATCTATGATGGCTAGAAGCACATTACCTCTATCATTTTGGGGTTTCGCTTTGCTCTCCGCGGCCCGTATTCTAAATATGGCCCCAACCAAAAAGGTGGAAAGGATACCTTTTGAGATATGGCATGGAAGGGTTCCATCCCTATCATACTTAAGGGTCTGGGGTTGTGAGGCTTATGTTAAGACTCCCACCCCAAACAAATTGGAAGTCCGATCCACCAAGTGTATCTTTATTGGATATCCTAGAGATTCTATGGGATATTATTTCTATGATCCACTGGAACAAAAGGTGTTTGTTGCCAGAAAGGGTGAGTTTTTAGAAGCAAAGTTCCTTATGGAAGGAGCTGGCAGTAGAACAGTGGACCTTGAAGAGGATCAAGAACCACAACCCAATGCACGTTTGGTTGAAACTAGCACTCAACATGAGGATGTTGAGGATGATCAAGGGGTTGATCAATACACACAAAACGTTCGCAGAAGTGGTAGAACTAGTAATCCACCTGAAAGATACGGATTTTTCATGGATGGATGCTATGTGGTAGATTCAGATGAACCAACCACATACCATGATGCAGTGTCCAATTTGGATTGTGACAAATGGCTTGAAGCCATGAACGTTGAGATGCAATCCATGTATGACAATCAAGTTTGAGAACTTGTTGTACCACCTCTTAATTCCAAGGTAGTTGGAAGTAAGTGGGTTTTCAAGAAGAAAACCGATATGCATGGAAACTTGGATACTTATAAAGCTAGACTTGTAGCAAAGGGTTTCACTCAAACTCAAGGGGTTGATTATGATGAAACCTTCTCACCTGTTGCGATGCTAAAGTCTATAAGGATATTGTTTGCCATAGCTGCTCATTATGATTATGAGATTTGGCAAATGGATGTCAAAACCGCTTTCCTAAATGGATATCTTGAGGAAGATGTCTATATGGTTCAACCTGAAGGTTTTGTCGATCCAAAACATCCTAATAAAGTATGCAAGTTAAAGAAATCAATCTATGGATTGAAACAAGCATCGAGAAGCTGGAATCATCGTTTTGATGAGGAGGTAAAGAAATTTGGCTTCATCAAAAACGCTGATGAGGCTTGTGTGTATAAGAAGGCTAGTGGGAGCACAATAACTTTCCTAGTATTGTATGTTGATGACATACTACTATTTGGGAATGACATTCCAACCCTGGAAGGTGTAAAAACCTGGCTTGGAAGTTGTTTTTCCATTAAGGATCTTGGTGAAGCCGCCTACATTCTGGGAATAAAGATCTATAGGGATAGATCAAGGCGGTTGATTGGTTTGAATCAAAGTGCATACATTGATAAGATCTTGAAAAGGTTCAAGATGGAGAACTCTAAGAAAGGTACCGTACCTATTCAAAGAGGAACGATATTGAGTACGACTCAATGTCCAAGCTCAAAGGATGAGCACTATAAAATGAAGGCAATCCCATATGCATCTGCTATTGGATCCATCATGTATGCAATGATATGCACTCGACCGGACGTGTCATGCGCTTTGAGCATGACAAGCCGTTACCAGCAAAATCCTGGAAATAGTCATTGGATGGCTGTTAAGAACATACTTAAGTACTTAAGGAGGACAAGAGATATGTTCCTGATCTATGGATCTGGTGACGAGGAGCTCGTTGTAAAAGGTTACACTGATGCGAGTTTCCAAACCGATCGTGACGATTCACGGTCACAATCGGGATACATTTTCATTCTGAATGGAGGAGCTATCTCTTGGAAGAGCTCCAAGCAGGATGTGGTGGCTCTATCAACTACAGAATCAGAATACGTCGCCGCCTCATGCGGCAGCTCAAGAAGCTGCATGGTTGAAGAAATTCATTGCCGATCTAGGGGTTGTCCCTTCCATTCAGGACCCCCTAGAGATCTTTTGTGATAACGAGGGTGCGATTGCTCAAATCAAGGAACCTCGTGCTCATCAAAAGACTAGGCACATTGAGCGGAGATTCAACTACATACGAGATGAAGTTGAAAAGGGAAAGATATGTATTCGCAAAGTTCACACGGATCAAAACATTGCGGATCCTCTCACGAAGCTCCTTGAAAAAGCAAAGCATGAAGGTCATACTTGCGCCATGGGACTTCGATATTCTAGTGATTGGATTTGATCTGTAAACTTTGTATTTGGATATGTGGAACTCTTTATAATTTGAATAAAATTATTTGGTTATAATGTTTCAATTAATGTTCCAATTTAGCATGTTTAATCAATGAGTAAATTGTTTACTCTAAATGTCCGTAGTCGTTCATACTTGTGGGAACAAGTGTGAGGTAAGATTATTATGAACTTGGATTGGTTGATATACATAAGGATGAATATAGAGCAATGGGTTGCTACCAAGGTTCATGGATATTTGTGGGATGCAAATATTGGACTGACCTGCATCTCAAATATTACTACATGGAATCTTCTTGATTGATCATAAGTAATTTTGAGTAAAGGTGAACATCATTTGGTATCCTCTGACCTGAGATGCATATTGGGTCTTGTTATTTACCAAATATTATACTTTGGTTCAGTTCTTCACTGTTCTGAAATATGGCAGTACTAAAGTCTGAATTCAGGCATAATATAAGGTAATTGTGAGAGACGTATGTAGTCAAGATGGGATTTGTCCCTCTTTTTCGTTGAGAGTAAGATGTCTAAGGCCTGATAAAGTTAAATCAATGAGAATGATCACTCCGTGTCTCTAGAATTTAACATGACATCTGTGACAAAAGGATAGATGATTAATTCACCTAAAAACATTTCAAGTATGGTACTTGAAGAGGATGATGTTATTGAATGGCACTTAGTCATACGTATTAAGGGTAGTAAACCGTTGTTAGGCGGTATTTACTACTTACATCAATCTTCTATGAATCTTGTGCAAGTGGGAGATTATTGGATCTTATATGCCCAAGACACATATAAGATTGATGTGGTTAGTGCGTTATGATCCAAGTCAGGTCATACCCAATAACAAGTTATACAAACACCATCAAATATTTGTTTAATGATAGGATCATGCAACAAATATAGACACCTAATTTAGAAAATTGCTTTTCTAAATATTGCTTTTGTGTTAGAACAAAATTATATGGATGATTTTGTTCAAGTGAGATTTATTTGTTTCATTATTTAAAATGGTTAGATAACGACTTATAAAAGAGTGTCGTGTTATAAAATTACAACTAGGTTTTAATTTTATAACATGAATTAATAAAAGAGTGCAACTACTACAAAATAAAAGTGTGGGAAAACCCATTTTGAATGGGATGTTGCTGCCGCCCAATGGGCATTGGGAGACCCCCTTTTTGTCTTGGTTCTTGTATGACTTAACTTATACAACACAAAACAATAAACTCTCCTAAGACTCTCTCTCTCACACACAGAAGAAACTCTCTCAACTTGGCTGCATATTTTCGAGCTTGGAGCAGAAATATTGGGGTTGAAATTTCGAGTTCTTGTGAAGCAAAAGAAGAGGTTCTTTTGGGTGTAGCAACCTAACAAGCAAGGTGTTTGAAGGGCTTGGGGTATCACGGATTTGAGGCCTTCTCTTTTGAAGATTAGTCGCTCAAAAGCATCATAATCTTCATCTATTTCGACCTTGTTTTGCTGCTGCAAGGTAGTTTATGGCAGCTTCTTTATGGCTGTCCATAATGCACGTTTTATGTTTTCATAGCTTGTCTATTCACATATTAAAGATCCTATTGATTACGGTTTGTTTTCCATCTTAAAACATATCTAAGAACATGAAATTTTCAGCTTTAAAATCGGTTTTAAAAGCTACATATCCGCTGCGTTTTCTGAAAGTTTAAAAGGTTAAACTTTGTTTTAGTGTTCTAACAAACCCTTCAATTTTATGATTTCTTCAAATTCATTGCACAATATTGGACTGGTAGAACCAAATATGATGTCATCAACATACACTTGTACACATAAGAGATCATCATTATCCTTCTTTATGAATATAGTTGGATCAATTTTCCCTCTTGTGTATCCATCTTGGATTAAGTGTTGTGATAACGTCTCATACCAAATTCTAGGGGCTTGATGAAGTCCATATAAAGCTTTACTCAGCTTATATACTCGATGTGGAAATTCTGCATCCTCAAAGCCCAGAGGTTGCTTCACGAACACATCGTCAGTGATAGGACCATATAGAAATGCACCCCTTACATCCATTTGATACACCTTAAATTTCATGAATGAAGCATAAGCCAGTAAAACTCGAATGGATTCAAGTCTTGCAACTGGTGCAAACACTTCATCATAATCTATTTCTTCTTCCTGTGTGTATCCTTGTGCAACAAGTCTCGCTTTGTTCCTTATTACAACACCACGATCATCAGTCTTATTTCTAAATAACCATTTCATGCCAATTGCATATTCTCCTTCAGGTAGATCCACCAAATTCCACACTTGTTTGCAAAATTGAAGTAATTCTTCTTGCATGGCTTCTATCCAACCATTGTCCTTTAATGCTTCGGTAACATTTTTAAGAACAATTTGAGAAAGAAAACAAGAGTATAAACACACATTTGCTTGTTCTGATTTACTCCTTGTTGTTCTCTCATTCAATGGACCAATAATATGAGAAATTGGATGATTCGTGTGAATACGAGATGTTAGAATCTCATCACATTGAACATTAACATCCAGATTTGTTTGGTTCAAGTTGGAAAGCTCATGTAACAAAGTAGAAGAATGTGGATTGAAGTTTGGAACTTGAGTCGGTGAGTTAATAAAGTAATCAAAGTTACTAGTATCAACTACATCACCAGAGATGGATGATGTTCCAGACTCAGGTATCACAAACTCATTACATCATTAGGAATATGTTGTGATCCTTCCTGATCAAATGAAACTGAATGATCTGAAACTGTATTATAATGATTATTTTCATCGAATTGTATTGTTGAGTCCTTGACAATTGATAAGAATGGGTAGTCTGAGCTAGAATCATCAGGGTCATCAGAATCTAAATCCTCACTGAAAGATCCAAGATCTCTTGTTGAGTTCTTCTTACCTGTAGAATCAAGACAATTTAGTTGATTAAACAAGTTAGATTGAAGAGAGTTTGATAATGAATCTAAATCAAATAACCATGTATGACCATTTGAAACTGATGGAAAAGAATTTTCCAGAAATTTAACGTTGAATGTTTCAAGAATAATATTTGTCCTAGAGTTGTAAACTCGATAGGCTTTTGAAACAGATGAGTATCCAACGAAAAATCCATTATCAGATTTTGCTTCAAATTTTCCTAATTGATCACTTGAATTAAGAATCATAATAAGACAACCAAATGATTTTAGAAAGTTTATGTTTGGTTTACTACCAAACATTAACTCATATGGAGTTTTCATTTTATCTTTCACAATTAAGATTCGATTCTGAACGAAACACGCAGTTGATATAGTTTCATCCCAAAAAGTGATAGGAATTTTTGCATCAGCTAACATAGAACGAGCAACTTCAATCAGTGTTCTATTCTTCCTTTCAGCAACTCGATTTTGTTGAGGAGTTCTGGGAGCACTGAACTGATGAGCTATCCCTTTCTGTGCACAAAACATTTCAATGTTAGCATTTTTGAATTCCATTCCATTATCACTTCTTATTATTTTCACTTTATTTTCTAATTGATTTTCCACTTAAATGATAAATTCTTTTAGTAAATCAGCTGTTTCAGATTTGGCATATAGAAAGAAAACCCATGAAAATCTTGTATAGTCATCAATGATAACTAAACGATATGATTTGCGTCCAATACTCTTGACATTTGTTGGTCCAAAAAGGTCAATACGTAACAACTGAAGAGGTTTGGATGTTGAGTTTATGAGCTTGGACTTATAAGACGCTCTGTGTTGTTTTCCCTTCAAACATGCTGAACAGTGATCAGTTGTTGCAAACTTCTTAGATGGAAGTCCAATGACATGATTTCCTGCTACTAGCTTGTTCATATTCTTGAAATTTGAATGTCCGAGACGTCTATGCCAAAGCTGGCTTTCATCATTTGATGCCTTAGCAATTAGACATGTTGTTTCAGTTGAAGGATCAACTTAAGACATATCCAACTTGTATACATCTCTATCTCTTTCAGTTGTAACAATCACCCAATCTTTGCTTATCTTGAAACCTGGCTTCAAAACATAACAGAATGAATCATCAAATAGAACAGAATATGATTTATCACATATTTGAGATACTTTTAAAAGATTAAAGTTCAACTGTGAACAAAAGTTGACTTTATCAAAGCTTATTATCCCATTTGATACTGTTCCTTCTCCGGTTATTTTTCCTCAGCATCACCACCAAAGGCGACGTGAGTTCCATCTTTTAACTTAAAATCTTGTAACAAGGCAGGGTTGCCTGTCATATGCCGGCTACACCCACTATCCACATACCATGTATTGAGTGGTCTTTTTAGGCGTACCTGCAGAACAAGAAAATTAAGTTGAGATATCTACCCAAGCCGAGATGGTCTTGAGTTTTCGAAATTTATCAACAATTGTAAATTGTTTGTAATATAAAATTATTCAAATCAGGTTTATTTTTTATGAATTTACAAATTTTATTTTGGAAACTGTTTTGAAAATTGTTTGATTTATTTTTGAGAACATTCATATCATTTGATTGATCAACTATAGAAATGTATTGATGACTAACATTTTTATGAGTCATCCTTACAGATCTTGGTATGAACTATTCTTGCATATTTTGTTTAGATCTCACATAATTGTTTTTTTGAAAAGATCTCAAACCTAAAGAAGGTTGATTAGTGACTTTTTGAAATCCATTAGTTTGATTTCTCAGATATTATGGATTAACAAAGCCTTTGCTCATGTTTGATTTTGCAAAGTTTCTAGTAAGAGATCTATTTCGAAAATAACAATTTGCAGTATTGTGTCTTTTCATCACAATAAGTACAATATTTGTTAAAATAACAATCTGCTGTGGAATGATTTCTCATGTCACATATGTGACAGTACCTGTTGAAGTAGCACTCAGCAGTATTGTGATTTTTCATATCACAAATTTCACAGTACTTTTGTGAAGTTAAAAATAGCTTTTTGTTCACTTTTGACATTGACACAATGTTTGATTTTGGTGTCAAATAGTTAATTTTTTGTCTTTGATTTTGTGCCAAATTATTTTGCATTTGTTTAACATGAACTTCCTTCTTGAATGCATTAGGAACAAATCTTTTTGCTACAGCGGAAGTCTTGGAATCTGAACTTGATTTCAGATCAGAGTGAGATTTGTTCATAATTGTAAGGATTCCTGAAGTCTGATGCAACCCAAAACAGCCTAAGTGTCTCAGCAACATGCACTAAGTACTGAAGTGAAGAATGCTTCGGAAGTTTTACACAAAGCATTAGAAAATACTCTAAGTGTAAATCTTCCGAAGCCAAGACCATATCTTCCGAAGCCAAACATGAAGTCTTCCAAAGCTTCAGAGACAAAGTCTTCCGAAGCTTCAACCTATGAAGATAGATTTCTTCCGAAGACTTTTAGTACACATGCTTTATCTGATGTACTGTTCCATAAAGCACCTTTTCCGCTGCATCTCTGTAATGTCACCAACTTACATGAGTTGGTGAAAAGGGCCTTGCTTTTGGTAACTGTACATTGAGGTCTTGAGTCTTCAACTTTCCACTTTATGTACTTTATCCTTTTTGTATTGTATAAGGATGTGAGCTATGGCATGTCATAGTCACAAGGTCAAAAGGCAGATATGCCTTTTGATCCTACAATTGATTTTGTTAGTGTCTAGTCAATTGTATCCAGCTGGCTTTCAAAGTATAGCCGGCTGTAGGTTGTAGTATAAGTATTTCAAGTTCTTGTATCTTTTCTTTATGCTTTGTAACACTTGTAAAATAACTTGAGAAAGCAATATACTGCCTCCTTGAAACCCATATTCTCTTGTTCTGTCCCTTGCTTTACTTGTATTCTTTGTATCACCTTTGGTTATCCAGTTCACTGTTTGATTAGAGCTTAGTTAATCTCCTCATTTGTGTTGTGTGTTGTAATTGTGCTTAAGCCCTTAAACGGTCCTGCAATTGGTATCAGAGCTTTCCAGGCTCTTGATATAAGATCTAACCATCTTAAGATCCCTCACACACACAAAAGCTAAACTCTTCAAATGGCTTCCATCTCAGACTGATATGGAGACTGGAACCATGAACAAATCCCCACTGATCACTCTTGATGATTTTGACACCTGGTGCATGAGGATGGAAGGCTTCATCAGGTCTCTTGATTCAAGAATGTGGGAATCTGTTGAGAATGGACCTTTCATACCCAGCACCCCCTCTGCTACTGGTGCTGGTATGATTCCAAAAGATGTGGCCAACTACTCAGATGAAGATAGAAAAAGAGTAGAGATTGACAGGAAGGCCATGACTGCTCTTCAGACTGCTCTCCCCAACTCTGTATACAGAGTTTTAAGAAGTGCAAGACAGCCAAACAGCTGTGGGATGCACTGAAGCTGATGTATGAAGGATCCTCTGAAGCCAAGGAGAACAAGAAAGATCTTCTGAAGCAGCAGTTTGAAAACTTCACCTTCAAAGCAGGTGAGACCATGACCCAACAATACTTCAGGTATGTTGAGATTGTGGATACCCTAGTGGATGGAGGAGTTCCTCTTGAGAACAGGGACATTGTAAGGAAGTTCATGTCCTCACTTCCTAGGCAATGGACACACTATTGTGTGGTGATCAAGAGGACTGAGAACCTTAAGACTCTTACTCTTACAGAGTTGTATGGGATTCTCAGTGGATACCAGATGGAGATGAACATGCAAGGTTCATCTGGCAACTACAACAATCAAATGGGTTCAGCCCTTCATGTGGTTGAAAGGGACAGCATAGAACCCCAGCATCATCTCTTATGCTACCCTGACAACTCACAAAAGGGTCCTTTCACATCCCTTCCCGGAGACACCAAGGGAGAACTTTACTCAAGGAAGCCCATTCCAAGAGACAAGTTCTTCTCAAGCCTTTGTGTCTGCAGATGAAAGCTGTGGGAATTATCTTTTCACTCTTGAAGACCTGGACTGTATCCATCCAGATGACCTGGAATACATGGAGATAGTTCAGCAGATGGCTCTCCTCACTCACAAGCCAAGAAGTTCTACAAGAGGACAGGAAGAAGATTTCCAAGCAATGCTAACCAGTAGTAAGTTTGGGCTGGATAAAAGCAAAGTTAAGTGTTACAACTGTAACCTTATGGGTCACTTTGCTAGGGAGTGTAAGGCACCTAAAGCAAATGGGGGCCAAACACAACCCAGACCAAACTTTACTGACAAAGCTCCTCAGGCTGAGAAAACAAAGCAACATGCTGCTGTTGCTGTTGAAGAAGGAGGCTTTGACTGGAGTTTTCAGGTGGAGGATGCTTCTCCAACCAAGCACTCACTGATGGCTGACCATGATAAAGCCAAGGTATTGGAACATCTTTGCTCCCCTGAATGCATTGCTAAAGTAAATAGATACAGGTCCTATAACCTAGAGATGAGATCTGATCTTGAGTCATTAAATATATTAAAATCTGATTTTAGAAAGTCTGAAAATGATTACAAGTTAAAGATAGAGGACTTGGAGAAAACCATTTCAGTACTAAAACATGAACATACAGATTTCAGAACTCAGATCCAAGATCTCATCACTAAGTTAACTGAGTGCCAGGCTGAGCTTGTGATCAGCAAAGCCAAGGCAGAGAAGAGTGTTCTTGAAGAAGAGACCTTCAAGAACATGATATCCTCATCCATGCACAACAAGGTTTGTTATCAAATAGACAGGGACTGGGATCAAATGAGATAGCTCCTCCCACACTATCTTGTCCTGTAAGATCTCCTAGGTGTGGAAATTGTGAAGATGAGCTTCCTCTCATAGATCCTGTAAGTGAGGATGATGAAGAAGTGATAGTGAAGAATTCCTCTGAGAAGAGTGAAGAAGAGGATTCTTCCAAGGGCCACTATCCTTCTGAGGAGAAGAAATCAACTGTGATGACCAAGTCCAAAAGAAAGAACTTGATCAGAAAGAGCAAAAGGAAGGCAAAGAAGGCTCAAGAAATCAAGGCTACTTTTGATGCTAAGCAGAAACAAGTTTTTATCTCTGCAGGTTTCAAAGTAGTAAGGACTGAAGACATCAACCAAGACTCCTCAGCTAAGAGTCATGGTTCTTGTTCAAATCATCTCAGTGCCAAGAAGAAGACTGAGCTGCTGTGTACCACTGCTGCACAGCCTGGACCATCAAACTCCAAGAACAGTTCACAGCCCAAAGGAACTGTCTCAGCATCTACCAAGATGAAGGTGGAGAAGGGATGTGACCAAAGCCAGTCTTGCTCTCAAAGGGAGACTTCTTTGAAGAAGAAAATGTTGTGTGTTATGTGTGAAAGTACTTCTCACATTGCTAAGGATTGCCCATACAATCCTAAAAGTACTGTCCACATGACTAAAACAAAGACTTCAAAGAGTCTCAAGAAGTCTCAAGCTTCGGAAGGAAAGTCTGTTTCCTTCGGAAGCTCCAAATCAAAGAAGAAGGTAAATGGAAAATTACCTTCGGAAGCAAAGTTGGTCTCGGAAGAAAGGAGTTCTTCCGAAGCACTAAAGTCTGCTGCAGTGACTGTAGATTCTTCCGAAGGATCAGTCATCAAAACTTGTGAAGTTCCAAAAGCTTCTAAGGTTTTGAAGGTCAAGTCCAAGACTCCAAAGGTGGTGTGGAAGTCTAAGAAAGACCAAATGACTGAGGTTTCTCCATCAACAACAGCTGAAGATCCCCATAGTACAACCATAGGATCTATTACTGTTGCATTACCTTCTATTACTATTAATGAGCCCAAGACAAGTAAGGCTTGGGTTTCCAAATGTAACTAATCATTTTCTCTGTGCAGGAACAGCTCAAGACAAACAGGAATGTCTGGATAATTGACAGTGGCTGTTCCAGGCACATGACAGGCAATAGGTCTCTACTCCATAATTTTGAGAGAATTGATGGAGGACCAGTTGCTTTTGGAGGAGATGAAGGTGGTTACATTTCTGGAAGGGGCAAGGTCACAAATGGTAAGCTCAGCATTGAGAAGGTAAACTTTGTTAAGGAGCTTGGGTACAATCTTCTGAGTGTATCCCAATTTTGTGATCAGAGTCATAACATGCTCTTTACTGAGCATGAGTGCATTGTTCTCAAGCCTGGTGTGGTCATTCCTCATGAGCATATCCTGCTCAGAGCCCCCAGGAAAGGGAACATGTACAAGATGGATTTGCAAGAAACATCTCCCTCAGGAGAAGTTTCATGCTTTCTATCTAAAGCAAATAGTGATGAGTCTTTCCTATGGCATAAAAGAATGTGCCATGTAAACTTTAAGAACATGAATAAATTAATTAAACATGATCTGGTAACTGGAATGCCAAAGAAAGAGTTTACTAGTGATGATCATTGTGTTGCATGCCTGAAAGGGAAGCAACACAAGGTATCTCACAAGCCTAAGGAAAAGAACTCCATCACTACTCCCCTACACTTGTTACATATGGATCTCTTTGGCCCCACCAGTGTAATGAGTTTAGGAAGGACCTCTTACTGTCTGGTGATCACAGATGATTTTACAAGATTCACTTGGGTCTTCTTCCTTAGAACTAAGGATGAAACCCCTGAGATTCTGAAGAATTTCATCTTAAAAGTTGAGAATCAATGTGATCACAAGGTCAAAACCATAAGATGTGATCAGGGAACTGAATTCAAGAACCAAATCCTTGATGCATTTTGTGATGAAAAGGGTATTACAAGACAATATAGTGCTCCCAGGACTCCTCAGCAAAACGGAGTTGCTGAGAGGAGAAACAGGACACTTATTGAAGCTGCAAGAACTATGTTGTCTGACTCTAAACTGCCTATCACCTTCTGGGCAGAGGCAGTCAATACTGCTTGCTATGTGCAAAACAGAGTTTTAGTAGTTAAGACACATGGTAAGACTCCTTATGAACTTTGGCACAAGAGAAAACCTTTCATTGGTTTTCTCAGGTCATTTGGATGTCCCTGCACCATCTTGAATACCAAAGATCAAATTGCCAAGTTTGCTGAGAAATCAGATGATGGACATTTCATTGGATACTCTTCTCAAGCTAAAGCTTATAGAGTATACAATCTCAGAACTAGAATTGTTGAGGAGTCAGCCAATGTGACTTTCAATGAGCACACTCCTTGTGTGGCTGGTTCTGGTCCGGATTGGCTGTTTGATCTTGATTTAGTTACCAACTGTTTTAACAAATCTTGTGAGCATGTTTCAGGATCTGCAGAAAATCTAAATACAGGTGATCCTGATCCAAGATTTGAGCTAGGAAGACCTTCAACTCATACATCTTCAGCTCCAGTTGGAACTACTTCAGCAAATGAGGTTTCTATCAGCACAACAATGACAAATTCAGCTGATACATCTGGCATGCCTTCAAATTCCAGCTCAGAGGCCTCTCAACCAGATAAAGACACCTCACTTGTAGAAGACAACAATGGTGATGGTGATAGTGATCAGGAATTTCTTGATGCTAATAACCATACCATAGATGACAACATCAATGATGTCTCACACTCATTGGATCAAGTTAATCTTGATAAGTGTGATAATGTGGAGGGTGAATCTTCCAGACCAGATTTAAATTTCTCAAATTTAGATCTTTCTCAACAACTTGCTGTGATCCCTCAGCTAAGGATCCACAAGTCTCACCCCACCACAAACATCATTGGAGATGTTGTCACAGGGGTAAGAACAAGAGGACAAACCCATGAAGCAAATGTTTGTCTTCACTCTTGTTTCTTATCTCAGATAGAGCCCAAGAAAGTTGATGAAGCTCTAAAGGATGGAAGTTGGGTTGAAGCTATGCAACAAGAGCTGCTTCAATTCAAAAGGCAGAAAGTTTGGAACCTTTGTCCTCTTCCTCATGGGAAGACTACCATTGGAACCAAATGGGTTTTTAGAAACAAGAAGGATGATAGAGGAATCATCATCAAGAACAAGGCAAGACTAGTTGTTCAAGGATACACACAAGAAGAAGGGATTGACTACACTGATGTCTTTGCTCCTGTAGCAAGACTAGAAGCTGTTAGGATATTCCTGGCATTTGCTGCATCCAAGAACTTCAAGGTCTACCAACTTGATGTAAAGTGTGCTTTCTTATATGGAGTGATTGATGAGGAGGTTTATGTCAAACAGCCACCTGGTTTTGTAGACCCTGATCATCCTGATTATGTCTGCAAGCTTGACAAAGCTCTTTATGGGCTGCATCAGGCACCCAGGAAGTGGTATGAGACACTATCTGAGTATCTCTGTAAGCATGGATACAGAAGAGGTACTATAGATGGAACTCTCTTCATCAAAGGACAGGGAAATGACTTATTGCTGGTTCAAGTATATGTTGATGACATCATCTTTGGTTCAACTAATCCAAAGCTCTGCAAAGACTTTGAGAAGCTGATGAAAGACAGATTTGAGATGAGTTCAATGGGAGAACTCAACTTCTTTCTGGGAATTCAAGTGAAGCAGGTTGAAGATGGCATCTTCATAAGTCAGTCAAAGTATGTTCAAGACATACTCAAGAGGTTCAATATGACTGATTGTAAGATTGCTAAGACACCCATAGCCAGAAACCACTCCCTTGGTCCAGATCTTGAGGGGGAGTGTGTAGATGAGCACTTATACAGGGCTATGATTGGGTCTCTTATGTATCTTACAGCTAGCAGGCCTGATATCATGTTTGCTACATGTATTTGTGCAAGATATCAAGCCAACCCTAAGATGTCTCACTTAATCACTGTGAAAAGGATTTTAAGATACCTCAAAGGTGCTTCAACACTTGGTCTATGGTATCCAAAGAATCCAAATTTCAATCTGTATGCCTATACAGATAGTGATTATGGTGGTTGCAATATGACTGCAAAGTCTACATCTGGGGGATGTCAATTCCTTGGTGGAAGGGTGGTCTCATGGCAATGCAAGAAACAATCCTGTGTGTCTGCATCAACTGCTGAGGCTGAATACATTGCTGCTGCAAGCTGCTGTGCTCAAGTGCTTTGGATTCAAAATCAGATGCTGGACTATGGATTTAACTTCAAAGAGACTCCTATCCACATAGACAACAATAGTGCTATCTCTATCACTGAGAACCCTGTGCAGCACTCAAGGACCAAACACATCAACATCAGGTATCATTTAATAAGAGATAACTATGAAAAAGGATTAATTAAACTAGTCAAAGTTCATACAGATGAACAATATGCTGATCTGTTCACAAAAGCTTTTGATGAACAGAGATTTAAGTATCTGATATCAGCTATTGGGATGATTAACTTTGAGTAGACTTTTTATTAAAACTAATTCTAATTATTTCTTCTTAAAATATGTGTGTCCTAAGTTGTCTAGTTCATCACTTTCATAAGCTCATGTTTTCTTTGGATGTAAAATTCTTTTTGAAGACTTTCCTTAGATTCTTGAAAATTTTTGATACTTCGGAAGATAAAGACTTTATCTTCGGAAGAAAAACATGTCTTCAAAATACATAACTGTCTAAGAGATTTTACCTTCGGAAGAAGTCAAATTCATCTTCCGAAGCTTAAAATTCTTATCTCAGACACTTGTTTATTTTTAACACCCTTTTCCTTCCGAAGCAAAATTAACCTTCGGAAGCTTTGTTTATTTCTATACAAAGCATTCAAGGGTTTATTTCTCTTCCGAAGCATAAATCTTCAAGACTCTCAGGAAAATCTTCCGAAGCCATTTTAGCTTCGGAAGCTTTTTCAATCAAAACTTCCGAAGACAAATAAACTTCGGAAGCTTTTCGAATTCCAAGAAAACTACTTTTTGAGCAAAAGTAAACTACCTTTTCAGAGGTGGGACCGACTTTCGGATTTCAAAGTTTATCCTCTTTGGTTCAAATCCCTTTTCATATAAATACCCAACGGTTCCCCCTCTTTCCCACTATCTTCCTCAATTCTACTGTTTCTCTAACCTAATTTCTCTAAACCGCCTTTGCTTTCTACCTTTCTTCACCCTTAAGCTTCTGAAATGGCCAACCTTAACCGCAGAAACAACCCTGATTTCTCCATGCAACTACACAGGCAACATAATCAAGTTGCTCTGTTAAGCTTTGAGAAAGATGCAAGTTTCTCAGAGATTTGCCAATTCTTGACTCTGTCCTTTTTATTTCACCTCCCTGACCATTGATCCTACTCTATATGAGGATCACTTGCTTAAATTCTGGAAGACCTGCCAAGAGGTCATTATGGATGGGGAGAAGGCACTGTCTGCCACAGTGCAAGGGAGGACAATCTTCATCACTCCGGCCATCATTAATCAACATCTGCAGCTGGATGATGAAGAAGGTGAGGTGTCCTTCCCTAAAGAAGCTGTTAATCATTCTTTTGAGCAGATGGGCTATGAGGGAGATTTCTCTGTAAAGACCTTTAGGAAAGGGAAGGTCTCATCCCAATGGAAATTCCTGCTCCATGTGGTTATCCACAGCTTGTCAAACAAGCATGGTGGATGGGACCAGATTCCTGAGGATCTCTCCTTTATAGTTCATGGAATGGTTCAGGGGTCAAGTTCAGGTATTCACAATTTGTCTATACTAATTTACTTGCAAACTTAGACTCCTTAGAGTATTACATGTTTCCTAGATATGTTCAACACATTCTCAACTGTGAACTGGGCTCACAGTTGAGGGAAACAGGTAATATTCTTAAATTGGGACAGATGAAGCCCGGCATCTTTAAAATAATGAAGAAGCCAACTGTAGGCTTCTCTGGGGTAGAAACAGCCCTAGTCCCAAAAATGTTAGAGCTCATTGCTCAAGGTGACAACCTAGCAACACAAGCTAGTGTTGAACCCACACCTCTTTTGTCATTACCATTAAAAAGACCAGAATTACCCTCACCTACCAAAGAAAATCCAAACGAACCCCTGCTCAGGCTATTGAGTCTGTGCAGGCCCCCAAATACTCAACCTTACAGGAGGAAGTGGACACTAGAGCTCCCACTTCTCCTGAGGAGCAAACCACTCCCATTACTTCACCTATCAGGGCTGAGGTTCCTCAAGCTCACCCTGATGAGCTCATAGCCCAACAGCCTTAAGCCTTCACTCTGAGTCTCAACACTCAAGTGGACAACCTTCAGGGGACAGCTACCATCCCCAGCCTTTGGATCTCAACCAACCAATTCCAACCTATCCTTTTACACTGATGAAGACTTAGGATTCAGTGAGTACCATGAGTCTCTCTTCTCCTCCCCTACTCAAAGAGAGATGAGTACCTCTGACTCTCCTCAGTCTATCCCCCATCAGTCACCTATTACTGAGGTGGACACTTCTGAACCTGTTCAGGATGTCCATATGGAAGAGGCTCTCACTTTTGAAAGTGATTACATCATTAAGACCTCAACCATGGCAACTCAGCCCATTGGCATCTCAACTGAGGCTGCCAGTGAGCAGAGGAAAACCAGCAGCCAAGAAACTCAAGCTGGTGGTGAGAGAGAGGACTTTGGTCCAATCATCTCATCCCCCAATGAATCTTCTGATGAAGATGAGGGGAATTTGAGGCTAAAGTGCAAAAACTGTCAAAAACATGCACCTACCTAGTCTCTAAGGTTAGTCACTTGGAATCTCAGGTGACTACCCTGCAAAACAGGGTCAATGATCAGCAACTCCAGATTTCATATCTGCAGGAAAAACTAGCTGGGAGACCTTTAAGGAGAGCTCAACCAGGAACACAAGAACCTGTGGAAGTGATTGACTTATCCTCCAGCTCACCTATGCAAGTGGGTGATGCTACCAAAAAGGGGGAGAAAGTTGTTACAACCACAGAACCTGGGAGTTCTTCAGAGAGAATGGACATAGAGGACTCACCATCCTCACTTGCTGTTGTGCATTCTCAGCAACTTCCTCAAGTTCACATTAATGTGGACTCTATAGACTCTCTCATCAGGAGTCTCTTTGAGGAAGGCATACCAAGGGCTGTCTCATCTCCACCACTAGGAACTGGCAATCACATCATAAGGTGGAGGTATGATGATGACAGGAGAGCCCTCATACTTCAAAGAGTTCAAGGCCAACAAGAAGTTTTTCAATTCCAAAGCCTGAGCTTTTATGAAAGACTGGATTTAGTCAACTTGCCACTTGTCAATCCAAGCAATTCAAGACAAGCTGACAGGCTGGCTCAAAGAATCCAAGACAGGATCCTTGCAGAGTTTACTCTAAGAAGGAGACTTAGGGAATCAGGCAATGTCATCGGTCAACTGGATGTTGAGGTGGACCCTAAGATTAGTTTCATAGGGGAAACCTTGACTGAAGGCCCAGTGACAGAACCTGAGACCCCTGTCTCATCATCAACAACTGCTGCTGAGGTCCAAACTCCATCTGAGACACCTGCTGGTGAAGGTGTTTCTCAGCCTCTCTCTGGCCAGAGCATGGAAGCTACTCCAAGCAATGAAGGCCAAGCTTCAATCCACCCTGAGTCACAAAGGTCTGTTGGTGACAAAGGGAAAAGGATAATGACTCCTGAGGAAATTGAGGAGGAAGAGAGAGAGAGGAAAAGGAGACTAAGGGGAGAAAGTTCCACTGGGTCATCTAGCTTCATGCAAGCTGCAATCAGGGCTGCTCCCAGACCAAATACTCAAGATGATGAGTTAAGGGCAGTCAGGATTACCTACTTACAGACCAGAAACTATGACATTGATGAGATCATCTCCCTCCCCTTAGAAGAGCTAAATGAACTGGCTGACAGGGAAGTGTCAAGAGAGTTGAAGGAGAAAGAAGATGCAATGATACTTCTCCAACTCAAAGAGGAGAAGAGACAGAAAAGACTTTACAAGCATGCTCCTACTCTCTCACCAGTTCAAGAAAGTCCTGCACAGGAAGATGTGGCTCCACAAGAACCTCAGGTAGATAAAGAGGAAGATAGGATCAAGATGATCAACTACCTGAGTGCCACAGGCTTCTATCAGGCAGATGCACTTCTCCCTTTGTCCTATGACTTCATTGAGTTCGAGTATCTAAAGCAACTTGAGCTTGAGTTAGTGAAGGAAAGAAAGACAACTAAAAGGAAACTAAGGGAAGAAGCTGCAAAGTCAAGGGCCATCATTCAAAAGAATGCAAAGAAGTCTGCTGACAGACAAAGAATGGTGAGCTTCTTGAAGCTGTATGGATTCTCCGGAAGGAGACTTGGCCCCATGTCTCTATCCACTATGGATGAGCATATTAGGGTGATCAAGCAGAAGATTAAAAGTGGAGAACTCATTGACTTGCACTCTCTTCCAAGTCAAGTCCCACCTGAAGTGGAGGTCAAGTTTGAACAACCAGAGACACCTCAACCAGCACCTCCAGCTGAGCCTCAGCAAGCTTCATCTTCTGATCCTAGGCAGGGTCAAACTCCCTCTCCTTCTGAACCTGTGAGGGAGGAACACCCAACTGAGAAAGACACTGATGATCAACATGGTGCTGCAGGCCAGTCTTCTCAGTTAAAGACATCCAAGAGGAAGAAGAGGATGGCTTCCAAACCAAAGACTAAGAAGAAGAAGCCAAAGTCATCTACCTCTGCACCTCAGGCTGAATCAGATCAACCTAAGGAAGTGCATGATGAGGCAGCCCAATCAACTCCTATTCAAGTGGCTCCTCTAACTAGTGAGACACCCATCTTGTCCTGGACTTACTCTACCAATCCAGAAAGATGGACTGTTATCAGAGATCAAGGTGTTGAGAATGTCTACTCATGGCAAGACATAATCAACTTACCTCTGCATGATCTCTTTGAGATGAGAAGATACTATGAAAGTTTTGATGATCCTGACCATCTCATGAAGAAAGGAATGGTCCTGATTGTACTGAAGACTACCAACATTTGAAGATCTTCCAAGTGTTTTGGTAGCATCAGCCTAGGGGGAGTTTGTAAGGATTCCTGAAGTCTGATGCAACCCAAAACAGCCTAAGTGTCTCAGCAACATGCACTAAGTACTGAAGTGAAGAATGCTTCGGAAGTTTTACACAAAGCATTAGAAAATACTCTAAGTGTAAAATCTTCCGAAGCCAAGACCAATATCTTCCGAAGCCAAACATGAAGTCTTCCGAAGCTTCAGAGACAAAGTCTTCCGAAGCTTCAACCTATGAAGATAGATTTCTTCCGAAGACTTTTAGTACACATGCTTTATCTGATGTACTGTTCCATAAAGCACCTTTTCCGCTGCATCTCTGTAAAGTCACCAACTTACATGAGTTGGTGAAAAGGGCCTTGCTTTTGGTAACTGTACATTGAGGTCTTGAGTCTTCAACTTTCCACTTTATGTACTTTATCCTTTTTGTATTGTATAAGGATGTGAGCTATGGCATGTCATAGTCACAAGGTCAAAAGGCAGATATGCCTTTTGATCCTACAATTGATTTTGTTAGTGTCTAGTCAATTGTATCCAGCTGGCTTTCAAAGTATAGCCGGCTGTAGGTTGTAGTATAAGTATTTCAAGTTCTTGTATCTTTTCTTTATGCTTTGTAACACTTGTAAAAGAACTTGAGAAAGCAATATACTGCCTCCTTGAAACCCATATTCTCTTGTTCTGTCTCTTGCTTTACTTGTGTTCTTTGTATCACCTTTGGTTATCCAGTTCACTGTTTGATTAGAGCTTAGTTAATCTCCTCATTGTGTTGTTGTGTTGTAATTGTGCTTAAGCCCTTAAACGGTCCTGTAATAATATTTGCTTTATTATTTTGAAGAGAATTCATATTTAACAAACCAGCTGACACAAATTTTATCGGTTTAAGTTTTGTTGTCTGATTTGTTGCTTTGATCAAATTTTCTGAACTTTTGTTTTGTTCAGATGTTGTTTTTGATGATTTCTTTCTTCTTCTTTGATTATTTGATTTAGAAGAACTTGGTTTACTTTCAGATTGAACATCGTCAGAAGAAGATTCCTTTTCTGATTGAACTTGTTTCAGATTAATGGTGTTTGAATCTTCTGATGTTCCTACCTGTTGTTTATCTTTGCTTTGAACTTTCACTTCTTCTAATACAACATGAATTTGAACAAAAGTGTTTTGTTTTGATTGTTTTGGTTCATAAGATTTTATCTTTATTGGATGACCATTTTTAATCTTTTCTTGATCATTTTCAACAAACACTTGAACATTTTCTTTTTCTTCTTCTGAATTCTTGTTTTTGATCTGGAAAGCTTTAAGTTTAGCTTTATTCTCAGGAGAATGATCATGAGTATTGAAGTTCTCTGGTGGAGTATTTGTAATAGATTCGGGCATAGGTTCATGAGTGAAACCTAACCCTGCTTTTTGTTTATCTTTTCTTTCACTTACCAGTATTTCTACAATCATTTTTGAACTTTTTACTTTAGCCAGATCCATTTGAAAAGCAGCATATGCTATTTTCTCCTGTTCAAGGTTCTTGGTCATCTCTTCTAATTGTTTAGAAACAATTTCTAAATCTTTTATAGTTTTGTTCCATGAAGTTTGAATAGAGATTATCTTTTGATCTGCTGTTTTATGATCAGATTTAAGTTTGCTATGCATAGATTCTTCTTGTTTTAACTTCTCATAGATTTTGAATGAGTAGTTTCTATAGTATTCAACATGTTCATAGCATGATTTAGTGCAGAGTTTTTCTCTCACTTCCGATGGGATTTCAAGGAATTTCGGAGCTATGGTTTAAGATTTTGAAGATGAAGTGTCAACCTTTGGTTGATCAGACTGTGCCATTAGAGCTACTTCATCTATATCCTCCTTAGGATCAGACTTGTCACTCCAATCATAGTCATCTTCTTCTTCATTCTCACTTTCCACCTTTGGATCAATGTTTTCTGACCAATCTTCTCCTTGAATTTCTTCAATAAGAGATAAACTTGATGTTAAATCATTTGTAAACTGATCTGCATATGCACTCCAATCATAACCATCTTTTATGCTGACTACTAGAGCTTTCTTGGTTTCATCAGATGATTTTGTTTCATCTTTAAGCTCAGGCATAGGAAGACTTTGATAAGGCTTTTGAAAAGTCTTCTGAGCTGGTTGAAACCTTTGATTGCTAGAACTTGATTGAGCATTTCCTCCATTATTCCTTGGAGCTTTGCATTCTCTTGAGAAGTGTCCATAACTGTTACATTTAAAACATCTAGATTTTGACTTGTCAAATCCAACACTCTTGTTAGCACTTGGCTTGTATTTCTTGTTGACATATGAATGTTTTTGTGTCCTGTAGGCAATCATCACCATCTGCCAGTTTAAGTCCATCTTTTCAACATCTTCAGGATCCATCTCAAACAAATCCTGCAAAACAAAATCTAATTGAGTTAAATGGCTATATTGATATGCTTGAAAACTAGCCATAAATGGAGTGAATGCAGTTTTAGACTCTTCATCCTCTAATAGAATGTTTATCACATCTTTAAATTTGCTAGATTTAGCAGAGTTAGATGAAGAAGTCTCTGTTTGAACATTAGATGTTTGGGACTGAGATTTAGGAGGAGATTGAGAATGAGACTGAGTTGTATAAACAGGAGCACTGGTAAATGATGAGACAGTGGAAAATCCTGCTCCAACAAACAGATCTCCCTCTTTTTCTGTACTTTTCTCACTCTTTGCCATAAATGCATTCTCAATAGTGGTTGCAGGAGAAGCAACAAACTGATACTCAGGCATTGATGCTGCTCTATCATTGTTCCTTGAGCTTTCATCAATCTCTACTGACTCTATCTTGGCAATAAGTAGATCTAGATCCATAGGGAACTTCTCAGTATGCTTTAGTGAGGTTACTGTTTGTTTCCATGATGATGGTTAAGCATTGAGTAGTCTGAGATTTAGATCTTCAAGATCAGGCTTAATACCAACTGTTGACATCTCAGTTGTAAGTTGAACAAATCTGTTCATCATCTGATTTATAGTTTCACCAGACAAATGTTGAAACAATTCTAATTGTCTTTTCAACTTTTGTTTCTTGAGGTTTTGAATCTCCTTGCCTCCTTAACAAATGATCTTTAAGGCTTTATATAGAGTGTATCTAGTTTGATATGCATCAAGCCTTGCAAGAACTTCCAAAGGTAGTCCTTTACACATCAATGAATATGCTTTGATATCATTTTTTACTCTTTTCAAATCATCTCCTTGAAGACCATCTTCAGGATAGGGTTCTGGAGAATCTTTAGTATAAACAAACCCTTTGTCAGGCCCATCAGTGATTATAGGAATGTATGGTCCTATTTCTATAGATTTCCAAAGATCAGTGTCAATGGAATTAAAATGTTGTTTTAGCCTAAGAGACCAATTTTTGAAATCAGCTCTATTTTTAAGTTTTGGAACTCTATTTTCAGAATCTTCTGATTTCACCATTCTTATATTTTTGTTGATTTTCTTAGATTTTGAATTAAGAAAATAAATGCAAAAATTTTTGAAAAATTTTATTTAAAAAAAAAATAAATCTAAGTGACAAAGGTGATACGCCTGAACACTGGTTATACTCCCAAACAGTTGATTCGCCTGAGTTGAGAAACGTCTAAGGGAATGCCTTAGAAAATATTTCAAAATGCCCAAGGTTGATGCGTCTAAACAGTTTTGAAACGTCTGAACAGTTGTCATGCGCCTCAACAGTTTTCAAACGCCTAAACAGTTCTAATCCGTCTCAACAAATATGATGCGTCTGGCCTTTTTCTCTTCAACACAAGTCAAACGTCTGAACTAAAAAACGTCCACACAGTGTTAAAGCGCCTACACAGTGTTAATGCGCCTAACACTTAGACAAATTTTTCAGCCAATCTCAGCTCATGCGCCACATTCATCATGTTCATATGAATGTAACTAACTCAGATCTTCTGAATTCTTCAAATGTTGATGAATTCGATTGAAACTTTCCAATTAAGTGTGCTTTATGCCGATAATCATTCTTCTAACATCAATTTATTTCAAAATCAACAGTAAATCACTCAATTTTGAGATTTTTAGTCCGAAAAATGTAACAAATTGACTTGAATTTGATGAATTTAACTGCTAATTGTGATTCAAATCATGTTTCTAATGATGAAACAGATATGAAATTCACAAATTTTCAATAGAATTGTAAATCACTCACAGATTCAGTGAAATTTTTGAGTTCGACAACTTCAAAAATTACTCACTAACAGCTTACCAACAGCTCTGATACCATTTGATAGGATCAAATGTACCAATCTGTGATGATTTTTGAACACAATTCAATGAAATACAAACAAAGTAATCAAATCAAGCAAGATATCAACAAAATTCAAAGTTTCATTAATATCAAGCAAAGACAATTACAAAGTGTGTAAGCAGGTTCGAATACAATTCTATTCAACTGATTACCTACTACGTGTAAGTCTAAGCTATTTATAATGAAACAAAAAGTAAAGGAACTAACTAATTACAAAACTAGTCCCTATACTATTACAAAGTATTAAACGACAACTAAAGACAACATGTTAATCTTTCTTCGAGCACTAACACTCTTTACTATTTTCTTTTTATCTTTCACTGTCTATGGGGACCGATGCGCAATACCCTAAACTATGTGCGCGGGGGAAATCGTGTTGGGCCCTCTTTTTCCCACAAGGGGCTCTACATACTGTATACAAGGCTGACCAGACACCTAGGGTATGCTGCAAAGGTCTGCCAATGTCAATTGACTGGCCCCGTGTGCATCTGAAGGTAGCTAACCTGCCTCACGGTTGAGCTAACGACCTCATGGTCGTGACCCTCCTATAAGCTTGCAAGACTTGTTAACATTTTAAATTAGGTTCCACTTCTCTTCTTTATTACTCGTTCATTTTATTATTAGCAATACTTTACGTTACAATAATAAACACACCACGTAAAGTCAGGTACTAATAATAATAATAAGAATAATAATATTTGATAATAATAATAAGAAACAATCATATAATAATCATAATTATGCATGAAACCCATCATTAATAAGCCCTAGTCAACTCTCAGTCAAAACCCTAAAGGCATAGACTCCCAAACATTTTGTAATAAATTCTAAGGGTTTAGGCGCTTGACACTATTTGGGCGCATGGGCCCTGTTTGGGCGTATGGGTACTTAGGCGCATGGATTACTTCAGATGCATGGAAGCTTAGGCGCAGGGACACCTAGTCGCATGGCCACTCGGACGCATGGACACTATTGGGGTGTGTGACCCACTCGGTCGCATGGACACTTAGGCGTATGGATCACTCGGGCGCATGGGCCACTGGGGCGCATGGGCCACTTTGGGCGCATGGGCCACTTTAGACGCATGGGTTGTTCTTGGACTTTTCTAAGGCAAATCTCAGGCGTATGAGCTTCAATTCAGTCGTATGGATTACACTTAAATTCTTCTAAGGAAATTCTAGGCGCATGAGCCTTATCTAGGCACATGGGCATTTTGTTCAACATGTTTCCAGTATGATTTTGAACCCATTCATCATACCTATTTGTTCTAAGCTTAACATGGCTATTCTAAACATGAACAATCTATAAGCATCTGAGAATCAACATCCAACATGCATACTACATACAGATAAACATACATAACATTGTAAAAACGTTTTAAATACATTTTCAGCCCCAAAGATTTTTAAAACAAGTAGAAACCGGGGTCTAGGAACTCACCTGGTGCAACTTGGGTGTTTCTTCCTTCTAACCCTTTTTGCAACTGAGTTCAAACACCTAAGAACACACCAAAACACATACACACGAACACACAAAAGCATATAAGCACATAAGCATGAAACCGAGGCAAAAACCCAATATGAACACTTAAAACCTCGAATTCTTACCTTGAATTCAATCCTCTTCTTCTATTCTTCTTCAAAACCGAGAGTGTTTTCTGCTCTCTTCCTTTCACTCTCTAAAACCAAATGAAAAAGGTGATATGAAAAGAGGGTGGGCGGCCATGCCCACCTTTACACCAACTTTTCAAAGTTTTTGTCCTTTTGGACACTTTTAGTCCCTATACTTGGGCTTTATTGCTTTTCCTTCTTTTATTCTTCATTTCTTGTTCTTTCTTTTCTTTTTAAGAAATAACTGGGTGTTACAGAGCGTTCATTCGCACGATTAAGGTTCCATTCGTACGATTGGGAGTCCAGTCACATTGGGAGTCATACGACTGAGTCTCCAGTCGCATAGGTGTTTATCACATGAGTCCATTCGCATGAGGTCAGTCGACTAGGTGCTCATTCGCATTAGTTCCATACGCATGAGGCCCATACGCACGACTGGGTGTCCATTCGCATAGATGTTCATCCGCATGAGTCCAATCGCATGATGTTTAGTCGCATGGAGGCCATGCGACTGAAGGGTGTCCATACGCCGGAATAGGGCTGTTGCACTCGAAGGAAAGTGTAGTTCGACTTCTGATTTTCGGGGGAAAGTTGTTGATGCATGTATGTCCCTAGATCATGAGCTGTAATGTAATGAATCTTGTATGTCTGATTATGATGTAATTTGTATTGATTAATGAAATGACATGAATTGGTTGTTACTTGTAATGTTTAATATTTCATTAATGAGTCGTGATTGAATTGATTGGGTTTATGATTGTTTGAATGGTTACACATTATGTTATATTAATTAAAACATTCAAACTTAACTTAATGAAGTTCTCATGCGAATGGCCCATGCGAATGGACCACACGCATGAATAACTTCATACGATTGACTCAATTAAAGATTAATTAATGTTTTATTATAATGTGTTGAAGATTACAAAAGAATGAAACAATGAAAGCTATGATGTTGTATATGTTTTGATGATCGAAAGACTTTTGATGATTGTTGCTATGCTACTGTTGTTCTCAATCAATCAATCGTCCGTTTTCAATCGTCATTGAATCGAAACCTAGGATCCATATTTATAGACAGATGTTTCAGTTATAGGAAACACCGGATCTCTTGGGATTTGATTTGTTTCTGATAAGGAATCATCGGATTTCTCGGGATTCGTATAACCGCCTTGTTGACTTGTTGACTTGTTGACTTGTAACACTTGTATTATACAAGTGTTTGGACTCCGCAGAAATATTGTCTTCCGCAGATGTTTTGTTCTTCCGCAGATGTTTTGTTCTTCCGCAGCATTTCTTGAACACTTGGCAACTCCAGTTGATTTTGTTCATCCGTAGATGATCTTCGGATGTTTTGTTACTTGTAAGATATATATCTACGGAAGAATGATATGTTCATCCGTAGATGTTTCTTACACTTGGTCAATTTCAATAATTGATCAAGTATTATGTTTGTACCTGCAGCCATACATACATCAACACATATATAAATGGGTTACCCTATATATTTAATGCATACATAATAATGAAATACAAAAGTTCATTACAAATATTAATTCAAGTACTAAGCCTATACATAATGACTAGATCTACTGATTCTAGACCTAACACTGTGAATCCAAGGATCGTCGACAGGAATTATCAGTGTGAATTGATGTCAAGTCAACGTTAGCGGAATTAACGTTGATTTGGTTTAATTGAATTTAAACAACTTTCAATGTCAATGAAATATCAAGAACACACGACACAAAACACAATTAAAGATTAATTAATGTTTTATTATAATGTGTTGAAGATTAAAAAAGAATGAAACAATGAAAGCTATCATGTTGTATATGTTTTGATGATCGAAAGACTTTTGATGATTGTTGCTATGCTACTGTTGTTCTCAATCAATCAATCGTCCGTTTTCAATCGTCATTTAATCGAAACCTAGGATCCATATTTATAGACAGATGTTTCAGTTATAGGAAACACCGGATCTCTTGGGATTTGATTTGTTTCTGATAAGGAAACATCGGATTTCTCGGGATTCGTATAACCGCCTTGTTGACTTGTTGACTTGTTGACTTGTAACACTTGTATTATACAAGTGTTTGGACTCCGCAGAAATATTGTCTTCCGCAGATGTTTTGTTCTTCCGCAGATGTTTTGTTCTTCCGCAGCATTTCTTGAACACTTGGCAACTCCAGTTGATTTTGTTCATCCGTAGATGATCTTCGGATGTTTTGTTACTTGTAAGATATATATCTACGGAAGAATGATATGTTCATCCGTAGATGTTTCTTACACTTGGTCAATTTCAATAATTGATCAAGTATTATGTTTGTACCTGCAGCCATACATACATCAACACATATATAAATGGGTTACCCTATATATTTAATGCATACATAATAATGAAATACAAAAGTTCATTACAAATATTAATTCAAGTACTAAGCCTATACATAATGACTAGATCTACTGATTCTAGACCTAACAATACTCCCCCTTAGGCTTAGCTACTTGTACTCAGTCCTTCAAAACTGCAAGATCTTTGATTCTAGCGATCATCTTGTTGTAGAAGTAGGAGACAGCAGTCTTCTGATCATCATACTTATAGTTGATCTTCATCTTGCTCATCATCTTCAAAGTCTCATAACTAATTCCCAGAACATCTTCTTCCGTAGTGAGTGTGTCTAGCACCTTGCTGTTATTCACCACTTCTAGCTCATCTTGTTCTGTTATTCTAGTTCTGTTACTTCATCAAATGTTGTTCCCTTCAGTAGTCCAGCATTAAATCTTCTTCTTTTATATGCTTTGGCATGAAGTTTGTCTACTACTTGAATCACATGAACATGTAGAAATAGATCATTTTGTGCTTGTTCATCAGATAGCTTGGGAAAGAATTTGTCATTTAAGTATGAGGTGTAGCTGGGATGGAGCAGTTTGATTTCCACCGGATCAAAGATTCTGATCTTTTCAGCTTTCTTGTTTTCTGCATTTCTCAGTAGGACCAACTCTTTTGTCTTCTCTACATATCCCCATTCAGTGATTGGGTATGTGAATTGAGTCCCTTCAATACATTTAAGAGCTGCTTTGTTTCTGTTGTTGTAGCAAATCCTCTTCAATACTTCCGCAGAAGTTCCTGCGGAAGAGCAAAATCCAACTGCAGATACTTCTGAAGCTCAATCAACAGAGACTCAATTTGATTATTTCTTGAATTCTCAAATTGAGATGAATCAGTCAGAGGCAATGGAAATGACTAATCTGGAATCATCCATTCCAGTTGAGTCAGCTCCCTCAATGAGAATTCATAAGTCTCATCCTCTTAACAATATCATTGGAAATCCTGAAAAGAGAACTACAAGGAGCCAAAGTGGTACAGCCAACCTTTGTCTATTCAACTGTTTTCTTTCTCAAGTGGTGCCTCCAAACATTACAGCTGCTTTAAAAGACAATAGCTGGATTGAAGCTATGCAAGAAGAGCTTCAACAGTTCAGAAAGCAAAAAGTATGGTGTCTTGTTGATTTACCTGAAGGTCAACATCCTATTGGAACTAGATGGCTATACAAAAACAAACTGGATGATAGAGGTATTATTGTCCGAAACAAAGCAAGGTTAATAGCACAAGGTTACACTCAAGAAGAAGGAATAGATTATGATGAAGTTTTTGCACCAGTTGCAAGAATTGAGGCAATAAGAGTGTTCTTGGCATATGCATCATACAAGAAATTCACTGTGTATCAAATGGATGTCAAGTGTGCTTTCTTATATGGAAAAATAGATGAGGAAGTTTATGTGTCTCAACCCCCTGGATTTGAAGATCCTCATTATCCTCACAGGGTATACAAACTAGATAAAGCCTTGTATGGTCTTCATCAAGCACCAAGAAAATGGTATGAAACATTATCATCCTTCTTACTCAAGCATGGCTACAAAAGAGGAACAATTGATCAGACACTCTTTCTCAAACAAGAACATCAAGATCTCTTAGTAGTTCAAGTATATGTTGATGACATTATATTTGGATCAACTAATAAGAGATTGTGTGTGAATTTTGAAGAGCTGATGAAATCTGAATTTCAGATGAGTTCAATGGGTGAATTAACATTCTTCCTTGGCCTTCAAGTTCATCAAAAAGCAGATGGAATTTTCATCAATCAAGAAAAATACATTCATCAAATTCTGAAGAAATACAATCTTGCTGAAGTCTCCTCATGCAAAACACCAGCATCAACAATTGATAAGATTGCCCCTGATCCCTCTGGAAAATCTATTGATCAAAAATTATTTAGATCAATGATAGGTTCACTTATGTACTTAACTGCCAGTAGACCTGATATTATGTTTGCTGTGTGTGTATGTGCTAGGTACCAATCTGATCCAAAGGAGTCACATCTCAATGCTGTCAAAAGAATTTTCAGATACCTCAAGGGAAAACCAGGACTTGGTCTATGGTATCCCAAGGATGGAGACTTTACACTCTACTCATACTCAGACAGTGACTATGGTGGATGTAACAGCAATAGAAAATCAACAACCGGTGGATGTCAATTCATTGGACCCAGGCTAGTGTCATGGCAGTGCAAGAAACAAACAAATGTTTCTGTATCCACAGCTGAGGCTGAGTACATTGCTGCTTCAGCCGGGTGTTCTCAAGTGCTTTGGTTACAAAACCAATTGCTTGACTATGGTTACAACTTTCTTCAAACTTCAATCTATATAGACAATTCTGCTGTTATGTTTATAACTGCTAATCCTGTGCAACATAGTAAAACTAAACATATAGAGATTAGGTATCATTTTCTGAGAGATTGCTCAGAAAAAGGATTGATCAAGTTAGTCAAAGTGGATACATCAAATCAGCTTGCTGATTTATTCACTAAAGCCTTTGATTCAGTCAGATTTAATTTTCTGATTGAGTCTCTAGGTATGATTAACTTAGATTAAATAAAGTTCAAACAAACAACATGCTGTGTGCAATAATGCATCAGTATGCCTTATGCATGGGAAATGATAGTAAACTATAGCTTTGCCTATTTCTGCATAAACAAATATCAATATATCTCAACAAGTTTCTTGATATGTGAGTAGGTTCAACTTGAGTGGAAACAAACCTTAGTGCTTGCATAACATAATATTGTCATAATTGTCTGTGGGAAACTTCATTTTGAGAAAACAAAGTGAGTCTTATCCTAATGTGATCAAATCATTCATCTGCACGCACTATGTAAAACACTTTATACTATCTATCTTTGCAACTCATACTCCCTCTGTTTTGTGTGAACAAAGACCTGGGTGTATGATCACCATACTGAATCTCAGTATCAATGGTGAAAAGATCATGTTCATCATCATCCCTCTGTTTTGTGTGAACAAAGACCTGGGTTAACGGCACCTCTGTTTTACGTGAGTAAAGACCTGGTGACCTGATGATGATCATATCTAAAGCTCTCAAAAGAATCCTAAGTGATCAATTGTATATTATCCTGAGCTTTATCAACATCGCATCAATGAGATGCCAAACACATCTCAAGATAGCTATTATAATTTAAAGTACATAGTCTCAAGAGTGAAAGAATGATGATTTGACTTACAAAGGGGGGACAACACCTTTGTGAATCAACTGTGAAGTCCATGACAGTTATTTCTAAATCAATAAAACATGATAAACAGCAAGCCTAGTTGATACATGAACTCTTGTATGGATTTATAAGGACAATATACTTGCAATCAGAACTTGTTACTGCATCAACTATTCAACATAACTAATCAGGAAGAGGCTTAGCATTATAGTATGATCCCATCTTAAGTGCATCTGATCATTATCATATATTCAGCGATTATGTTATTCCTCTTAAAGAAATTTATGATAAATGCTTAAGTTCATCATTAATCACAAATTTAGGGGGAGTAGTATTCATGAAAAAGCATCTATATCAGCAGCAGCAATGTCTATATCTTTATCAAGTTGAAGAAATTGAAACCTGAGCATCACATTAGCCGTTGGTTACATGAAATTTATTTTAAATTTCCTTGTACTAAATTGTCATGTATACAAAGCCAACGAGGTCCTATAGCAATAATTGGTTCAACCAATGGAGTTGGGCCATACATACAACTGTGTGTAAATCAATATCAGTATATTAATGTTTATCCGTAGATTGGTAAACTACGGATAAACAAAGATCAATAACAGAAGTTGTTGATCCGTAGATATACTACGGAAGAGTAAGTTGTGGATTACAATTAATGTGATATTACTTCTACGGAAGAGTACAATGTGGGACCCACTGAATAAATCCGAGAAAATTAATATGTCTGAGGGTATAAATAAAGAGATTTGACTTGTCAAATGCATTATGCACTTTTTCAGCTCACTTTTTCAGACCTAGAAAATCTCACTCAACAAATTTTTCCCACTTTCTCAACATTCAAAATTTATCAAATCAAACCTTAAGCAAACATATATCTGTGTTCTTAATCAGCGTCTATTAAGGTAAAACATGTCGTAATCATCAAGAATGAACAAGTTGATTCTTGTTTTATCTCACAACTGTTCGTATTCTTATATCAATAACGTGATTCTAATGAAGTCTTTTCTTATGAACAGATGGATCAACGATTTGCAAAAGAGCATAATGTATGTGCTTTCTTGAACCCTGACGATCCTGTGTCAGAAGGATGTCAAGAAATTATGAGATATTTGAGAAGATCAAGGGTTTTCTATGCATTATCTGCAGAGCCAACGATTTATCGATCGCATATCAGTGATTTCTGGAATTCTGCGCGTATAGAAGAAGATGATGAAGGAATTATTGCAGAAGTAAGGAATCGAAGGCTGAGAATAGACGAACAAACAATAAGAAGGGTACTAGAACTGGGAGATGTTGAAGCAGGACACCCTGATGTATTTGATAATGAATACATAGAAAAGGTTTTTCTTCTAATGGGATATGATGGAGACTTTGAGAAGGGAGAAATCAAGAAGGGAAGACTCTGCAAACCATACAGATTTTTGTGTCACACTTATCTGAAGTGTATGTCAAACAGAAAATCTGGGCTTGACAGATTTTCTAGACATATATCATCTGGTATTATTGGCATCTTTGAGGGAAGGACCTACAACTACTCAAAGTACATCTTTAACTGTTTGTGTGATCACATCAGAGTACAGAAGGCTGATAAGATGTATATGTTTCCAAGATTCATTCAGCTCATCATTAATGCAGACCTGCCTGGAACAAATGTGGAGGGTGGTGTGTTTATCCAAGCACACCTTGGCAGATCTGTGCTGAACAAAATCTCAGGGAGATATGAAGGAGAAGACGTAGACATGTTTGCTCATGTGATTGATGCTAATGCAGACATACCTCCAGAGCTAGTTTGGGAAGATGAGGAAGAGAGCTCTGCTACCAGCTCTGCTCAAGACACTCCATCACCAGAAGTATCACCACAACAACAACAAACACCCCAAACACAATCACCAGCCAGCCAAACTACAGAACCTATCTCTCCAATCCTCAATCTATCACCACAACAACAAACACACCCCAAGCTCAATCTCCTGCCAGTCAAAATACTGAACCAATCTCTCCCATTCAACCACAATCACCAAATCAGCAACAGATGCAACTCTACCAACAACTTCCAAATTCAGATACTGAGAGCATCTACACTGGAGAGACAGAATTAGTCTCAGAAGCAAGTACAGTCAAACTGTCATTATCCAAGACTGAATCCCCTGTGCATTCAAATGAAACTGAACAAGTTTCTCCCATGATTGATCAGCAACAACAACAAACTCTTCAAGAGCATGAAGACCAAGCCACTGAACCAAAGTCAAGCTCAGCAAGTGTTGATCATGAGGAAGTAAAAGAAGATGAGATTGAGTCTCAGCATCAGGAAAGAGATACAGAAGCAGATCAGGTTGATGTGATTGCCTATAATGAAGATGATCTGAGTGATGATGACATTCCTGTGAGCAAGAGTTATCTGGTGGCTGAGTACAACAAGCTGGTGCTCAAGTCAAATAAAAGAAAGGCAAGAATACAAGAACTGAAGGGCATAATTAAAGAAAAGGATGAAGAATTGATAAGTCAGCAAGCAAGAATAAAGAGACTGAGAGAAGATGCTCAAAGTGATAAAGAAGTCATTGATGCTCTGCTAGACAAGGAAGCTGAGCTTATAGAGTCAGCAGAGAATGAGAAGAAAGATAAAGAAAAGATCATGAAGAGACTTGAACAAGCATCTGGTACTATGACTGCTCAGTCAAACATAATAAAGAGAAAAGAAGAAGAAATTGAGCAACTTAAACTGAAGATCAGTTCATTGGAATCTTATGCCAAAACTTCAACTGCTCAAACAAAACAAATGCCTGAGGCATCAAAAGAAGTGATCTGGTACTCAAGGAAAAGAAAGTACCTTGGTACTACTGAGAAGAAGCCTACTAATGAAAGTAGTTCAAAGAAACAAAAGCTTTCTCCTGAACACACCCCCTTAATAGACTTATCTGCTGAGAAGCCCATCACTGAACAGAAAGATGAAAGTGACAAAGAATGGGAAGAATTAATCAAAGAAGACACTCCTCCAAAACAAGAAGTCTCAAAGGCTGATGATCTTCTGACTACAAGTGACATACTTGAAGAGAGGCCTGAATCAACCATGTTCATGACACTTATAAACCATGGTTTCCCTTATGACATGGTTGAAAGACTAAACATGACAGAGATGAAGAACTTGTTGAAAGAGTTTGAGCTTGCCAGCTTCATGATTTCAAACTGTGATTATGAAGCATTCAGCACCTTTCAATAATTCAAAACATAAAGAAGGAGTTGGGACACTGTGACACAGCCAAGCTGAGCAAATACAACATGACTTGCTGGTTACAAGGACATAACTACAAGCCTCATGAGCTTAAAGGAAGAACAGTAGGAGAACTCAGAAGGATGATGGAGCATGTAATGAAGGTTGAACTAGATACTGGGGTAAAATTCAGAACTGAAGCTCCACATCCATCTTATGAACAACAAAGCAAACTCCCTGCTGAACCCATAACTGTTGAACCTAAAGATCAGCACAAAGGAAAAGAGAAACTGATTAGAGAGCCAAGGGAAGTCATCCCCGGAAAAGTATGGCCACTTGGGACTGCAGTTAGAGAAATAACTGAGCAAAAGTCCACTCTAATACAACTGATAGACCATCTCACAACTCCCAGCTCTGCGGAAGAGAACAAGATCATGGCCTGGAAATATGATCCAGACTGGGATTGTGCTGTAATTAAAAGAACATCTGGAAGAGTTGAATACTTCCATGATGTACTCTCAGTGGTGAGTCTGCCAGAGAATGACATCAGAGACCTTCAGAGTTTAATCATCAGCAATTATCCAATTCACCCTAGAGGAAGAGACTTCTCAACTCTAGTGGGAAAATTAAAGACAAAATTTAAAGATGATGTGCTGATTGAAGCTAAAAGAGAAGATATAGAACATCAGAAGAGAATCAAAGGGCTCAAAAGATACAAGTCCAATGCCTCAGAACATGTAGATGATGAATTCTTGAAGAGGATTGGCTACAACAACAGAAACAAAGCAGCTCTTAAATGTATTGAAGGGACTCAATTCACATACCCAATCACTGAATGGGGATATGTAGAGAAGACAAAAGAGTTGGTCCTACTGAGAAATGCAGAAAACAAGAAAGCTGAAAAGATCAGAATCTTTGATCCGGTGGAAATCAAACTGCTCCATCCCAGCTACACCTCATACTTAAATGACAAATTCTTTCCCAAGCTATCTGATGAACAGCACAAAATGATCTATTTCTACATGTTCATGTGATTCAAGTAGTAGACAAACTTCATGCCAAAGCATATAAAAGAAGAAGATTTAATGCTGGACTACTGAAGGAACAACATTTGATGAAGTAACAGAACTAAGAATAACAGAACAAGATGAGCTAGAAGTGGTGAATAACAGCAAGGTGCTAGACACACTCACTACAGAAGAAGATGTTCTGGGAATTTAGTTATGAGACTTTGAAGATGATGAGCAAGATGAAGATCAACTATAAGTATGATGATCAGAAGACTGCTGTCTCCTACTTCTACAACAAGATGATCGCTAGAATCAAAGATCTTGCAGTTTTGAAGGACTGAGTACAAGTAGCTAAGCCTAAGGGGGAGTATTGTTAGGTCTAGAATCAGTAGATCTAGTCATTATGTATAGGCTTAGTACTTGAATTAATATTTGTAATGAACTTTGTATTTCATTATTATGTATGCATTAAATATAGGGTAACCCATTTATATATGTGTTGATGTATGTATGGCTGCAGGTACAAACATAATACTTGATCAATTATTGAAATTGACCAAGTGTAAGAAACATCTACGGATGAACATATCATTCTTCCGTAGATATATATCTTACAAGTAACAAAACATCCGAAGATCATCTACGGATGAACAAAATCAACTGGAGTTGCCAAGTGTTCAAGAAATGCTGCGGAAGAACAAAACATCTGCGGAAGAACAAAACATCTGCGGAAGACAATATTTCTGCGGAGTCCAAACACTTGTATAATACAAGTGTTACAAGTCAACAAGTCAACAAGTCAACAAGGCGGTTATACGAATCCCGAGAAATCCGATGATTCCTTATCAGAAACAAATCAAATCCCAAGAGATCCGGTGTTTCCTATAACTGAAACATCTGTCTATAAATATGGATCCTAGGTTTCGATTCAATGACGATTGAAAACGGACGATTGATTGATTGAGAACAACAGTAGCATAGCAACAATCATCAAAAGTCTTTCGATCATCAAAACATATACAACATCATACCTTTCATTGTTTCATTCTTTTGTAATCTTCAACACATTATAATAAAACATTAATTAATCTTTAATTGTGTTTTGTGTCGTGTGTTCTTGATATTTCATTGACATTGAAAGTTGTTTAAATTCAATTAAACCAAATCAACGTTAATTCCGCTAACGTTGACTTGACATCAATTCACACTGATAATTCCTGTCGACGATCCTTGGATTCACAGAGTTGGTTTAACACGCAATCACTCGGTATTTCGTTCAAATACCAGGTCCTAACAAGTGGTATCAGAGCTTTGGCTCTTGATTTCGTGTTGATTCAATCAAGATTGCATAAAAGTTTGTGTTTTTGCACGAAAAACGCAATCTTTAGCATCAAAAGTGATCTTGGACGTTCCCTGCTCATCGAAGTTCAGTTTCTACGGACTTAGACGATTTGGACTTGCAAAATTTCGAATATTTACGGCTGAAACCCGTCAAACCTAGAAATTTTCGCAAAACAGCAGCTTCAGTCGCACGAGTGACCCCATTCGCACGACTGGACTCCATTCGCAGTGCTCATTCGCACGACTGGACCTAGTCGCAACCCTCATTCAGCCGACTGAACACGTTCGTTCGCATAGCTCATACGCACCTGATTCATTCGCACGACTGAACCATTCGCCCTGTTCAGTCGCACGGTTTGAACCAATCGCAGAGTTCATACGCACGATAAGACCATTCGCATCCTTCAGTCGCATCAGTTAAAGTTTATTTGTTTAGATTCTAAGTTTATTAGCCATGGAAGATCAGATGTCAGCCTTTACTGCTGGGAAGGACTCAAGAATTCAGAACCTGCTGTTGCTTGAGAGTGAGGTGGGTAATCACAATAAACCACCAAAGCTTTTGACTTTAGATGAGTTTCCCCACTGGAAACAACGTTTTGAGATCTACCTCAATGGAGTAGATCCTAATCTGTGGGAAGCTATCGAGGTTGGTTATAGTACACCGGTGGGAGCAGATGGAGTAAAATTAACGTTAAGTGGGATGACTGACGCACAGAGAGTAAAGTACAATGCAGAGAAAAGGGTTTATGCATTGATCACTCAGTCAATTCCCAAGACATATTCCACCAGTACTCAGAGAACAAGCAGTCCAAGAAACTGTGGGATGAGCTAGAGAAAAGATATGATGGGAATGCATCGTTCAAGGCAATCAAGGCAAAGGAGTTAAAGAAGGAATTCGATAACTTCTCATCGATTGGTAACGAGAGTTTAGATGAAGTCATAGACAGATTCTACCACTTGATGAGCGAGTTGCATACACATGGAGTGGAAACGACTATGGAAGAGAAAGTAAGCAACTTCGCAGATGGATTGCCTGATAAGTGGGCTTCATTCGTGTCTAATCTTAGACAGAATGGAATGCTTGTAAAGCTGGATATAAATGACTTCATTCTCAAGCTGCGTGAAGAAGCACTAAGGATGAAGTATAGAGCACAGAAGTCTTCGTATACACAAAACCCAGCTTTATACAATGCCACGCCTCAAGCTAAGACATCTGGAGCACCTCTCCAGACAGCATTTGTGTCTAGTTCGTCAGGTCCTTCACATGCTTCTCCTTCTGGATCAGACACTTCAGGGTCGTCATGTACCCACTATATTGGATCAGAAGCAAGTGCTACCAAATTGAAGACCGAGAACCTCGGTAATGTGACCCTAGAAGTAGCACGAGAGCATATGGATCTTCTAGCCGCAGTAGTTCATTCATATGATGGACCTGGGAAGATTGGAAACTGTCATCTGGCAGATGAATAGACTACGAGCAGGTAGATGAAATGGAGCTTGAAAGAATGGATATAATGTGGGCCTTAGCTAGCGCTGTCCGAAGGGCGAAAAAGTTTGTTAAGAAGACAGGACAAAATTTGATAGCTACTAAGGACACCACATTTGGCTTTGACAAGAGCAAAGTGACCTGCTTCAACTGTGGAGAGAAAGGGCACTTCAAGAGGGAATGTGTCAAGCCAAAGAAGACGGGTAATGGGAACCCGTTCTCATCCTTTACTCGCCAAGACAAGCAAGCTTCCAGTTCTACTTCATCAAACAAGGACCCAAAAGCCTTGACTGCTCATGATGATGAAGGACAGGACTGGAGTTTTAGATTTGTCTCACCAGAATCTAACATTGCCAGTGTTGAAGATATTGATGATGATTCTGCGAGTGAAGGTGATTTAGCAGTTGAAATAGCGATGTCACACAGTGAAGAAACAACTGCAGCTGAGGTCAGTTACATACCAAAGGAGGAGACTTCCACGTCAGAAACAGAAAAGTCAGAATCACCAGAACCAGAGACGTCTGATGCTGCGTTGATGGCTAACTCTTCTGAAACAACACAGGTAAGTACAACTGACCAAATGTTTAATAATCATGCTTGTTCTAACTGTGATATGTTTAGGAATAGCATTGATGAAAAATTTGCTAGGTTATTAGATCACAATGATAACTTAGTAAAGGATTTACAACTATGCACTGAGGCCAATAGAGTTCTAAAACAAAATGAGCATAGTTATAAAGAAAAGATAGACCTATTGACTAAACAACTTAGGGAAACCGAAGTAGTTGCCTTTAATCAAGCAAATGACATTAGGTACTATCTAAACTCCCTAGAGGACACTAAGAAACAAAAGGCAGTTATAGAAGTAGAAGTTAATTCCTTAAAACAAAAACTGCATAGTTGGACTAGTTCTTCACACATAGTTCAACACTTAGTGAGAGAAAGGAATAATGGGGAGGGATTAGGCTACAAAGTGGTTCCACCACCACCTGAGACCTTGATGAACACCAAGTCTAAACCAGTAAACAACAACCCAATCAAGGATCATGTGGTGACCACTCCTCTTGTTACTGATCCAGACACTTCATGTTCATCTACTGAATCTGGACAGAAACAAAAGGAGGCCATTTCAAAGGCAAAGGGTAAATTGCCTTGTGTTAATCTGGAAAATGAATTTGAAAAAGTTAACTTAAAGTCAGGGTCAAACAGAGTCAAACCAGAACCTAAAAAGACTTCAGTCGTTAATTTTTCACATGCTACAAGTCAAAAACCAGTTAACAAAAGGGTGGAACAAGTTAAACAGGTTAAGACAGTTAAATTTGTTAAACCAGAGAAAACATCAAACATGCAAGAGTCAAAACCTAAACTGATTGATGTTACTAAAGTGTCACGCATTTCTCCACAAAGAAAGTCTACTCATAAAGTTGATAGCAGATTGTGCTACAACTGTGGAGAATGTGGACATATTGCCTCCTATTGTCCTTTCTATCAAACACCTAGGAAGAAGATTGATCTTCAGGACTCTAGACCTAGGTCTTCTAAGAGGAGTTCTCAAACTCCACCTAGAAGATCTAGTGAACCTAAAGTCCAACCTGTAAGCCAGACGACTGTTTATCATAAACAGGCATTGCACAAATCTGGCTTATGGAAAGAGAAGTCATCCTGTGTGTCTGATACTGATGACAAGAAGGAATCTGAGTTACCCTCACCTTCTAAAGGTCAATGGGTAGAGTTTATGATGTGTGATGCCTCTGGGAAACCCAAGACAGTAAAGGCTTGGGTTCCTAACCTAAACTAATACATTTACTTGATATGTGCAGGGTGTTCGGTATAGCGCTGAGACTAACACGTGGATTATAGACAGCGGAGCATCCAGGCACATGACAGGAAATAGAGCCCTTTTATCAAATGTCAAACAAATAAAAGGAGGGCATGTTTCCTTTGCAGGAAACAAGGGAGGATACATCACAGCACAGGGAGAAGTGGGAAATCAGAAAGTTAAGTTTGATAAGGTGAACTACGTTCAACAACTTCAGAATAACTTGCTTTCTGTTTCCCAAATCTGCGATAAAGGATTTAAAGTCATCTTCGACAACAAGAAGTGTTACGTGCTGAAGAAAGACTATATGATTCCGGAGGACCAAGTTCTGATGACTGCTTCAAGATATAAGGACCTATATGTCTTGGATCTGTCAACAGCTGCTCCAACGGATCATGAGGTGCAGTGCTTTCTATCTAAAGCTACTGAGAAGGACTCAATCTCCTGGCATAGGAGAATGGGACACATTAGTCAAAGGAAGATGAATCACTTGATTCAGAAGGACTTAGTGAGAGGAGTAAATGTCAAGAACTTCCAACTTCCTGACTTTTGTGTAGCTTGCAAGAAAGGCAAACAGACAAAGAAGTCTCATAAGGAAGAAGAAAGTTCATTCAATAGAACTTCCTCTTGAACTTCTTCACATGGATCTGTTTGGTCCAGTCAGTACAAGGAGCATTGCAGGCGATTTGTACTGTTTTGTGGTCACTGATGACTACTCAAGGTTCACTTGGGTAATGTTTCTGAAATCCAAATCAGAAACATTTGAGTCATTCAAGGAATTAGTCACCACTCTGGAATCCCTCTACAAGCTAAAAGTGAGACAAGTACGCTCAGACAACGGGACAGAATTCAAGAATCAATGGATGGAGGCATACTGCAAGGAAAAGGGAATTGTTCATCAATTCACTTCAGCATACACGCCTCAGATGAATGGTGTTGCTGAGAGGAAAAATAGGAGCTTGATAGAGACTGCACGGACTATGCTGGCTGACTCGAAACTGCCTATCCAATTCTGGAATGAGGCAGTAGCAAATGCATGTTATACACTGAATCGAGTCCTAATAGTCAAGCGCCACGGAAAGACATGAAAGACATGTTATGAGCTACTACAAAGACGCAAACCGAATTTGGAGTATCTTGAACCCTTTGGCGCGCCGTGTACACTTCTGAAGAAGACGCAAGAAGGAAATTCAGCGAGAAGGCAGATGAAGGAATCTTTCTAGGATACAACATACCGAATAAGCGAGTTTACAATAACTCAACGGGTCTTGTAGAAGTGTGGTGTAATGTCGACGTTCAGAGATATACCACGCCTCCTACAGGCAAAGGACCTGCCTACTTCTTCGATTATGATGGATTCTTCAAATCCTTCAACATACCTCTCTCTCCCTCGGATGATGAGCTAGCTACTAGGATGATGTATGATATTCTGAATACACCATCTAGCACACAGGGAGAATCATCTACTCAGTCAGGGGGAGTAGTCGACGACAGTGACTCCTCCTCTGAAGATGAAGCTGAAGCAGATGACCAGAACAGTCAGGAGGAACAGGTTCCAGTTCCTGAAAGTCCACAAGCATCTACGAGTGATGCACCTTCGACTTCAGAACCTCAAACTCCAACTACCTCAGATGCAGAACCAAATGTTCATAATCTTGGTTCTGAGGTAGCTGTTCCTACTACTCCAGGATCACGACTAAACGTCTATCATCCCCTTGACAATGTTATTGGGGATGTCAGATCAGGAGTACAAACCCGAAATCAGTTATACTCAGCTGATTACGCCTCGGTTATGGAGAAAGGTTACATTCATGATGGTGCCTATCGATGTTTTGTCTCGCAGGTTGAGCCAAAATATGTCAGTGAGGCACTCAATGATGAGGCGTGGGTGAGTGCCATGCAAGAAGAACTTCTGCAGTTTAAGAAGTTAGGTGTATGGACATTGGTTGATAAACCTAAAGGTGCTAAAGTCATTGGCACTAAATGGGTACTAAAATGCAAGAAGGATGACCAAGGTGTCATTATCAGGAACAAAGCTCGACTGGTGGTTCAAGGTTTTCGCCAAGTCGAGGGAATTGACTACAATGAGGTGTTTGCACCCGTGGCAAGGATGGAAGCTATTCGTATTTCCTTGCCTATGCATCGTACATGAAGATCAAAGTCTACCAATTAGATGTAAAGAGTGCATTCCTTCATGGGGAAATCAGAGAAACAGTCTATGTAAGTCAACCCGAGGGTTTTGAAGATCCTTACCATCGGGATAGAGTTTACAAGCTCGACAAAGCTTTGTATGGGCTTCATCAAGCTCCTCGAGCTTGGTATGAGAAACTCTCAACTCATCTTGTGAAACACGGCTTTCGCAGGGGAGTAATTGACTGTACACTGTTTATTAAGGAAAAGGATGGCGACCTACTGCTTGTACAGATATATGTTGATGACATAATCTTCGGGTCAAAGAACGAAGAGTTATGTAAAGAGTTTGAAGCAGTAATGAAGAAAGAATTTGAGATGAGTGCCATGGGGAGATGAAGTTCTTTCTCGGGTTACAGGTGGATCAGACACCTAATGGAATCTTTCTACATCAGACCAAGTATGTAGGAGACATTCTCAGTCGCTTTGACATGGAGAATGCTTCTGCTGCTGGGACTCCACTTGCTACGAATCATGATATAGCACCTGATGAGAATGGAGATCTAGTAGATGCCACGATGTACCGAGGAATGATCGGATCCCTCATGTATCTCACTGCCTCAAGACCTGATATTATGTATGCTACATGTCTATGTTCAAGATATCAGGCTAAACCAAAGGTCAACCATCTGATCGGGGTCAAGAGGATTTTTCGTTATCTGAAGGGTACACCCACACTTGGATTGTGGTACCCTCATGATGATGACTTTGAGCTTACCGCGTATAGTGACTCGGATTACGGGGGCTGCAAGATGAACTACAAGTCTACATCAGCAGGGTGTCAATTCTTTGGGAGAAGATTAGTTACCTGGCAGTGTGTAAGAAGCAGACATCGGTTGCATTGTCAACCTGTGAAGCCGAATATGTTGCTGCTGCAAGTTGCTGTTCACAAATCATCTGGATTCAACAGCAAATGCGGGATTACGGTTTAAAATTCTCATCTACTCCTATTTTTGTTGATAACTCTGCTGCAATTGCAGTAACTAAAAATCCGGTTCAACATCCTAAGACCAAACACATCGGTATTAAATACCATTTCATAAGAGATTGTTTTGAAAAGAACTTAATTGATGTGGTTAAAATTAATACTGATTTTCAACGCGCTGACCTCTATACTAAAGCCTTTGATAAACCACGTTTTCAATATTTATTAGAGGTCAACGGCGTTAAAAAGAAGAAAAGAGGTAATTCCTGATGATGAAAATGTGTAGTCCGATGTCGTTTAGTTAAATTTATTTTATTTAATTTGATTTGTCTATTTGATTTAATTTTATTTAAACTCATGTTATTTTGCTGTTTATTAAAATCCTAAAATAATTAAACCAGAAATGATTTTAGTATTTTAGGGGGAGAATATGTCAGCAAGTTTAAACATTAAAAAAAAAAAAATGAAATGAGGGAGAAGGAGTAGTAGCTGAAATAAGGTAGATTGTGTCTGTGATACCGATTCAATACCTTTGGAAAATGATAGTACACAGGATCAAATCAAGAGGGACTTTAAAATTTAAGTTTTAGTAAGATGCAAAAGTTCAAAGTAATAAATCTGTGTAGTCTAAGCAATACTAAAAGGAAAGATGATAGAAAACTGGCAACTCCTAAGGTGACACAAAGAAAGTAGACTTAGAGGTTGCTAGACCATATATGATATGTTGGTAGATTCAACACAATAGACAAATAGACCGGATTGGTGATTTCAAGATAAAACTAAAGTGTTCAACTGACTGTGGGCTTCCATCTTATCACTGGTTAACACAATCAACAATATTCCAATAAGGTGTAATGAGCAAGTTAACGCCACAAATGTGTGCGGATGACCATAACTAGAGCAAAGCAAGAAAAAAATGAAAGACAAATGCAATAAAGCTAATGACTTATGTTGTTGGTGCATTTTGTGCAAAATAAAATAAGCTGCTCTAACAAGGAGATAGGTTATGTGCCTCTCTGCTGTGCGATGGCACTGACCTGAGGATAAGCATAACCTAGATATTCTAGAATTCATTGTTGTTTGCCGCCTCTCTGCTGTGCGATGGCACTGACCTGAGGACAGGCTTCTCTTTGAAAGCTCTAAGAATAGTCTCTTCTTGTAATAATACCCGTAGACCGCTCAAAAGCTCCTGAGGAATGTTGATTACCATATAAGTGTGGGATCCACAAGTGTTAGTTGAAATAATTAAACCTAAATAAGTCACCAGTCTGTGTCAAAAGTCTGTGTATGGATTTAAGTGGACAAACATACTGACAATCATTGTGGCTACATCCTCAAAGGTTCAAATCAATGTGAAAACCTAAGAGTTTCAGTATGATTTCCTTATGTTGCTAACGACTCTGGATGAACACCGAGAACTTGAGCATCAAAAGGTTTAATAACTAGTCCCAAATGATTTGAATTGCCTGTATGATTCCAAAATTAAATTGGTCCAGATGATCAATCTAAGTTGAAACTATCTACTCCCGAACCAAATCCCGTAGATATCAATCTCTGGATTTATCTCTCACAAAAAGCCAAAAATATGTCTAATTATGTAATTAGTTTAAATTCTTAAATTAGTTAGTCGTTTTAAGTTTTAATTTGAGTCAAGTGTCGGGCTACATCAGGAAAATCAGAAGGAATAAACTCACTAAAAGGGTCATGTCTGAGATGACCATATGTGCTTTGAAAGGTTATATCAGTCACGTCTGAGGTGACAAAGTGTTTTTTAAAGGGTCACGTCTGAGGTGACCAAAGTGGTTAAAAGGATCACGTCTGAGGTGATCAAAGTGTTTTCAAGATAAAAGGATCATGTCTGAGATGATCAAAAGCTCATAACGTTAATTTAATTAAATAAAAGAGTTTAAAGGTAAATTGGTAAAAATAGCAGAAAATTAACTAAGTATGACCCATTCGCACGAATGGACCATACGTATGGACTAACCATACGAATGAAGTCCATTCGCACGAATGAACTATGAGTATGGACCATCCAACCGAATGGATCATACGATTAGTCCAATCGGAGGCTTAAGTGCGAACGAGTGAGTCAGTCGCACGACTGAACTTCAGTCGGACGACTGGAGAAGGGCGACTGACCCAATCGCACGACTGAGTCCCACTCGCACGACTGAAAGGTGCGAATGAACTCAGTCGCACGATTGGATCTAGGGTTGATATAAATAGAGGTGGAGTCGGTCGCAGAGACTCATCACCCTCAAATCGCCCCTAAATCGCACACCCTACCGTTACTCTGCCAAAATTTGATTTGCCTTAGTTGTCTCATTGATTGTGTGTTACTGACGTTCGCTAATCATCGTACAGGTATTTTGAAGTCTTCTTCCATCAAAAACCGAAAGATTGGAACCCTAAATGGGCTAACCCGACTGTGAAATGCGAACCGAGACTTGCACACCCTAATAACCTATTAAAACTAAGCAATATGTTAAAATTGAGTAAAATAGGTTGTTAGTAAAGAGAATGCGACACTAAAGAACCGGTTAATGATTGAGTTATAAGACTTAGTTTGTGTAGATTCGAACGTTGGACGACTGAACACCTGAGACAGACGACTGGTCGTCCGGATGAACTTCAGTCGCACGACTGAAGGGAGCGATTCACTTAACCGCACGACTGAACCATGCGAATGAGACTCAGTCGCACGACTGGTGTAACCGCACAAGAGTACATGCGCATGAGTCCAGTCGCACACTCAGTCGTGCGCATGAGGTCAATCGCACGTCTGAATCTCAATCGCACGATTCAGTCGCACGACTGTCTTCAGTCGTACAACCTCAATCGCATGACAGATAGTTTTCATTCAAAGTCTAAGTGTTGCATTATACTCTTAGCCAACGAAACTAACGTTTATATTATTATGTGTTACAGATGGCGAGTCGATGGAATATGAGCACCAAGCACAACATATGTGCTCACCTGGACTTGACATCCAGGAATGCAGCTGACTTCACAGGCATTATTACATTTCTACAGAGATCCAGGATCGCTCATGCTATATCCACTCCTTGCACACCATACAGATCAGTGCAGCAGGCCTTCTGGGAAGGCGCATCTGTAGATAGATCCACCGAGCCTCATTGCATCAGGAGCTCGATTTTTGGTGAGGCTATCACTGTATCTGAGGAGGATCTGAGGATTGTTCTACAGTTTGGAGACGATGCTGAGTGTCCCACTCGTCTACACCCCCTCACTGTCAGAGGATGTTTCATGAGAGCCAAGTACTCTGGGGACATCAATGCCGGGGTACTCAACAAGAGTAACCTCTGTCCCCAGTTTAAGTACCTTGCGCACGTGCTGCTGAAGTGTATAGCATCCAGGAAGGGAGGTTTTGACGAGCTCTCCGACCAGATCCAGAACGCATATGCTGCGTTGGTGCTGAACCACCCGTTCAGCTTCTCCAAGATGATATTCACCTACTTGGTGGAGAACCTCGAGGGGAAAGGGAAGGAAGGCTTCTGTATGTACCCCAGATTTCTACAGATGATCATTGACCAGAAGCTTCCCTCCCTGCCGAAGGAGAAGGAGGACGCTGTTGTTCTTGAGGTTATGGACGACACTACACTTGGCCGGATGAAGGTATACAGGGGGAAGCAGGTGAAGCCCCCTGTCAGGAGGTTGTTTGGGCATCTGGCCCGTGCTGATTATGTGGCGCCAGCAAAGAGAAAGTGGCGCCACGAGGACAGTGACTCGGATGTGGAGCATATTGCCATACCAGATACCGACTCTGATGATGATGATAGCGGCGACGCCGGGGATGATATGCCTGCCCCATCTAGAGGCACTGATTCAGACGTTATTCCCCCGGGGTCAGCCACTGCCGGAGAGGTCGCAGAGATGGCCGGTTTCCATCAAGAGTTTGTGACTGGTGATATAGAGGAGGAGGAGTCAGATGAGGAGCCCCTCACCAGGACTGTGGGAAGTAAAGTTGTTCCCACAGACCACGGGCTTAGGGTGGTTGGTGAACACCCTAGGGACTCCTCAGAGAGAGACACTGACCCGAACTATGTTCCGGGGTCAGTAAGCAGAGCTGCAGGGGGAGCATCCACTTCCACCGGGACTAGGAGGAAGCGGATGGCTCAACCCCATGGATTGAAGAAGAAGAAGCGTCGCTTGACCTTCGTGACTACTACTTCCAGCACCACAGCCACCACCCACCACTACTGACATACCACCCATCACCACAGCCACCACAGCCACTACTCCTACTACCACATCCACCACCTTACCTACCACCACTGTATCCTTCCCATCCATCACCAGACCATTCACCCTACTTCACCAGCATCAGCCCACCGACCCATATTCACCACTGCCACTGCCACCACCACCACACATCATGTGGACCTTCAGCCCAGCCTTCACATGCTTATGGATTCACTCTACCTCACATCGGGGTAGAGGAGCAGCTCTCAGCGCTAAACCGTATGGTGATGCGTCTGCTTGCTGCGGACGAGGAGAAGGCGGCGCAGATCCGCCAGCTGACCGACCTGACTGCTGCCCAGTCTCAGCAACTGGCAGAGCAGGCTCGGGTGATAGACCAGCAGAGAGTCGAGGTGTCCCAACTCCAGGACATGCAAGGCTCAGTCCGTCAAACGTATAGAGGAGTTGGAGACGACCAACAAGACTATTATGCTGAGGTTGAAGGGGTCGAAGGATGAGCCCCTGAAGCTAAAGGAAGGTGAGGGATGATGGAGATGACGATGATGAAGATGAGGATGATGATGAGGAAGATGATGATGATGAGGAGACTGAAGAAGACAGGACAGAAGGACGTGATGATGATGACGAGGCAGAAGGAGGGGATGCGGCTGCATCGGCCTCTGCTTCAGGTCAAGAGCGGAGATCTAAGCATCGACAAGACCAGTCATCCACTACTTCTGCTCCTCCGAGCGACACGCCCCAGATTCAAGACAAAAGTACTGATTAGATGTTTATGTATTTATTTATTTTGTACTTGAATCATGTAATGGAAAACCAAGTGTATTAAATGTTTATATATATTAAGTTAATATAAGTTTGTTTGATTAATTACTAATGGTTTATGTGTTGAATGTTTATATCAAACAGATCCAAACTTTCAAAGGGATGAGTTTGACTTTGCTCCCCTTCAAATGGTCAGACTCAATTAACCATGATTCTTGACCTACAAGGGATAGTGAGACGGTCTGTGAGTTATACCCCTGAAGAAGGGGAGATAATTCATGACCTGTCTGATGAGCAACTGGCAGAAATGTTCAGACTCAATCCCGATGAAATAGTGAAGGACGCTCCAACAGTTGATTCAACCAGTGATGAGGAACTGAATGACATTGATGAAGTTGAGGTTGAAGACATTACTGCAGAAGAGTATCCTCAGTACGCTGACGCCGAGGGAAATGTGGTCCCCAATCTGGGTGAATCCCTAGTCAGTGATACTTTTGAGGTACTAGACAAGATGGAGCAGGAAACAGAAAAGACTGAAGGAACAGCCCAAGCCTCCAATGCAGACGTAGATATTCGCAAGGCTGAATGGGCTGCCTGTTTTGAAGAAGTAAGAGCCCAGCGTGATGCACCAAAGAGAGATGCCTACACCAAGCTCTACAGAGTCAAGAAACACCATAAGGTGTCAGGCAGGATTATCTCATGGGCTTATTTTGAAGACCTTAACGCTTATGCAGTTAAGAGGGAGCAGGGCATAGAGTACTTCAGGTTCCCACATGATCTGAAGACTCTACCTGGTTTTGAGCTCAACCAGCTGGCTAAACTAAAGCTGCTGTATGCTGACCCAAGAAAGATGTCAGGCTGGTTTGAGGCTGCCCTGAGGAAAGAGTACCACACCAGGTGGGTCAACTTCAAACCTCAACAACCTACGAGGTATATCAGACGTTCTGAAGTTGATCCCATAACTGGTAAGCCCAAGATAGTGCTGAAGTGGAGTCCCCCGAGAACAATGTCGAGAATCCCTCTCAGGGAAATGCCACAGGACTTCACTCCCCACTTCAAATGGTGTTGTACTATGATTGGAGAACCGCTGAAGCTGTCATAGTGTTGAATAAAGAGGGACAAATGGATACTATCAGGGTATTCGACCCAATGTGGCTAACCAACTTGTCTGCTAATGATGTCTACACATTATACAAGTGGCCACTATTCTATGACACGCAAGATATTGTACAAGCCCTCCAATTCCAAAATGTCATAAGACTCTGCTTTGCTTTTGAGATACACGCAGGAGTCACTAAAGAGGAGAAGTACAAAAAGTATAAGGAGGTGATGCAGAAGACAAGAGAATAGATAGATCTAGGTCCAAGGGGGAGTTTGTTGATGCATGTATGTCCCTAGATCATGAGCTGTAATGTAATGAATCTTGTCTGTCTGATTATGATGTAATTGTATTGATTAATGAAATGACATGAATTGGTTGTTACTTGTAATGTTTAATATTTCATTAATGAGTCGTGATTGAATTGATTGGGTTTATGATTGTTTGAATGGTTACACATTATGTTATATTAATTAAAACATTCAAACTTAACTTAATGAAGTTCTCATGCGAATGGCCCATGCGAATGGACCACACGCATGAATAACTTCATACGATTGACTCAATCGCACGACTGAACCAGGAGACTGGATCAGTCGTATGATTGACACATAAGATTGACTCAATCGCACGACTGAACACTCAGTCGTGCGGATGAATCAACCGCATGGTTCAATCGCACGACTGAACCATACTTATGGCCCAGTCGCACGATTGAACAATACTAACCTATAAATAGACCCAATTCGTGGGAAAACGTAAGCATTCATCCCATTACGATTCCAGACGTACCCTAGCCGTCCAGAAGCCTCCCAAATTTCTCCAAGTTCATAGAACACATCAGATCGGTTCCTAATCGATTTCTGACGTTGATTTCAATTCTTGATTGATTCATCGTGTGTTCTCACTGATTGGATCGCCAATCAAATAGGATTCCGCACTATTTGAGTTGGTTTAACACGCAATCACTCGGTATTTCGTTCAAATACCAGGTCCTAACAAAAGTGAAGATGTAGTTGACCGTAAAGGTTTCCCGTAAGAGAAGTAAGATGACTGTTATGAACTTTAGAGAGTCATGTTGGGCATGATTGATGATGATGTTGCATGTTTATGATGTAATGTATGTATGATATTGCCCTGTATGATGATGATGACTGGTATGATATGCTCCTTATTATGATGGTATGTTTATCTATTTGTGGCTTAAGGTAATGTTAATGAATAAAATGAAGTATATGAACGTAAAGGAAGATAAAGAAAAGAGGAACATGAATTAAGAATTCACATTAATGAGTAATTGAAAGTAAAGAGAGTTTGCAAGCATGGTATGCACATCGGGGTCTTTCTTTGTGATGACCATTTGATAGAAATATTGCTGCATACTTAGGTACTGTGACCACGTGGTGCGACGCACGGTATTATAGAAGGTCTACGATAGACCTAGGTCCAGAACCATGAACAGAAAGGTCATTGCATATGCAATGGTACACATATCTTCATACCTTAGGTACTGTGACACACAAGGCGACGCACCGTTATAAAAGGTCTACGATAGGTTAGGTCGAGAACCATGAACAGAAAGGTATTGCACATTACACCTAAAAGTTATCCTAGGTGCTGTGGCCATGAGGTGCGATGCACCATTATAGAAAGTCTATGATTGGCCTAGGTCCAGTACTATGAACAGAAGGGTAAGGTTTATGGTTGATGGAAAGGGGAAAAGTTGTAATGTTTTTAAAGAATCTAAAAGTACAGTAAGAATGAATGATGAAGATAATAATGATATATCTGTGTATACGTATGATGTATGATCGCATGAGGAAACGAAAAGGTTTTAATGGTTGAAAGGAAGTAGTATGTTTTGTTATAAAACTACAACTAACTCAGCAACGCTGACTTTTTATGTGTTTAGTTGGCAGGTGGTACTGATGCTGAGGATGGCAATGCGAGGCTACTCGGCTCTTTTGGGAGGGATCCGTTATAATGCTTTTGTGATGTAATGCACATTGTATTTGTAACTAATTAATGATGTATTATTTGGCAAAAGCTTTTATATTGAAATGGAAGGAAGTTTAAATGTTCGCTGCAATATTTTATGAAAGTCAAAGGTATTATTTGTTTTATGTGCGATGAATGACCAGCTGTAAGCGTCCCGGGAACGGGGCCTTACACTATGAACAATCGTTTCACATTCATCCGCCTAGATGATTCCGCCGTCGGTCGGGGTGTGACAGATTGGTATCAGAGGCATGGTTATAGGGATTTAGGTTATTAAAAATAGAATGACCTATACTATAACTAAGTACCTTTACACATGAGTCCTCTCATGTACTTTATATGCTTAGATAGGATCTTATGTGCTTATATGCTTATACTTGATTATGTGATTATATGCCTTATGTGTTTCTTATTATACTTGGATCTTATCAAGGCACACCACGAATCTTAAATCATATTCTAAGGCATTATGTGTCTAAATCAAATGGTTTTCAAAATGAGCTCTGAATCGTTATTCGTGGTTTCCAAATCTCGTCAAAGTTTGTGTCCTACAACTTGAAACATGTAATGCTGGAAGAGTGTGATGCCTGTATCTCGAGGTGTTCTGTCTAGGCAAGGTATTCATATAAATCCAAATCAACCGATGGATCCGTTTACCTTACCTGGGAACCCTTGGGGTGAGTGTCCACTTATAGGTACGCATGTCTTCATTAAAGTTTTAGTTGACCTAATCCTTTGATAAGTCAACGTAATGTCTTGGTTTGTAAACTGAACGTTACACTTGAAACATATTGTTATTTTGAATCATCTTATCATTGATCTTGTCTTCTTGAATCTTAAAACTCATTATCTTATTCTCTTAATGACCCTTAATAATCTTTCTAAACGTCTCCCCCTCAAACCCGCACTTATTCTAAAATCCATTACAATGATACTCTTATCCTGAACTGAACCATTAATCTTAACAAACACGATTCTTGTATCAACTTTAAACTAATGAAACTTTGAAACCTCAACGGAATAGTAAACAAGAATTGATCATCTAAGAACCTTGTTAAAATTTATTTGCTTGAGAAGTTCTTATGAAATTTATAACCCATCAAAAATTGTCTTGAACTTATTTCTCACGTTTGTTAAGTCGAGTCTCGAATCGATTTAATGATTGGTGCTTCACTACTGGCAAAACCTTCCTAATCGTCTTGAACCGTATGAAATGTAAAAGTCTATCAATTGAAATTTTACTTTAATACCCTTTGCTAATAACAAACTTAAGCATAGTAAAACCCTTTGCCAATAAACACATAAAATCATAAACTATAAAATTTAACAAACTTAAGCATAGTAAAACATCATAACTAAACTTATTGAATTCAAACGTTCCAAGTGTCATTTGCGAATGTGACATGAAATCCAAGTCTCCTCATATCCTTGAATCTAGTCCCCTTGTGATTAAATTTCGGGACGAAATTTCTTAAAGTAAGGGAGACTGTAACATCCACCATTTCCGAGATAATACCCAAACCCAAACACGTTTCGTTTGTTATATAAATTAAGCATATTATCCCTTTCTGCAGGATCGTTTAAGGGCTTAAGCACAATTACAACACAACAACACAATGAGGAGAATAACTAAGCTCTAATCAAACAGTGAACTGGGTAACCAAAGGTGATACAAAGAACACAAGTAAAGCAAGAGACAGAACAAGAGAATATGGGTTTCAAGGAGGCAGTATATTGCTTTCTCAAGTTCTTTTACAAGTGTTACAAAGCATAAAGAAAAGATACAAGAACTTGAAATACTTATACTACAACCTACAGCCGGCTATACTTTGAAAGCCAGCTGGACACAATTGACTAGACACTAACAAAATCAATTGTAGGATCAAAAGGCATATCTGCCTTTTGACCTTGTGACTATGACATGCCATAGCTCACATCCTTATACAATACAAAAAGGATAAAGTACATAAAGTGGAAAGTTGAAGACTCAAGACCTCAATGTACAGTTACCAAAAGCAAGACCCTTTTCACCAACTCATGTAAGTTGGTGACTTTACAGAGATGCAGCGGAAAAGGTGCTTTATGGAACAGTACATCAGATAAAGCATGTATACTAAAAGTCTTCGGAAGAAATCTGTCTTCATAGGTTGAAGCTTCGGAAGACTTTGTCTCTGAGGCTTCGGAAGACTTCATGTTTGGCTTCGGAAGATATTGGTCTTGGCTTCGGAAGATTTTACACTTAGAGTATTTTCTAATGCTTTGTGTAAAACTTCCGAAGCATTCTTCACTTCAGTACTTAGTGCATGTTGCTGAGACACTTAGGCTGTTTTGGGTTGCATCAGACTTCAGGAATCCTTACAAACTCCCCCTAGGCTGATGCTACCAAAACACTTGGAAGATCTTCAAATGTTGGTAGTCTTCAGTACAATCAGGACCATTCTTTTCTTCATGAGATGGTCAGGATCATCAAGACTTTCATAGTATCTTCTCATCTCAAAGAGATCATGCAGAGGTAAGTTGATAATGTCTTGCCATGAGTAGACATTCTCAACACCTTGATCTCTGATAACAGTCCATCTCTCTGGATTGGTAGAGTAAGTCCAGGACAAGATGGGTGTCTCACTAGTTAGAGGAGCCACTTGAATAGGAGTTGATTGGGCTGCCTCATCATGCACTTCCTCAGGTTGATCTGATTCAGCCTGAGGTGCAGAGGTGGATGACTTTGGCTTCTTCTTCTTAGTCTTTGGTTTAGAAGCCATCCTCTTCTTCCTCTTGGATGTCTTTAACTGAGAAGACTGGTCTGCAGCACCATGTTGATCATCAGTGTCTTTCTCAGTTGGGTGTTCCTCCCTCACAGGTTCAGAAGGAGAGGGAGTTTGACCCTGCCTAGGATCAGAAGATGAAGCTTGCTGAGGCTCAGCTGGAGGTGCTGGTTGAGGTGTCTCTGGTTGTTCAAACTTGACCTCCACTTCAGGTGGGACTTGACTTGGAAGAGAGTGCAAGTCAATGAGTTCTCCACTTTTAATCTTCCTCAGAAGGATAGTGGCCCTTGGAAGAATCCTCTTCTTCACTCTTCTCAGAGGAATTCTTCACTATCACTTCTTCATCATCATCCTCACTTACAGGATCTATGAGAGGAAGCTCATCTTCACAAGTTCCACACCTAGGAGATCTTACAGACAAGATTGTGTGTGGAGAGCTATCTCATTTGATCCCAGTCCCTGTCTATTTTGATAACAAACCTTGTTGTGTAGGGATGAGGATATCATGTTCTTGAAGGTCTCTTCTTCAAGAACACTCTTCTCTGCCTTGGCTTTGCTGATCACAAGCTCAGCCTGGCACTCAGTTAACTTAGTGATGAGATCTTGGATCTGAGTTCTGAAATCTGTATGTTTATGTTTTAGTACTGAAATGGTTTTCTCCAAGTCCTCTATCTTTAACTTGTAATCATTTTCAGACTTTCTAAAATCAGATTTTAATATATTTAATGACTCAAGATCAGATCTCATCTCTAGGTTATAGGACCTGTATCTATTTACTTTAGCAATGCATTCAGGGGAGCAAAGATGTTCCAATACCTTAGCTTCATCATGGTCAGCCATCAGTGCTTGGTTTGGAGAAGCATCCTCCACCTGAAAACTCCAGTCAAAGCCTCCTTCTTCAACAGCAACAGCAGCATGTTGCTTTGTCTTCTCAGCCTGAGGAGCTTTGTCAGTAAAGTTTGGTCTGGGTTGTGTTTGGCCCCCATTTGCTTTAGGTGCCTTACACTCCCTGGCAAAGTGACCCATAAGGTTACAGTTGTAACACTTAACTTTGCTTTTATCCAGCCCAAACTTACTACTGGTAGTATTGCTTGGAAATCTTCTTCCTGTCCTCTTGTAGAACTTCTTGGCTCTGTGAGTGAGGAGAGCCATCTGCTGAACTATCTCCATATATTCCAGGTCATCTGGATGGATACAGTCCAGGTCTTCAAGAGTGAAGAGATAATTCCCACAGCTTTCATCTGCAGACACAAAGGCTTGAGAAGAACTTGTCTCTTGGAATGGGCTTCCTTGAGTAAAGTTCTCCCTTGGTGTCTCCGGGAAGGTGATGAAAGGACCCTTTTGTGAGTTGTCAGGGTAGCACAAGAGATGATGCTGAGGTTCTATGCTGTCCCTTTCAACCACATGAAGGGCTGAACCCATTTGATTGTTGGAGTTGCCAGATGAACCTTGCATGTTCATCTCCATCTGGTATCCACTGAGAATCCCATACAACTCTGTAAGAGTAAGAGTCTTAAGGTTCTCAGTCCTCTTGATCACCACACAATAGTGTGTCCATTGTCTAGGAAGTGAGGACATGAACTTCCTTACAATGTCCCTGTTCTCAAGAGGAACTCCTCCATCCACTAGGGTATCCACAATCTCAACATACCTGAAGTATTGTTGGGTCATGGTCTCACCTGCTTTGAAGGTGAAATTTTCAAACTGCTGCTTCAGAAGATCTTTCTTGTTCTCCTTGGCTTCAGAGGAGCCTTCATACATCAGCTTCAATGCATCCCACAGCTGTTTGGCTGTCTTGCACTTCTTAAAACCTCTGTATACAGAGTTTGGGAGAGCAGTCTGAAGAGCAGTCATGGCCTTCCTGTCAATCTCTACTCTTTTTCTATCTTCATCTGAGTAGTTGGCCACATCTTTAGGAATCATACCAGCACCAGTAGCAGAGGGGGTGCTGGGTATGAAAGGTCCATTCTCAACAGATTCCCACATTCTTGAATCAAGAGACCTGATGAAGCCTTCCATCCTCATGCACCAGGTGTCAAAATCATCAAGAGTGATCAGTGGGGATTTGTTCATGGTTCCAGTCTCCATATCAGTCTTAGAGATGGCAGCCATTTGAAGAGTTTAGCTTTTGTGTGTGTGAGGGATCTTAAGATGGTTAGATCTTATATCAAGAGCCTGGAAAGCTCTGATACCAATTGCAGGATCGTTTAAGGGCTTAAGCACAATTACAACACAACAACACAATGAGGAGAATAACTAAGCTCTAATCAAACAGTGAACTGGGTAACCAAAGGTGATACAAAGAACACAAGTAAAGCAAGAGACAGAACAAGAGATTATGGGTTTCAAGGAGGCAGTATATTGCTTTCTCAAGTTCTTTTACAAGTGTTACAAAGCATAAAGAAAAGATACAAGAACTTGAAATACTTATACTACAACCTACAGCCGGCTATACTTTGAAAGCCAGCTGGATACAATTGACTAGACACTAACAAAATCAATTGTAGGATCAAAAGGCATATCTGCCTTTTGACCTTGTGACTATGACATGCCATAGCTCACATCCTTATACAATACAAAAAGGATAAAGTACATAAAGTGGAAAGTTGAAGACTCAAGACCTCAATGTACAGTTACCAAAAGCAAGACCCTTTTCACCAACTCATGTAAGTTGGTGACTTTACAGAGATGCAGCGGAAAAGGTGCTTTATGGAACAGTACATCAGATAAAGCATGTATACTAAAAGTCTTCGGAAGAAATCTGTCTTCATAGGTTGAAGCTTCGGAAGACTTTGTCTCTGAGGCTTCGGAAGACTTCATGTTTGGCTTCGGAAGATATTGGTCTTGGCTTCGGAAGATTTTACACTTAGAGTATTTTCTAATGCTTTGTGTAAAATTCCGAAGCATTCTTCACTTCAGTACTTAGTGCATGTTGCTGAGACACTTAGGCTGTTTTGGGTTGCATCAGACTTCAGGAATCCTTACACTTTCATTTTGGAGTTTTTTCTTAAAACAATAAATATGTATTTAACTAACTTTGTTAAATTGATGATTTAAAATTTAAGTGTAATCTTTCATTTAATAAGTGTATAAACTTATGGGACTTATATATCTTTTAAGAAGTTCCGAACATTATATAAAGGAAACTAAACTTTAAAAATTTCTATGAGATTTATAAAGTAAATCTATAAAGATTATTATTCTTAATCACCTTAATAATTAAATAATTAATATTTAACAAGATTTTTAATTTTTATAATGTTTTATAAATGGATAAACGGAATAATTATATAAAATATGGATTTTATAAAGATTATAGGGTTATTTTAAACAATGAGTTTTAATTATACAATTGGAATTAAATTGTAATATTCATTATAAAATTTAATAGGCTATAAAGATTTTATAAAATAAAATAAGTAATTTATTTAAACTATTAAATAGGATGATATTAAGTTTGGGGTCAAAGTTAAAATTTATAAAAATTTGTTTTAAAGTTTTGATATGAATTAATAACTAATGAAAAACGAGAGACCAAAAGTGTAAATTGAGTGAAATAACCCAAACCGCCCTCCCTCACCCTCGTTTTTCCGGTGGCCGACTCCGGCGGCCCTCCGACGGCTACACCACCTCTCGATTACCCATTATTAACCCAATATATTCCATTAAATCGCTACATGAACTGTTTTCGAACGCACGACCACGTTTTGATTCGAATTAAAGGAGTGTTATGAACATTTAAGCAAGAAACCGAAATATGCATTCAAGATTAAACCGTTTGAAAAGAAATTGGTCAAATTAAGTTGTTGTAATTGAGGGCAAATCATCTAATCGATACTCTAAAGCTAATTGAACACTCAATTTCGTCTGAAACTCACACAAACAACCCATTCGATCATCATCTCCGTCCCGAACCTGCAACTTAGCCGTTGTCTATCTTCTGGGTTTCATTACTCAAAATTGACAGAGGGAAATCGATCATCATCATCATAAGAAGCGTTCCAAACGTTTAATTGAATCATAACACCAAGAATCATCCAAATTTGAATCTATCACAGTCGCGACCTTGGTCTATTGTATTCATCGATTTTTGATTCAATAAAGGTAATTGAACACACCTTCATACTCGTTTTCACTTAGGGAACAAAAGCCCTAAGTTTGATTCCATCATTATTCACGATTTGGAGTTCAATTGGATTCAATTCGATTCTAGGGTTCATGTTCATTTGGGGGATTTGAGCAATTAATGGTTAAAATGTTTTTGAACAATTTCTAAACAAATTCGAGCTTTAGCCTAACTGGTTCACTGGTTCCCACTCTAACACCCTAAACCGGAGGTCTTGGGTTCGAACCCAGCCTCCAGCATTTATCTTTTTTAAGCCATTTTATATATTTTTAAACTCCATAAATTATACTAATATGTTACTAAATCAAATTAAAAATTAATTTGTTAACTAAAACATTTCAGAAATTATTAAATTAATTTTAAAGGTTTTAAAAGTTTTATGATTTTAAATTTAACTACTTATTTAAGGATAACAAGGATTATAAAAAACATTATTAATTAGTTAATGTAATTTAAATGTTATAAACCTATTATGGTTCAAATGTAGATTATTTTAAAACATTATAAATCTACATGTAAATAAATAATTAATCAAATATTATTTTAATAGTTATTTAAATAATTAGTTATTCATTTATACATTTAAACCTGTTATATATAATTAGCCAATAATGTTATTCCTTAAAATCTTATTTAAGTTTTTGAAACTTAGAAAACAATATAACTTTCGATTATACTTTATTTTAAAGTCTTGATAATAAATCCTGTAAATCATATAAAAGCTTGATATTAAATATTATACTTTACTTTTATTTTAAAGTCTTGATATTATAAGACTTTTATAATAGATCATTTAAAAAGTTCAAAACTCTATAAAATAATTTTAAAAATTTTAAAGTCTTTTAATAAGTATTCATTAATCCCCTTTATCAAGTTTTAAATAATTAATTATTAAATTAATTATTTCTTTTCACACATTATACTTAATTTCTATTAAATCAATAAATTAAATTATTGAATCATTTTTTAATATATTCTTGGTCTTAATTGATTTATACCATCTTTATTAAACCAAAACATAAACAATTCATTATTTTATTTAATTATTTAAACCCCCAAATTCCAATTGAAAACTTTAGTTCATGTTTAATTATTAATCTTATTATTAAACTTAATCTTGTAATCAATACGTTTAGGTAACTTGTAAAATAAATCGTTGGAGCCTCGTTTGAATTCTTATCATCACCTTATATATATCAAGCGAGTTCTCCATGCCCCTTTTTACTTTATGTCACACCTTTTGGGGTGAAACATGTTAACCTTATAAACTTACACTTGTAAACATCTTGATACTTGTTAATGCACATGCAATTCATCTTTACCTTTTTCTCATGGTTATTTGTGTTATTGTAAGTCTTATATGAGATACATATTTTGTTTACAATTATTAACTATTGGTAGCCTGGCGACGTCTTAGATCTTTGGGCCTGGCAAGCCTATTTGGTGCTAAAGGCGATGTATTGCCGGCTCTTGATGACGTATGCTTGTTCATCATGGGAACCAAGTACACTTAGCCAATCTTATAAACTTGTAATCAAGTCGAGGTTTGTTTGTAACTATATGTGTTCTATAAACTTGCTAACCCATAACCATTGACATGAATTGCTACTTGTAAACCTTTTTATATATATGTATATATGCGTGTGTTTAACCCATGGGAACTCAACAACTTTCAAAGTTGACCCTTTATTTTTAACATGTTTCAGGTTTGATACTTGAAGATCTCTTCGTGCTCATATAGGACTTTGACTTAGTTTAATTGAAAATCATATGTTGTTGTTTATATCTTGTTTGTATTGTATTGACTGAATTGTCTTGTATTGTTCAATGAAAATGGTATTTAATATTATTCCAACTTATCTAGTTCCATGTGCTATGAACAATCGTTTTACATTCATCCGCCCTGATGATTCCGCCGTCAGTCGGGGTGTGACAGCTTAGAGTCAGACAACATAGTTCTTGCAGCTTCAATTAGTGTCATGTTTCTCCTCTCAACACACCATTTTGTTGAGGAGTCCTGGGAGCATTATATTGTCTTGTAATATCCTTTTCATCACAAAATATATCTGTAACACCCGGATATTTATTATTTTGAAGCCGACGAAGGAAGAAAAAGAAATAAAGTCCGAAGTCGAGGGACCAAACTCGCCAACGAAGGAAAGTTGGAAATGTGGTGATATTAGTAGGGAGAGGGCAGCCAAACTCTCCCCCCCCCCCACACTCACATTTCAGCCTTCAAAGAGAGGAGAAGAGAGAAAGAAGAAGAAAAGAGGAAAAAGGGTCGGTTCGGGTGATTCGGGTGGCCAAACTCGTTGTGTAGCAAGCCAAATCGAAGCCCTTGTCGTTGTGCTCGTTTGTGTGAGTTCTAAGACACCACTTTTACTTGTTTTCAACTGATTTTTGGGGCTGGAAAGCATAGAAAACCTGTTTTTGTTTGTGTGTGTGTTTGACCCATTTGGCTGTGATGGGTGTGATGCGTTTCGTGTATGTTTCCGGGCTTGCGTGTGCTTGTATGGTGTTGTGGTATGCATTCCTAAGGTCTAGGATGGTTAATTTAGGCTTAGAAAGGGTTTGGATGAGCTTGGAGGCTGAAAATGGCAGATTGGGTTCGGGATGAACTCCATTCTGCATCAGCTAGGGCTAGGCGACCTGTGAAGTCACTGGATCGGTAAACATCCGAGCATGTTCTTGACGGAAGGATAAGCAACAGCAAAAACCAAGAGACAATCAATAACACGAACTATAATATAATGGTTTCATTGATAAAACCTAACGATTACAAGCTCGTTACAACATAAGAATCAAGACTCTTGGCAAGGGGAGATCGAGCATGATCTCCCCTCTCATCCGGCAGCCCTAGGCCCCGGGCAGACTCCCTCCCCAAACCCTTAACTCTCTATACATTGAAACTGTTATATATAGGCCTCGACCCATATTGGATGCGACTGGGCCCATTCATGCGATTGGACCATGCGTATGGTTCAATCGTACGACTGGACCATGCGTATGGTTCAATCGTGCGACTGGACCATACTTCTGGTTCAGTCTTACGAATGGCAAATCGCATCTCTCAGTCGCACGACTGGCCCATTAGCAAGGCTCAGTCGCACGACTGAGTCTCATTCGCATATGCTCCTACGAATGACCCAGTTTCATGAGTTTACAACATATCAGGTGTTTTACATTTAGCCTAGACTATTCGACAAGCGACGGACACACTATATATGACAATATATGCTCCAACAAATTCCCCTTGGACGTTGCTTACGAATAGTAGATAACACCTCTTACAATCTTCAGTCAATCTTCGCTCTGGTTGTCAATAGAATCAAACAAAAACCATATTAGCCAACGTTGCCGATCCGTCAGGTTGCTACACTATCCCTGAAAATGAATTTAGGCACAATAGCTTTCGTTTACTTTGCAGAACACCATCATAGCATCAAGATTCCCCATATGACTGATTTTTCCAGATAATGACATTAACAGTTTTCCATTGCTTCAATCTTCACACAAGCTGACATGATTAACATTAACACCTGCAGAAATTCCCCCTCACGTTCAGCATGTCCCAATATATAAACATTGTGCTCTCTTGGCGTCTTCATACGGTGTATTGGGCAAAAGGTTGAAGGTTCCAATCCACAGCTGACAAGCTCAAACAAATCAGCATGCACGAAGATTCATCAACGGAAACCTGCTCACATCATCACTTTCTGATTGCGTCTTCAATTTCTGTGTACATGGATTCCCCCTAAGAATGAGAATCCTCTCTATGCAGATAAATATAACTTGATTGGCCCATAAATAGTCAGATGCTCCTGACTACCCCATAAAATCAGCACCGACTGCTGACATCTTCTCTTCTCTCTTTCGTGTTCCAACTTCATTCACCTATTCTGGAAGTCCGACGAATAATGGGGTATACATCGAACTTATTTGACAAGAGAACCTCAGGGTGAATATGCTTTGCTCATCTTCAAATCAGTGCAAGAGGCAGTTCCAGACTCTTTTTTTTAATAGTCTGGAACAAATGCGGATGAGTCAATGCGTATGGTCCATTCGTGCGATTGAACATACGACTGGTCCAGTCGCACGACTGAACATACGACTGGTCCAGTCGCACGACTAGTTCATTAGCATGGTCCAGTCGTACGAATGGTCCATTCGCATGGCCTAGTCGTACGAATGGTCCATTCGCATGGCCCAGTCGCATGAACGGGTCTGCACGCAGTTTTTCAGATCTCCAGCCGCCAGGGCTGCCCAAAACCCTAATCTGACGAATTTTACATGAACCGAAACAAGATAGGCATCATCAGATCCGCAAGGGTGATAGGAACGTGGTTTCGAGTTCGATTTTCACATAAAACCAACACACGTTACCAAATCTGAGCAAAACACGAAGAACACGAAGTGGGTTTAACGTCAAGATCTGAAATTTGATCCAGAAATCAAGAGCTCGGGTTGCTAGAATGATTGTTAGATCATTCCAGCAGTAATTGGCTCTGATACCAATTGTGAAGTCACTGGATCGGTAAACATCCGAGCATGTTCTTGACGGAAGGATAAGCAACAACAAAAACCAAGAGACAATCAATAACACGAACTATAATATAATGGTTTCATTGATAAAACTTAACGGATTACAAGCTCGTTACAACATAAGAATCATGACTCTTTGCAAGGGGAGATCGAGCAGGATCTCCCCTCTCATCCGGCAGCCCTAGGCCCCGGGCAGACTCCCTCCCCAAACCCTTAACTCTCTACACATTGAAACTGGTATATATAGGCCTCGGCCCATATTAGATGCGACTGGGCCCATTCATGCGATTGGACCATGCGTATGGTTCAATCGTACGACTGGACCATGCGTATGGTTCAATCGTGCGACTGGACCATACTTCTGGTTCAGTCTTACGAATGGCCAATCGCAGCTCTCAGTCGCACGACTGGCCCATTAGCAAGGCTCAGTCGCACGACTGAGTCTCATTCGCATATGCTCCTACGAATGACCCAGTTTCATGTGTTTACAACATAACAGGTGTTATACATTAAGCCTAGACTATTCGACAAGCAATAGACACACTATATATGACAATATATGCTCCAACACGACCGAATGGAGGCCATACGGCCGATTGAGAGGCGATTGTGGGTCATTCGCACGATTGGGATTCATTCGCACGATTGAGGGTTCAATCGCACGACTAAGGTTTCATTCGCACGACTGGGAGCCCAGTCGCATGGGGAGTCATGCGACTGAGGGTTCAGTCGCATAAGTGCCTAGTCGCATGAGTTTATTCGCATTAGATCAGTCGCATAGGTGCTCATTCGCATTAGTTCCATCCGCATGAGGTCCATACGCACGACTGGATGTCCATTCGCATAAATGTTCATCCGCTTGAGTCCAATCGCATGATGTTCAGTCGCAGGAAGGCCATGCGACTGAAGGGTGTCCATACGCACGAATAGAGCTGTTACACACGAAGGAAAATGTAGTTAGACTTCTGATTTACGGGGGAAAGTGCAGATGTATGTTTTGACGTAAAGGTTCCCGTAATAGCATGTAAGATAACTGTTGTGGCCTTAGAAAGCATGTAGGGCATAGAAGTGATGATGTTGCATGTTTATGCATGATGCATGTTATGTATGTATGATGTTGCTCTGTATGATGTGATGTTGATGCATGTAATGATCCTTGGTGTGATGTATATTATCTTTCCTATGGCTTTACGTATTATGATGAATGAAATGAAGTATTATGTAACGTAAAGTGGAAAGAAATGAAACGTCTTTCATGCATCGGATAACGGGTCTTTTTTTGTGATTGACCATTAATGTCGAACCTCTACCGCTTACCCCTAGTACCGTGGCATACGTTTAGCTGTTCATTTATTGACTTCGGCCCTGTAGCTAAGACTGATCGGGGTGTAGCATATGGTATTGGTACCGATGATGTCCCATGTGCAAGTAAAGTTATATGGAACGAATGAATGAATGAATGAATGAATGAATGAATGAATGAAGAAAATAATGATATTATCTATGCGTACGTATGATGTGTGATCATGCAAAAGTAACGAATGGTTTTGCAGGACCGTTTAAGGGCTTTAACACAATTACAACACAACAACACAATGAGGAGATTAACTAAACTTTAATCAAACAGTGAACTGGGTTAACCAAAGTGATACAAAGAACACAAGTAAAGCAAGAGACAGAACAAGAGAGTATGGGTTTCAAGGAGGCAGTATATTGCTTTCTCAAGTTCTTTTACAAGTGTTACAAAGCATAAAGAAAGATACAAGAACTTGGAATACTTATACTACAACCTACAGCCGGCTATACTTTGAAAGCTAGCTGGATACAATTGACTAGACACTAACAAAATCAATTGTAGGATCAAAAGGCATATCTGCCTTTTGACCTTGTGACTATGACATGCCATAACTCACATCCTTATACATTACAAAAAGGATAAAGTACATAAAGTGGAAAGTTACAAACTCAAGACCTCAATGTACAGTTACCAAAAGCATGGACCTTTTCACCAACTCATGTAAGTTGGTGACTTTACAGAGATGCAACGGAAAAGGTGCTTTATGGAACAGTACATCAGATAAAGCATGTGTACTAAAAGTCTTCGGAAGAAATCTGTCTTCATAGGATGAAGCTTCGGAAGACTTTGTCTCTGAAGCTTCGGAAGACTTCATGTTTGGCTTCGGAAGATATTGGTCTTGGCTTCGGAAGATTTTACACTTAGAGTATTTTCTAATGCATTGTGTAAACCTTCCGAAGCATTCTTCACTTCAGTAGTTAGTGCATGTTGCTCAGACACTTTGGATGTTTTGGGTTGCATCAGACTTAAGGAATCCTTACAAACTCCCCCTAGGCTGATGCTACCAAAACACTTAGAAGATCTTCAAATGTTGGTAGTCTTCAGTACAATCAAGACCATTCCTTTCTTTATTAGATGGTCAGGATCATCAAGACTCTCATAGTATCTTCTCATCTCAAAGAGATCATGCAGAGGTAAGTTGATTATGTCTTGCCATGAGTAGACATTCTCAACACCTTGATCTCTGATAACATTCCATCTTTCTGGATTGGTAGAATAAGTCCAGGACAAGATAGGTGTCTCAGTTGTTAGAGGAGCCACTTGCATAGGAGTTGATTGGGCTGCCTCATCATGCACTTCCTCAGGTTGATCTGATTCAGCCTGAGGTGTAGAGGTAGATGATTTTGGCTTCTTCTTCTTTGTCTTTGGTTTAGAAGCCATTCTTTTCTTCCTCTTAGATGTCTTTAACTGAGAAGACTGGTCTGCAGCACCATGTTGATCATCAGTGTCTTTCTCTGTTGGGTGTTCCTCCCTCACAGGTTCAGAAGGAGAGGGAGTTTGACCCTGCCTTGGATCAGAAGATGAAGCTTGCTGAGGCTCAGCTGGAGGTTCTGGTTGAGGTGTCTCTGGTTGTTCAAACTTGACCTCCACTTCAGGTGGGACTTGACTTGGAAGAGAGTGCAAGTCAATAAGTTCTCAACTTTTAATCTTCTGCTTGATCACCCTTATATGCTCATCCATAGTGGATAGAGACATGGGGCCAAGTCTCCTTTCGGAGAATCCATATAGCTTCAAGAAGCTCATCATTCTTTGTCTGTCAGCAGACTTCTTTGCATTCTTTTGAATGATGGCTCTTGACTTTGCAGCTTCTTCCCTTAGCTTCCTTTTGGTTGTTTTTCTTTCTTTGACTAGCTCAAGCTCAAGTTGCTTTAGGTACTCGAACTCAATGAAGTCATAGGACAGGGGAAGAAGTGCATCTGCCTGATAGAAGCCTGTGGCACTCAGGTAGTTGATCATCTTGATCCTGTCTTCTTCTTTATCTACCTGAGGTTCTTGTGGAGCCACATCTTCTTGTGCAGGACTTTCTTGAACTGGAGAGAGAGTGGGAGCATGCTTGTAAAGTCTTTTCTGTCTCTTCTCCTCTTTGAATTAGAGAAGTAACCTTGCATCCTCTTTCTCCTTCATCTCTCTTGACACTTCCATGTCAGCCAGTTCATTTAACTCTTCTAAGGGGAGGGAGATGATTTCATCAATATCATAGTTCCTGGTCTGTAAGTAGGTAATCCTGACTGCCCTTAACTCATCATCTTGAGTATTTGGTCTGGGAGCAGCCCTGATTGCAGCTTGCATGAAGCTAGATGACTCAGTAGAACTTTCTCCCCTTAGTCTCCTTTTCCTCTCTCTCTCTTCCTCCTCAATTTCCTCAGGAGTCATTATCTTTTTCCCTTTGTCACCAACAGACCTTTGTGACTCAGGGTGGATTGAGGCTTGGCCTTCATTGCTTGGTGTAGCTTCCATGCTCTGGCCAGAGAGAGGCTGAGAAACACCTTCACCAGCAGGTGTCTCAGATGAAGTTTGGACCTCAGCAGTTGTTGATGATGAGACAGGGGTCTCAGGTTCTGCCACTGGGCCTTCAGTCAAGGTTTCCCCTATGAAACTAATCTTAGGGTCCACCTCAACATCCAGTTGACCGATGACATTGCCTGATTGCCTAAGTCTCCTTCTTAGAGAGAACTCTGCAAGGATCCTGTCCTGGATTCTTTGAGCCAGCCTGTCAGCTTGTCTTGAATTGATTGGATTGACAAGTGGCATGTTGACTAAATCCAGTCTTTCATAGAAGCTCAGGCTTTGGAATTGAAAAACTTCTTGTTGGCCTTGAACTCTGTGAAGTATAAAGGCTCTTCTGTCATCATCATACCTCCACCTTATGATGTAGTTGCCAGTTCCTTGTGATGGAGATGAGACAGCCCTTGGTATACCTTCCTCAAAGAGACTCCTGATGAGTGAGTCTATAGAGTCCACATTAATGTGAACTTGAGGAAGTTGCTGAGAATGCACAACAGCAAGTGAGGATGGTGAGTCCTCTATGTCCATTCTCTGTGAAGAACTTCCAGGTTCTGTGGTTGTAATAACTTTCCCCCCTTTTTGGTAGCATCACCCACTTGCATAGGTGAGCTGGAGGATAAGTCAATCACTTCCACAGGTTCTTGTGTTCCTGGTTGAGCTTTCCTTAAAGGTCTCCCAGCTAGTTTTTCCTGCAGATATGAAATCTGAAGTTCCTGATCATTGACCCTGTTTTGTAAGGTAGTCACCTGAGATTCCAAGTGACTAACCTTAGAGACTAAATAGGTGCATGTTTTTGACAATTTCTGCACCTTTAGTCTCAAATTCCCCTCATCTTCATCAGAAGAATCATTGGGGGATGAGATGATTGGACCAAAGTCCTCTCTCTCACCACCAGCTTGAGTTTCTTGGCTGCTGGTTTTCCTCTGCTCACTGGCAGCTTCAGTTGAGATGCCAGTGGGCTGAGTTGCCATGGTTGAGGTCTTAATGATGTAATCACTTTCAAAAGTGAGAGCCTCTTCCATATGGACATCCTGAACAGGTTCAGAAGTGTCCACCTCAGTAGTAGGTGACTGATGTGGGATAGACTGAGGAGAGTCAGAGGTACTCATCTCTCTTTGAGTAGGGGAGGAGAAGAGAGACTCATGGTACTCACTGAATCCAAAGTCTTCATCAGTATAGAAGGATAGGTTGGGACTTGGTTGGTTGAGATTCAAAGGCTGGGGATGGTAGCTGTCCCCTAAAGGTTGTTCACTTGAGTGTTGAGACTCAGAGTGAAGGCTTAAGGCTGTTGGGCTAGTGAGCTCATTAGGGTGAGCATGAGGAACCTCATCCCTGATAGGTGAAGTAATGGGAGTGGTTTGCTCCTCAGGAGAAGTGGGAGCTCTAGTGTCCACTTCTTCCTGTAAGGTTGAGTATATGGGGGCCTACACAGACTCAATAGCCTGAGCAGGGGTTCGTTTGGATTTTCTTTGGTAGGTGAGGGTGATTTCTGGTCTTTTTAAAGGTAAGGATAAAAGAGGTGTGGGTTCAACACTAGCTTGTGTTGCTAGGTTGTCACCTTGAGCAATGAGCTCTAACATTTTTGGGACTAGGGCTGTTTCTACCCCTGAGAAGCCTACAGTTGGCTTCTTCATTATTTTAAAGATGCCGGGCTTCATCTGTCCCAATTTAAGAATATTACTTGTTTCCCTCAACTGTGAGCCCAGTTCACAGTTGAGAATGTGTTGAACATATCTAGGAAACATGTAATACTCTAAGGAGTCTAAGTTTGCAAGTAAATTAGTATAAACAAATTGTGAATACCTGAACTTGACCCCCTGAACCATTCCATGAACTATAAAGGAGAGATCCTCAGGAATCTGGTCCCATCCACCATGCTTGTTTGATAAGCTGTGGATAACCACATGGAGCAGGAATTTCCATTGGGATGAGACCTTCCCTTTCCTGAAGGTCTTTACAGAGAAATCTCCCTCATAGCCCATCTGCTCAAAGGAATGATTAACAGCTTCCTTTGGGAAGGACACCTCACCTTCTTCATCATCCAGCTGCAAATGTTGGTTAATGATGGCCGGAGTGATGAAGATTGTCCTCCCTTGCACTGTGGCAGACAGTGCCTTCTCCCCATCCATAATGACCTCTTGGCAGGTCTTCCAGAATTCAAGCAAGTGATCCTCATATAGAGTAGGATCAATGGTCAGGGAGGTGAAATAGTTTGACAGAGTCAAGAATTGGCAAATCTCTGAGAAACTTGCATCTTTCTCAGAGCTTAACAGAGCAACTTGATTATGTTGCCTGTGAAGTTGCATGGAGAAATCTGGGTTGTTTTGCGGTTAAGGTTGGCCATTTCAGAAGCTTAAGGGTGAAGAAAGGTAGAAAGCAAAGGCGGTTTAGAGAATTAGGTTAGAGGAATAGTAGAATTGAGGAAGATAGTGGGAAAGAGGGGGAACCGTTGGGTATTTATGTGAAAAGGGATTTGAACCAAAGTTAATGAAAGAGGATAAACTTTGAAATCCGGAAGTCGGTCCCACCTCTGAAAAGGTAGTTTACTTTTGCTCAAAAAGTAGTTTTCTTGGAATTCGAAAAGCTTCCGAAGGTAATTTGTCTTCGGAAGTTTTGATTGAAAAAGCTTCCGAAGCTAAAATGGCTTCGGAAGATTTTCCTGAGAGTCTTGAAAATTTATGCTTCGGAAGAGAAATAAACCCTTGGATGCTTTGTATAAGAATGAACAAAGCTTCCGAAGGTTAATTTTGCTTCGGAAGGAAAAAGTCCTTAAAAATGAATAAGTGTCTGAGATAAGAATTTTAAGCTTCGGAAGATGAATTTGACTTCTTCCGAAGGTAAAATCTCTTAGACAGTTATTTATTTTGAAGACATGTTTTTCTTCCGAAGATAAAACTTTATCTTCCGAAGTATCAGAAAATTTTCAAGAATCTAAGGAAAGTCTTCAAAAAGAATTTTACATCCAAAGAAAACATGAGCTTATGAAAGTGATGAACTAGACAACTTAGGACACACATATTTTAAGAAGAAATAATTAGAATTAGTTTTAAGAAAAAAATCTACTCAAAGTTAATCATCCCAATAGCTGATATCAGATACTTAAATCTCTGTTCATCAAAAGCTTTTGTGAACAGATCAGCATATTGTTCATCTGTATGAACTTTGACTAGTTTAATTAATCCCTTTTCATAGTTATCTCTTATTAAATGATACCTGATGTTGATGTGTTTGGTCCTTGAGTGCTGCACAGGGTTCTCAGTGATAGAGATAGCACTATTGTTGTCTATGTGGATAGGAGTCTCTTTGAAGTTAAATCCATAGTCCAGCATCTGATTTTGAATCCAAAGCACTTGAGCACAGCAGCTTGCAGCAGCAATGTATTCAGCCTCAGCAGTTGATGCAGACACACAGGATTGTTTCTTGCATTGCCATGAGACAACCCTTCCACCAAGGAATTGACATCCCCCAGATGTAGACTTTGCAGTCATGTTGCAACCACCATAATCACTATCTGTATAGGCATACAGATTGAAATTAGGATTCTTTGGATACCATAGACCAAGTGTTGAAGCACCTTTGAGGTATCTTAAAATCCTTTTCACAGTGATTAAGTGAGACATCTTAGGGTTGGCTTGATATCTTGCACAAATACATGTAGCAAACATGATATCAGGCCTGCTAGCTGTAAGATACATAAGAGACCCAATCATAGCCCTGTATAAGTGTTCATCTACACACTCCCCCTCAAGATCTGGACCAAGGGAGTGGTTTCTGGCTATGGGTGTCTTAGCAATCTTACAATCAGTCATGTTGAACCTCTTGAGTATGTCTTGAACATACTTTGACTGACTTATGAAGATGCCATCTTCAACCTGCTTCACTTGAATTCCCAGAAAGAAGTTGAGTTCTCCCATTGAACTCATTTCAAATCTGTCTTTCATCAGCTTCTCAAAGTCTTTGCAGAGCTTTGGATTAGTTGAACCAAAGATGATGTCATCTACATATACTTGAACCAGCAATAAGTCATTTCCCTGTCCTTTGATGAAGAGAGTTCCATCTATAGTACCTCTCCTGTATCCATGTTTACAAAGATACTCGATAGTGTCTCATACCACTTCCTGGGTGCCTGATGCAGCCCATAAAGAGCTTTGTCAAGCTTGCAGACATAATCAGGATGATCAGGGTCTACAAAACCAGGTGGCTGTTTGACATAAACCTCCTCATCAATCACTCCATATAAGAAAGCACACTTTACATCAAGTTGGTAGACCTTGAAGTTCTTGGATGCAGCAAATGCCAGGAATATCCTAACAGCTTCTAGTCTTGCTACAGGAGCAAAGACATCAGTGTAGTCAATCCCTTCTTCTTGTGTGTATCCTTGAACAACTAGTCTTGCCTTGTTCTTGATGATGATTCCTCTATCATCCTTCTTATTCCTAAAAACCCATTTGGTTCCAATGGTAGTCTTCCCATGAGGAAGAGGACAAAGGTTCCAAACTTTCTGCCTTTTGAATTGAAGCAGCTCTTGTTGCATAGCTTCAACCCAACTTCCATCCTTTAGAGCTTCATCAACTTTCTTGGGCTCTATCTGAGATAAGAAACAAGAGTGAAGACAAACATTTGCTTCATGGGTTTGTCCTCTTGTTCTTACCCCTGTGACAACATCTCCAATGATGTTTGTGGTGGGGTGAGACTTGTGGATCCTTAGCTGAGGGATCACAGCAAGTTGCTGAGAAAGATCCAAATTTGAGAAATTTAGATCTGGTCTGGAAGATTCACCCTCCACATTATCACACTTATCAAGATTAACTTGATCCAATGAGTGTGTGACATCATTGATGTTGTCATCTATGGTATGGTTATTAGCATCAAGAAATTCCTGATCACTATCACCATCACCATTGTTGTCTTCTACAAGTGAGGTGTCTTTATCTGGTTGAGAAGCCTCTGAGCTGGAATTTGAAGGCATACCAGATGTATCAGCTGAATTTGTCATTGTTGTGCTGATAGAAACCTCATTTGCTGAAGTAGTTCCAACTGGAGCTGAAGATGTATGAGTTGAGGGTCTTCCTAGCTCAAATCTTGGATCAGGATCACCTGTATTTAGATTTTCTGCAGATCCTGAAACATGCTCACAAGATTTGTTAAAACAGTTGGTAACTAAATCAAGATCAAACAGCCAATCCGGACCAGAACCAGCCACACAGGTGTGTGCTCATTGAAAGTCACATTGGCTGACTCCTCAACAATTCTAGTTCTGAGATTGTATACTCTATAAGCTTTAGCTTGGGAAGAGTATCCAATGAAGTGTCCATCATCTGATTTCTCAGCAAACTTGGCAATTTGATCTTTGGTATTCAAGATGGTGCAGGGACATCCAAATGACCTGAGAAAACCAATGAAAGGTTTCCTCTTGTGCCAAAGTTCATAAGGAGTCTTACCATGTGTCTTAACTACTAAAACTCTGTTTTGCACATAGCAAGCAGTATTAACTGCCTCTGCCCAGAAGGTGATAGGCAGTTTAGAGTCAGACAACATAGTTCTTGCAGCTTCAATAAGTGTCCTGTTTCTCCTCTCAGCAACTCCGTTTTGCTGAGGAGTCCTGGGAGCACTATATTGTCTTGTAATACCTTTTTCATCACAAAATGTATCAAGGATTTGGTTCTTGAATTCAGTTCCTTGATCACATCTTATGGTTTTGACCTTGTGATCACATTGATTCTCAACTTTTAAGATGAAATTCTTCAGAATCTCAGGGGTTTCATCCTTAGTTCTAAGGAAGAAGACCCAAGTGAATCTTGTAAAATCATCTGTGATCACCAGACAGTAAGAGGTCCTTCCTAAACTCATTACACTGGTGGGGCCAAAGAGATCCATATGTAACAAGTGTAGGGGAGTAGTGATGGAGTTCTTTTCCTTAGGCTTGTGAGATACCTTGTGTTGCTTCCCTTTCAGGCATGCAACACAATGATCATCACTTGTAAACTCTTTCTTTGGCATTCCAGTTACCAGATCATGTTTAATTAATTTATTCATGTTCTTAAAGTTTACATGGCACATTCTTTTATGCCATAGGAAAGACTCATCACTATTTGCTTTAGATAGAAAGCATGAAACTTCTCCAGAGGGAGATGTTTCTTGCAAATCCATCTTGTACATGTTCCCTTTCCTGGGGGCTCTGAGCAGGATATGCTCATGAGGAATGACCACTCCAGGCTTGAGAACAATGCACTCATGCTCAGTAAAGAGCATGTTATGACTCTGATCACAAAATTGGGATACACTCAGAAGATTGTACCCAAGCTCCTTAACAAAGTTTACCTTCTCAATGCTGAGCTTACCATTTGTGACCTTGCCCCTTCCAGAAATGTAACCACCTTCATCTCCTCCAAAAGCAACTGGTCCTCCATCAATTCTCTCAAAATTATGGAGTAGAGACCTATTGCCTGTCATGTGCCTGGAACAGCCACTGTCAATTATCCAGACATTCCTGTTTGTCTTGAGCTGTTCCTGCACAAAGAAAATGATTAGTTACATTTGGAAACCCAAGCCTTACTTGTCTTGGGCTCATTAAGTGTAATAGAAGGTAATGCAACAGTAATAGATCCTATGGTTGTACTATGGGGATCTTCAGCTGTTGTTGATGGAGAAATTCAGTCATTTGGTCTTTCTTAGACTTCCACACCACCTTTGGAGTCTTGGACTTGACCTTCAAAACCTTAGAAGCTTTTGGAACTTCACAAGTTTTGATGACTGAACCTTCGGAAGAGTCTACAGTCACTGCAGCAGACTTCAGTGCTTCGGAAGAACTCCTTTCTTCCGAGACCAACTTTGCTTCCGAAGGTAATTTTCCATTTACCTTCTTCTTTGATTTGGAGCTTCCGAAGGAAACAGACTTTCCTTCCGAAGCTTGAGACTTCTTGAGACTCTTTGAAGTCTTTGTATTGGTCATGTGGACAGTACTTTTAGGATTGTATGGGCAATCCTTAGCAATGTGAGAAGTACTTTCACACATGACACACAACATTTTCTTCTTCAAAGAAGTCTCCTTTTGAGAGCAAGACTGGCTTTGGTCACATCCCTTCTCCACCTTCATCTTGGTAGATGCTGAGACAGTTCTTTTGGGCTGTGAACTGTTCTTGGAGTTTGATGGTCCAGGCTGTGCAGCAGTGGTACACAGCAGCTCAGTCTTCTTCTTTGCACTGAGATGATTTGAACAAGAACCAGGACTCTTAGCTGAGGAGTCTTGGTTGATGTCTTCAGTCCTTACTACTTTGAAACCTGCAGAGATAAAAACTTGTTTCTGCTTAGCATCAAAAGTAGCCTTGATTTCTTGAGCCTTCTTTGCTTTCCTTTTGCTCTTCCTGATCAAGTTCTTTCTCTTGGACTTGGTCATCACAGTTGATTTCTTCTCCTCAGAAGGATAGTGGCCCTTGGAAGAATCCTCTTCTTCACTCTTCTCAGAGGAATTCTTCACTATCACTTCTTCATCATCCTCACTTATAGGATCTATGAGAGGAAGCTCATCTTCACAAGTTCCACACCTAGGAGATCTTACAGACAAGATTGTGTGTGGAGGAGCTATCTCATTTGATCCCAGTCCCTGTCTATTTTGATAACAACTTTGTTGTGCAGGGATGAGGATATCATGTTCTTGAAGGTCTCTTCTTCAAGAACACTCTTCTCTGCCTTGGCTTTGCTGATCACAAGCTCAGCCTGGCACTCAGTTAACTTAGTTATGAGATCTTGGATCTGAGTTCTAAAATCTGTATGTTCATGTTTTAGTACTGAAATGGTTTTCTCCAAGTCCTCTATCTTTAACTTGTAATCATTTTCAGACTTTCTAAAATCAGATTTTAATATGTTTAATGACTCAAGATCAGATCTCATCTCTAAGTTGTAGGACCTGTATCTATTTACTTTAGCAATGCATTCAGGAGTGCAGAGATGTTCCAATACCTTGGCTTCATCATGGTCAGCCATCAGTGCTTGGTTTGGAGAAGCATCTTCCACCTGAAAGCTCCAGTCAAAGCCTTCCTCTTCAACAGCAACAGCAGCATGTTGCTTTGTCTTCTCAGTCTGAGGGACTTTGTCAGTGTAGTTTGGTTTGGGTTGTGTTTGGCTCCCATTTGCTTTAGGTGCCTTACACTCCCTAGCAAAGTGACCCATAAGGTTACAGTTGTAACACTTAACTTTGCTTTTATCCAGCCCAAACTTACCACTGGTAGCATTGCTTGGAAATCTTCTTCCTGTCCTCTTGTAGAACTTCTTGGCTCTGTGAGTGAGGAGAGCCATCTGCTGAACTATCTCCATGTATTCCAGGTCATCTGGATGGATACAGTCCAGGTCTTCAAGAGTGAAGAGATAATTCCCACAGCTTTCATCAGTAGACACAAAGGCTTGAGAAGAACTTGTCTCTTGGAATGGGCTTCCTTGAGTAAAGTTCTCCCTTGGTGTCTCCGGGAAGGTGATGAAAGGACCCTTTTGTGAGTTGTCAGGGTAGCATATGAGATGATGTTGGGGTTCTATGCTGTCCCTTTCAACCACATGAAGGGCTGAACCCATTTGATTGTTGGAGTTGCCAGATGAACCTTGCATGTTCATCTCCATCTGGTATCCACTGAGAATCCCATACAACTCTGTCAGAGTAAGAGTTTTAAGGTTCTCAGTCCTCTTGATCACCACACAATAGTGTGTCCATTGCCTAGGAAGTGAGGACATGAACTTCCTTACAATGTCCCTGTTCTCAAGAGGAACTCCTCCATCCACTAGGGTATCCACAATCTCAACATACCTGAAGTATTGTTGGGTCATGGTTTCACCTGCTTTGAAGGTGAAATTCTCAAACTGCTGCTTCAGAAGATCTTTCTTGTTCTCCTTGGCTTCAGAGGAGCCTTCATACATCAGCTTCAGTGCATCCCACAGCTGTTTGGCTGTCTTGCACTTCTTAAAACCTCTGTATACAGAGTTTGGGAGAGCAGTCTGAAGAGCAGTCATGGCCTTCCTATCAATCTCTACTCTTTTTCTATCTTCATCTGAGTAGTTGGCCACATCTTTAGGAATCATACCAGCACCAGTAGCAGAGGGGTGCTGGGTATGAAAGGTCCATTCTCAACAGATTCCCACATTCTTGAATCAAGAGACCTGATGAAGCCTTCCATCCTCATGCACCAGGTGTCAAAATCATCAAGAGTGATCAGTGGGGATTTGTTCATGGTTCCAGTCTCCATATCAGTCTTTGAGATGGAAGCCATTTGAAGAGTTTAGTTTTTGTGTGTGTGAGGGATCTTAAGATGGTTAGATCTTATATCAAGAGCCTGGAAAGCTCTGATACCAATTGCAGGACCGTTTAAGGGCTTTAACACAATTACAACACACACAACACAATGAGGAGATTAACTAAACTTTAATCAAACAGTGAACTGGGTTAACCAAAGTGATACAAAGAACACAAGTAAAGCAAGAGACAGAACAAGAGAGTATGGGTTTCAAGGAGGCAGTATATTGCTTTCTCAAGTTCTTTTACAAGTGTTACAAAGCATAAAGAAAGATACAAGAACTTGGAATACTTATACTACAACCTACAGCCGGCTATACTTTGAAAGCCAGCTGGATACAATTGACTAGACACTAACAAAATCAATTGTAGGATCAAAAGGCATATCTGCCTTTTGACCTTGTGACTATGACATGCCATAGCTCACATCCTTATACATTACAAAAAGGATAAAGTACATAAAATGGAAAGTTACAGACTCAAGACCTCAATGTACAGTTACCAAAAGCATGGACCTTTTCACCAACTCATGTAAGTTGGTGACTTTACAGAGATGCAGCGGAAAAGGTGCTTTATGGAACAGTACATCAGATAAAGCATGTGTACTAAAAGTCTTCGGAAGAAATCTGTCTTCATAGGATGAAGCTTCAGAAGACTTTGTCTCTGAAGCTTCGGAAGACTTCATGTTTGGCTTCGAAAGATATTGGTCTTGGCTTCGGAAGATTTTACACTTAGAGTATTTTCTAATGCATTGTGTAAAACTTCCGAAGCATTCTTACAGGTTTTATATGAAAGTAAAGTATGTTTTATAATAAAACTAGAACTCACTTAGCAACACTGACTTTTATATTTTTTCCAGTTGGCAGGTAATGTTTGCTGAGGATGGCACCGCGAGGCTACTCAGCTCTTTTTGGGATGGCATTCTTTTGATTAATGTTTTTGCATTGTAACGCGAACAAACTATTTTGTAACGAATGTTGTATTAACTTGCAAAAGCATATATATAGAAATGAAAGCTCATTTTAATGTTCCGCTGCGATGTTTATGAAGTACAAATGTAAATGTATGTTTTATGTGCGATGAATGACCAACTGTAGGCGTCCCAGGAACGGGGCCTTACAAGTTGGTATCAGAGCCAAAGTTTAAGTGAAATGGGTAAATTTTCAAAATAAACCTTAACTTAAACTGAAAATGGGACGAAAGGGGAATGGGATGCCAATCTTAGTAGTTGCGTGCCATCAGGTATTTTCTAAAAGTTAACCGGTTTTATGTGCGCATGGTATGTGGTTATGTGTTGTATGTAGATTTAAATACTGATGTAGTCAAGACAGGTAATGCTTGGGGTATGAAGAGTAAAGTGGCTAATTACAACTGGCCACTATAATTAGGGACTTACTATACTTGACATACACTGAGTTGTTTCCTTGAATGACCGTGTTGGTGTTTGAATCTTCAGTGTGAGTTAGAGAATGGCTGGAGGTAGATCTTCTAAAGCATCTAGGGGTGGAGGCCATGGCGGGCCTGATGTTGAGCCGCGACCCAAGAGAGGAAGACCAAGGGTCGAGAAGGTGGTTCCTGAAGAACCAGAGACTCCTCATCCAGAAGCTGGGGATGAGAGTGCAAACCTGAGGGCCTCGATAAAGGAGGTTGTTGTTGAAGAAGTACACCAGGTCATGCAGACAATCTTACCGTCTGTGGTGACCGAAGTCATTAAGGCGGTGAAGGAGGGAGAAAGAAAGGAGAGAAATAGGGCCTCGGGGGAGCGGGACCAACCGGAGCCCGAAACGATTTTCTCTGATAACGAAGAAGAGGAAGAGGAAGATGAGCCTGTGCGAGAGGTGGCACGAGGCTGTAACTACGGGGTGTTTATGAGATGCAAGCCCCTTACTTTCGACGGTAATGGCAATGCTGCCGCTGCTCACCGATGGGTTTGAGAAATGGAGGCTGTTCTCGACATCAACGAGTGCCGGGAGGATCAGAAGGTGAAGTTTGCCACTCATTCATTTGTGGAGTCGGCACTATGCTGGTGGGACAACATTGTCCAAGCTGAAGGTAACCGGGCAATCGGGAGAAGGAGATGACCCGAACTGAAGAAGATGGTGATCGAGGAGTTCTGTCCTCACAGGGAAATGGATAAGATAGAGAGGGAGTCCTGCAGCTGGAGGCGGGATCCATGACACACCAGCAATACACTACCAAGTTCAATGAGATGGCACGGTTGGTGCCGGATCAGGTGACACCTCTTTCTCGAAAGATCAAGAGGTACATTCAGGGCTTATCGGTGGATGTTCGCCGGCATATGATCGCCGCCCGGCCAAGTACATTTAGGTCGGCTGTCGATTTGGCCGGAAGACTATATGATGAGAGGGAGGTGGTGGTGGTTGAAGCGAATAAGAAGGGTGGTGGTGATCGGAACTGGAACGGGAAAAGGTTTGGTCGGGGTGATGCCTCGACGGGTAACAAAAAGGCACGGGTGGATGACCGTCGCGTGGCAACACCGGGAGCGGGGTCGAGGAGGTGTGGCAAGTGTGGAAAGGAGCATGTGGTAGAGTGTAGGATGGGATCGAATGTGTGCTTCAAGTGTCGGAAGACAGGGCATATGGCAAAGGATTGCCTGTCGGGCAAATGTTTTAACTGTGGGGAAACTGGTCATATGAGCAGGGATTGTAAGAAACCGAGGGCTGAGAGCTCTGAGGCGAAGAGGACGGGAGGTGATGGACCGAGGGCGAGCGCCAGGGCATTCACCATGACACAGGAGGAAGCTAAGACGGACCCTGATGTTGTGTCCGGTACGTTTCTAGTGAACCAAACTTTAGCTTCTGTGTTATTTGATTCTGGTGCTAATAAGAGTTTTATTTCTGCTGCTTTCTATGCTAAGCTGCCTGGTAGTAGTGGATGTGTTGATGCGCCCTTTGATGTAGAAACTGCCATAGGTAAGTCTACCAGGATTTCTGAGATGATAGAGAACTGTAATGTGGAACTTGAGGGTCATAAGTTTCCTGTTATACCATTCGTGATGGCCTTAGGCGGTTTTGATTTGGTTCTTGGGATGGATTGGTTAGCGGACTTCAAGGCGAATATTATGTGTCGCAAGAAGATGATTCAGTTGTCGGCGCCTGACGGTAGTTCAGTAACGGTTTATGGTGATTAGGTTACTACAATTCCGAAGGTGATTTCAATGGCGGTGGCGGGAAAGTGTATGAGGCGTAGATGTAGTGCTTACTGGGCCTATGTAAAGGATGTGGATACGCCAACACCACAACTAGCCAATGTACCAGTCGTGTGTGACTTTCCAGACGTATTCCCGGAAGACTTATCAGGAGTGCCACCTGACAGAGAGATCGAGTTTCAGATTGATCTGATACCGGGTGCCCAACCTGTCGCCAAAGCACCGCATCGGTTGGCTCCGACCGAGATGAAAGAGTTGATGGAGCAGTTGCAAGAGCTGATTGATAAGGGGTTCATTAGACCGAGTATCTCTCCTTGGGGTGCTCCGGTCCTGTTTGTAAAGAAGAAAGACGGTAGTATGAGAATGTGTATTGACTACCGTGAGCTGAACAAGTTGACGGTGACGAACCGATACCCCTTACCGAGGATAGATGATTTGTTCGATCAGCTATAGGGTGCCAGTTGGTTTTCGAGGATAGATCTTCAATCTGGTTATCATCAGTTGAAGGTTAAGGAGCAAGATATTCCTAAAACAGCTTTTCGTACGCGCTATGGTCACTACGAGTTCCTCGTCATGTCTTTTGGCTTGACCAACGTGCTAGCTGTTTTTATGGATTTAATGAACCATGTGTGTCAGCCTATGTTGGATAAATCAGTGATTGTGTTTATTGATGATATCCTAATTTATTCGAGGAGCGAGATCGAGCATGCCGGTCACATTTGGGAGGTAAGTTGTATGCAAAATTCTCCAAGTGCGTGTTCTGGTTGCACGAAGTTCAGTTCTTGGGTCACGTGGTGAATCCTGACGGGATTATGGTGGACCCGGCGAAAGTGGAGGCGGTTATGCAATGAAAGTCACCAAAGACGCCATCCGAGATCCGTAGCTTCTTGGGTTTGGCGGGCTACTATAGAAGATTTATCCAAGACTTCTCTAAGATCGCTTCTCCACCGACTAAGTGACCCGAAAAGATGTAAAGTTTATATGGGGTCATGCTCAAGAGAAGGCGTTTGAAGAATTGAAGGCGAGGTTGACTCAAGCTCCAATTTTGTCCTTACCCGATGGAAGTGAAGATCAGGTGGTTTATTCTGATGCTTCCTACTCGGGGTTGGGGTGCGTGTTAATGCAAAGAGGAAAGGTTATAGCCTATGCATCCCGACAGTTGAAGGTTCATGAGGTCAACTATCCTACATATGACTTGGAGCTAGCAGCTGTGGTCTTCGCGCTAAAGATTTGGAGGCACTATTTGTACGGGATGAAGTGCACCATTTTCACTGACCACAAGAGTCTGAAGTACTTCTTCGAGCAGAAGGATCTGAACATGAGGCAGAGACGGTGGTTGGAACTTATAAAGGACTATGATTGCGAGATCCACTACCATCCGGGAAAGGCCAATGTGGTGGCTGACGCCCTTAACCGGAAAGGAAGGCCCGAGCCGATTCGGGTGAAAGCATACCAATGTTGAAGGTCTCACCTTGGAAGGGTATCATTCGCTTTCGAAAGCGGGGAAAGTTGAGCCCAAGGTATATAGGCCCTTTCCGAGTCATCGCTCGAGTAGGAGAGGTGGCCTATAGACTAGAATTACCAGATGAGTTAAGTGGAATTCACCTGACATTCCATGTATCTCATCTGAGGAAGTGCTTAGCTGATGAAGATATGATTGTTCCACTGGAGGATATCGAAGTAGACGAACGGATCAATTATGTGCAGCAACCAGTGACAATCATCGATCGGAAAGAGAAAAGGCTGAGGAATAAAGTGGTTCCTCTTGTGCGTGTACAGTGGAAGCACAGGAAAGGATCCGAATCAACGTGGTAGACTGAGGAACAAATGAGACAACATTATCCACGTTTGTTCAAAGAATAACAGGTTTCGGGGACGAAACCTATTTAAGGGGGGTGGACTTGTAACACCCGGATATTTATTATTTTGAAGCCGACGAAGGAAGAAAAAGAAATAAAGTCTGAAGTCGAGGGACCAAACTCGCTAACGAAGGAAAGTTGGAAATGTGGTGATATTAGTAGGGAGAGGGCAGCCAAACTCTCCCCCCCACACTCACATTTCAGCCTTCAAAGATAGGAGAAGAGAGAAAGAAGAAGAAAAGAGGAAAAAGGGTCGGTTCGGGTGATTCGGGTGGCCAAACTCGTTGTGTAGCAATCCAAATCGAATCCCTTGTCGTTGTGCTCGTTTGTGTGAGTTCTAGGACCCCACTTTTACTTGTTTTCAACCGATTTTTGGGGCATAGAAAACCCGTTTTAATATGTGTGTGTGTTTGACCCATTTGGGTGTGATGGGTGTGATGCGTTTCGTGTATGTTTCCGGGCTTGTGTGTGCTTGTATGGTGTTGTGGTATGCATTCCTAAGGTCTAGGATGGTTAATTTAGGCTTAGAATGGGTTTGGATGAGCTTGGAGGCCGAAAATGGCAGATTGGGTTCGGGATGAACTCCATTCTGCATCAGCTAGGGCTAGGCGATCGAATGGAGGCCATATGGCTGATTGAGAGGCGATTGAGGGTCATTCGCACGATTGGGATTCATTCGCACGATTGAGGGTTCAATCGCACGACTAAGGTTTCATTCGCACGACTAGGAGCCCAGTCGCATGGGGAGTCATGCGACTGAGGGTTCAATCGCATAAGTGCTTAGTCGCATGAGTTTATTCGCATTAGATCAGTCGCATAGGTGCTCAATCGCATTAGTTCCATCCGCATGAGGTCCATACGCACGACTGGATGTCCATTCGCATAAATGTTCATCCGCTTGAGTCCAATCGCATGATGTTCAGTCGCAGGAAGGCCATGCGACTGAAGGGTGTCCATATGCACGAATAGAGCTGTTACAGCCGAAGGAAAATGTAGTTAGACTTCTGACTTACGGGGGAAAGTGCAGATGTAAGTTTTGATGTAAAGGTTCCCGTAAGAGCATGTAAGATAACTGTTGTGGCCTTAGAAAGCATATAGGGCATAGAAGTGATGATGTTGCATGTTTATGCATGATGCATGTTATGTATGTATGATGTTGCCCTGTATGATGTGATGTTGATGCATGTAATGATCCTTGGTATGATGTATATTATCTTTCCTATGGCTTTACGTATTATGATGAATGAAATGAAGTATTATGTAACGTAAAGTGGAAAGAAATGAAACGTCTTGCATGCATCGGATAACGGGTCCTTCTTTGTGATTGACTATTAATGTAGAACCTCTACCACTTACCCCTAGTACCGTGGCATACATTTAGCTGTTTATTTTTTGACTTTGGCCCGGTAGCTAAGACTGATCGGGGTGTAGCATATGGTATTAGTACGGATGATGTCCGATGCGCAAGTAAAGTTATATGGAACGAATGAATGAATGAATGAAGATAATAATGATATTATATATGCGTACGTATGATGTGTGATCATGCAAAAGTAACGAATGGTTTTATATGAAAGTAAAATATGTTTTATAATAAAACTAGAACTCACTCAGCAACGCTGACTTTTATATGTTTTCCAGTTGGCAGGTAATGTTTGCTGAGGATGGCACCGCGAGGCTACTCAGCTCTTTTGGGGATGACATTCTTTTGATTAATGTTTTTGCATTGTAATGCGAACAAAGTATTTTGTAACGAATGTTGTATTAACTTGCAAAAGCATTTATATAGAAATGAAAGCTCATTTTAATGTTCCTCTGCGATGTTTATGAAGTACAAATGTTAATGTATGTTTTATGTGCGATGAATGACCAACTGTAGGCGTCCCGGGAACGGGGCCTTACAATATCAAGGATTTGGTTCTTGAATTTAGTTCCTTGATCACATTTTATGGTTTTGACCTTGTGATCTCATTGATTCTCAATCTTTAGAATGAAATTCTTCAGAATCACAGGGGTCTCATCCTTAGTTCTAAGAAAAAAGACCCAAATGAATCTTGTAAAATCATCTGTGATCACAAAGTAGTAAGAGATCCTTCCTAAACTCATTGCACTGGTGGGGCCAAAGAGATCCATATGTTATAAGTGTAGGGGAGTAGTGATGGAGTTTCTTTCCTTTGGCTTGTGAGATACCTTGTGTTGCTTCCCTTTCAAGCATGCAACACAATGATCGTCACTTGTAAATTATTTCTTTGGCATTCCAGTTACCAAATCATTTTTGGTCAATTTATTCATGTTTTTAAAGTTGACATGGCACATTCTTTTATGCCATAGGAAAGACTCATTACTATTGGCTTTAGATAGAAAACATGAAACTTCTCCTGAAGGAGATGTTTCTTTCAAATCCATCTGGTACATGTTTTCTTTCCTGGGGGCTTTGAGCAGGATATGCTCATGAGGAATCACCACTCTGGGCTCAAGAACAATGCACTCATGCTAAGTAAAGAGCATGTTATGACTCTGATCATAAAATAGAGATACACTCAAAAGATTGTATCCAAGATCCTTGAAAAAGTTTACCTTCTCAATACTGAGCTTACCATTTATGACCCTGCCTCTTCCTGTAATGTAACCACTAGCATCTCCTCCAAAAGCAACTGGCCCTCCATCAATTTTCTCAAATTTCTGAAGTAGTGACCTATTGCTTGTCATGTTCTTGGAACAGCCACTGTCAATGATCCATACATTCATGTTTGTCTTGAGATGTTCCTGCACAAAAAAGATGGTTAGTTACATTTCGAAACCCAAGCCATATTGGTCTTGGGCTCATCAAAAGAAGTTGAAGACAATGCAACAGTAATAGATCCTATTGTCATGTTTTGAGATCATTTGCGGATGTTGATGAAAAGCTTTCAGTCATTTGGTCTTTCTTTGTCTTCCACACCACCTTTGGAATTCGGAACTTTTGATGACTTCGAAGTTTTGATGACCGAACCTTCGGAAGATCTTGCTAGCACTGCTGCAAGCTTTAGTGCTTCGGAAGTATTCCTTTCTTCCGAGACCATATTTTCTTCCGAAGGCAATTTCCCACTTGTCTTCTTCTTCAAATTGGAGCTTCTGAAAGGAAAAGATTTTCCTTCCGAAGCTTGTTTCTTCTTCAAACTGTTAGAAGTCTCTTTCTTGGTCATATGGACAATACCTTTTGGATTGTAAAGAAAATCCTTAGCAAGATGAGAGGTACTTCCACACATAACACAGTCCATTTTCTTCTTCCTAGGAGTCTTATTTTATGAACAAAGTTGAACTTGATCATTTTCCTTCTCCATCTTCATCTTTGCAGATGGTGTGGTAATTCTTTTAGGGTGAGAACTACCTTTGGAGTTGGATGGTTCAGGTTGTGTAGCAGTGGTACACAACTGATCAGCCTTCTTCATGTTGCTGGGATGAGTTGGACATAAACTTCAACTCCTAGTACAAGAGTTTGAGTTTTTGTCTTCAGTCTTAACCACCTCAAAACCTGCAAAGATAAAAACTTGTTTCTGCTTAGAGTTAATGGTGGCCTTGATCTATTGGGCATTCTTTGCCTTCATCTTGCTCATCCTGATCAAGTTCTTTCTCCTTGGCTTGGTCATCCTAACTTTCTTACTCTCCTCAGAAGGATAGTGACCCTTCTTAGAATGCTCTTCTTCACTCTTCTCAGAGGCATTGTTCACTATCTCTTATTCATCCTCTTCAGTCATAGGGTCTATGAAGGGAAGCTCATCTTTACAAGTTCCACACCTAGGAGATCTTACAGACAAGATTGTCTGCGGAGGAGCTATCTCACTAGATCCCAGTCCCTGCTTATTTTGATAACAAACTTTTGCATGCAAGGATGAGGATATGATGTTCTTGAAGGTCTCTTCTTCAAGAACACATTTTTTTGCCTTGGCTTTGCTATCACAAGCTCAACCTGACATTCAGTCAACTTAGTTATGAGATATTTGATCTTAGTCCTGTAGTTCGTATGTTCATGTTGAAGAGTTGAAATGGTTTTCTTAAGTCCTCTATCTTTAGTTTATAATCATTTTCAGCTCTTTTGAAATCAGATTTTAAGATATTTAAAGACTCAAGATCAGATATCATCTCTAAGTTGTAGGACAAGTATCTATTCACCTTAGCAATACATTCAGGTGTACAGAGATGTTCCAATACCTTTGCTTCATCATGGTGAGCCATTAGTGCTTGGTTTGAAGATGCATCTTCTACCTGAAAGCTCCAGTGAAAGCCTCCTTGTTCAACAGCAACTGCAGCTTGCTGCTTTGGCTTCTCATTCTGGGTGGCTCTCTTAGTGTAGTTAGGCCTGGCTTGTGCTTGGCCACCATTTTTCCTTGGTGCCTTGCACTCCCTTGTAAAGTGACCCATTTTGTTATAGTTGTAACACTTTACTTTGCTTTTATCCAGCCCAAACTTTCCACTGGCTGCATTGCTTGGAAACTTCCTCCTTGTCCTCTTGTAGAACTTCTTGGCTCTATCAGTGAGGAGAGCCATTTGCTAAACTATCTCCCATGTATTCCATGTCATCTGGATGGATATAGTCCAGATCTTCAAGGGTGAAGAGAAAGTTGCATGTCCTTTCATCAGAAGACATAAACGCTTGTGAAGAGCTTGTCTCTTGGAATGGGTTTCCTTGAGTGTAGTTTTCTCTTGGTGTCTCCGGGAAGGTGATGAAAAGACCCTTTTGTGAGGTGTTAGGGTAGTATATAAGATGATGTTGTGGTTCTATGTTGTCCCTTTCAACCACATGGAGAGCTGAACTAAGTTGATTGCTGTAGTTGCTAGATGAACCTTGCATATTCATCTTCATCTGGTATCCACTAAGAATACAATACAACTTTGACAAAGTAAGAGTCTTAAGGTTCTTAGTTCTCTTGATAACAACACAATAATGTGTCCATTTTCTGGGAAGAGAGGACATGAACTTCCTTACAATGTCCCTATTCTCAAGAGTCACTCCAACATCCAATAGAGTATCCACAATCTCAACATACCTGAAGTATTATTGAATCATGGTTTCACATGTTTTGAAGGTGATGTTTTCAAACTACTGCTTCAGGAGATCCTTCTTGTTCTCCTTGGCTTCAGTTGTCCCCTCATACATCAGCCTCAGTGCATCCCATAGTTGTTTAGCTGTTTTGCACTTCTTGAAGCCTCTATATATGGAGTTTGGAAGAGCAGTTTGAAGGGCTGTCAGGCTTTCTGATCAATCACTATTCTCTTTCTGTCTTCTTCAGAATAATCAGCCACATCTTTTGGAATCATACCACCCTAGTAGCAGCTAAAGAGGTGCTTGGTATGTAAGGCCTTGAGACAATAAATTCACACATCCTGGAGTCTTGTGACTTGATGAACCCTTCCATCCATTGGCACCAAGTGTCAAAGTCTTCAAGAGTGATCAGCGGGGACTTTGTCATGGTTCCAGTTTCCATATCAGCTTTAGTAATGGCTGCCATTGAGATGTTAAGTATTTTGTGTGTGTGAGGGATTTTATGATGGTGAGATCTTACAATCAAGAGACTGGAATGCTCTGATACCAATTGCAGGACCGTTTAAGGGATGGTCACTTACAACACAACACACAATAAGGAGAGTTTGATTAAGAACATTTAACAGATCAAATAAGGAACAGGTAACACAATGGTTTGATAAAACACAAGTAAATATAAGATAGAACAAGAAACAAAATAACACAGGTATTGGTTTTCAAGAATGTTATATATTGCTCTCAAGTTCCTTACAAGTGTTACAAAGCATAAAGAAAGATACAAGGACCTAAGATAGTTTCTACTACATCCTACACCCGGCCATACTTAGAAAGCAAGCTGGAAACATTTGAACTAGACAACAAAATCAAATGTAGAGTCAAAAGGTAGATTGCCTTTTGACTAGTGACTATGACATGCCGTAGCTCACATCCTAATATATTACAAAAAGGATAAAAGTACATAAAGTAAAGAGCACAGACTCAAGACCTCAATGTACAGTTACCCAAAGCATGGACTTTTCTCACCAACTTGTGAAAGTTGGTTAGTCAACAGAGTTTCAGCGAAAAATGGTCCAGCTTTATGGTAAAGTACATCAGATAAAGCATGTGTTCAAAAGTCTTTAGAAGAAATCTGTCTTCACTTCTTGGTTTCGAAAGACTTTGTCTTTGAAGCTTCAGAAGACTTCACTTTTGGCTTCGGAAGATGTTGGTCTTGGCTTCGGAAGATTTTACACTTAGAATATTTTCTAGTGCATGGTGTAAAACTTCTGAAGCATTTTTACGCAGTACTTCAGTGCATGCATGCAGGAAAGACTTTGGACGTTTTAGGTGCATCAGCCTTACATAAAACCTTACAAAAGCAAACGAACCTTTTCTTTCATTATGTCTTCCTTTCTCCTTTGCTGACTTACTTTGGCAGTATGATCTGAAAGACTTCGATGCATAAAAACCAACTTCTTCTTCATCATCACTCAAAGTACAAGAGCTTTCATCATCATGATTAGAAATAAAAGCACTTCCAGAACTTTTAGTTTCTTTGAATTGATAAGGAGCAACGTGTGATTTCACACTCTTGTTTCTTGATTTTTCGTTCTTTTCAAGTGCTTCCACCTTAGCTACCAATGTATCTAATTTTATCATATCAAGGGTATTCTTGAACATTGATACAATCTGCGTCCAACTTCCAGGTAAAGTATGGAGCATCTTCTTGTTCAACTCCTCATTGGTGTATTTTAATTCTAAGATGTTCATCTCACTCACCAATTGCATAAATCTATGGAGTTGTTGAGGTACAGATTCACCCTCAATATGATAAAATGTTTGATATTTGAGCGAAGTGTATCCTTCCTTATACTTCTGATCTCATCACTCCCTTCACAGAGAGTGTGAAGTATCTTCCACAAGGAATTTTCTGTTTTATAGTTTTCACACCTCATTAATAGATCTTCAGTTAAAGCCATACTAAGCATACTATATGCTCTAATATCAACTTTGACCTTCTTTGCATCTTCAGGTGATAGGTACTTTAGGATTACAGGTTGATTGTTGTCATTAATGAGGTCCAAGTGTTGGTGGAATGTACGGACCTTTAGTAATTGACACCCATGAGTCACAATCAGTGTAGTTCACATGATTCCTGAACCTAATCATCCATGATTTGAAATCAACCTTGTATTTTAACATTGGAGGTTGATATGATAATAGTCAACTAAAATATAATTCCTTTGTAAATGATCTAATTAATAACAAACACTTAATTATCGGTTAATTAAGTTGTTATAGTCAAAATTACTCAATCCTCGTAATAAAATATCAACATATATTGAATCGAGTATATTTGATGATATGTTAGTGTTTAATTTGTTTGAACAATTGTTGATTATCAATTAATAACACAGATCTACGAATCAAATTGATATTGATGTAGGTTGGTGTTAGCCAAGCAATGGAACGGTACTTGTCGACCAATAAATCAGGGTTTGATGATTTTAGTTTGATTTACACCAAATTGTTTAGTAGAATTTCTTTGTTAGCTATCGATTAGCTTAACTCAACTTGTATGTTGATTAGATCATTTAATAACACCCTTGAATCTGAGTTATGAACTCTCAAGTTATTATGAATACCCTTAAAGCAATTTTACTAAAAATCAATAGATCCAAACAGAAATCAGATAGATCTAATGATATGAACAATTGATTTAAACAAATCTAACACTGATAAATCAATTGATCTTGATCAATGAGCACCGAGCTCTGATACCAATTGTGTGTTCCCGATTTAAACGGGATCATTGAGCTTGGATCTTAGGATTCAAATTGATAAGAACAAAATTTGATGATTAAAGGGTAAAATTTAATGATGATGAACACAAAAGTGTTTAATGCTTGTTGTTTATTGATTTGATGATGAATTCATCATCCACGAAGGATGATGATATGTTGTTGGTGATGGAATATGATTCCCACACTTGATGGTGAACCATTCACACATTATAATGATGATATATGCTGTTATTTATACTTAGTCTAATACTTTTCTTGCTTTTGTTCTCCAAGTCTTCATCTTCAATAATTATTGGAAATCTTCAATTTCTTCAAAGGTAGAATACCCAACAGTAGTCATGGCTTCTGATCAATGTCAATCTTCTTCATGTCTTCTTAAGAATAGTCAACTAACTCCCCAGCAACAGCTGAAGAGGTGCTTAGTATGTGAGGTCCAGAGGCAACAAACTCCCACATGCTGGAGTCTTGAGACTTGATGAAGCCTTCCATTCATTGTCACCAAGTATCATAATCTTCAGGAGTGATCATTGGGGACTTTGTCATGGTTCCGGTTTCCATATCAGCCTTTGTGAGAGCTGTCATTTGAGATGCTAAGTGTTTTGTGAGACCGAGGGATCTAAGATGGTGAGATCTTACAATCAAGAGCCTGGAATGCTATGATACTAATTGCATGAACGTTTAAGGGAAGTCAATACAACTAGTCTTACAATAAGGAGAGTGTTTAGAACATTTAACAAATCAAATAGGGAACCAGGATAATATTATGATACTAAGAACACAAGTAAATAAAGAGACCGAACTTAGAAGAACAACATTATGTATATCATTTTCAAGGATCAAGTATATTGCTTCTCAAGTTCCTTTACAAGTGTTACAAAGCATAAGAAAGATATACAAGGACCTGAGATACTTTATACTACAATCCTACAGTCGATGATACTTTGAAAGCCAGTTGGAAATACTAATCTAGACAACAAGATCAGTGTAAAGTCAAAAGGCAGATTGTCTTTTGACTAGTGACTATGACATGCCATAGCTCACATCCTAATTATTACAAAAAGGATAAAGGTATATAAAATAGAAAATTACACACTTAAGACCTCAATGTACATTTGTAAAAGCATAGACCTTTTCACCAACTTGTATAAGTTGGTGAGTCTTCAGAGTTGCAGTGGAAAGTGGGTCAACTTTATGCAAAAGCATATTCTTCTTTGTCTTCGGAAGAAATTAGTCTTCACTTCAAATGGCTTTGGAGAGTTTGTCTTGAAGCTTCGGAAGACTTCATCTTTGGCTTCGGAAGATTTGGTCTTTGGCTTCGGAAGATTTTACACTTCGAATATTTTTCTATGAAGAGTATAAAACTTCTAAAGAAACTTCTACTATGTACCAAGTACATGCATGCCGGAAGCACTTTGCTTGTTTTTGTTGCATCTTACAGGTTATACTTTGGTCATATATTAATATACTTAGAAACATTTCTAGATTATATAGTTCTCATAGTTTTGGCTTAAGAGCTCGATTTAATCAATTTTTACTACTGTAACATGAACAACTTTTATATCTTTGCTTACTATGCAAATAAATCTTTAAAATTGTCAAACTTAATATCTAGGAATTTCTTAACATTATAAGACTATTTGAAATTTTTCTTTTTGGATTTTATGTATTTTCTTATTTTCGTTATATAAACCGGTAAGTCTCGTTAAGTGTCGGCTTTGAATTACTATGCATTTTTGGTAGACATTTCCCTTCCCAAATATTCTTATAATACAAATATCTTCTAAATAACCCTATAAATCTTAAGTTGCCTACATATTTCTTATATTTTTCTCAAAATTACATATTTTCAAAGTTTTAATTTAATTTTAAAGTGTGAAATACATATGTACAAATAGTGAAATTTTATATTTAACCCAAGATAGTCACTATTAACTTCTAGAATTATTTAAATTATAATTTTTACTCAGATAATATACTTTATATTTTTGTAAACCGGGTTTTCTTTTGAGCTAGCTTTAACACAAATAGAGAAAACTAAACGACAACAACAATGATTCAACCCTCCAAGCTTTGATACTCGACAGTTTCATCATTCTCAACCCAAGGTAACACCAAGCATTCCTAACTCTAATCGATAGTCTTTTCATCGTTTCCTTAATTAAAATATCAACAAAAAAACATTTAATTGATTCGTAATTACTAGATCCTCTCATCGATCGACCCCACCCAAACGTCTTAGTTTTCAGCTGGCAAAGCTTATTGTTCGAGTATCTCTGGTGACTATTATTCCAGACACAAGGTATCATACAGATCTGTCATCTTGTACATACTTACAAATATCATATTGCATGTAAATGAAATAGGTTATGGAAACAAAAAATAAAAACCATAAAGAAGATGAATTTAGTTGTGTTAAGGCATGCGTGTGAAATTAAGTTGGTGGTTGTTATGACTCTCGTACAGTACCATATGAGCACACAAAGTGCAAATTGATTTAAAAGAAAAAAAATATTTGACTATCAACTATGAGAGCTAAACTTTAGATTTAAAATGATTAATGAATTTTATAATAATAAGAATAATATATGCGCATAATAGATATTCGTTAATGTTGGGTTACAGAGTACTTATGGTATGATTTAAGTTTTATCATTCTAATTACAAAAGTATAAGTTCTATATTAAGTTACGATATGAGAATTAAGTATTTCATCTCAAATGGTTTTATAAAATAATTAATGAGATAATTTCTTTTACAATACTAGTAGTACTAAAATCCAATTTTTTACTCATTATCAGAATATCAAACCCACTTAGATATTTGGTTCAAGTTTAGTTATGAAAAACATCAAATATTGATCAGTTTTATGAATAGAAGACTTTAACCAAACTTCAACAAACCTTATAAGAAATAAAATTTTATTTGTAGGCCTGTGTGTTAATTAAGGATGCTATTCAATTTCAAGCTAACTATATGTAAGCTAAGATACGGATTCCGACCCTTCCTCTCACGTATCATGAAATCTCTCATTCTTGATGTTTATCTTAAATTCATAACTTGACTTGTTGGTTATTAAATCTATAAGATTATTGTTATAAATGCTTATCGTATAGTTGACACTGTTTGTATGTGATAGGATTTATATGCTTTGTACCTATTGTCACATGCTTTCTTAATTATTGATTATAGCTAGTGACCTTGATTAAGGATTATGAGTATTAGTGTAACTTATCATTTTATATTGACTTGATTGTATCATATTATTGACTTCCATACTCGAGCATATCCACCTAGGGGACATAGGGTCTCACCGTGGCACAAGTGACGTGCTCTATCTATCGCACAATGATTAGATCATAACGTCTCTGCATTATTATTGTGTGCTAAGTTGTTTCACATATGTATTAGTGTTAAGGAGGCATATGGATCAATGCTATGATATCATTGTATTGTTTATTGGTGAGATGGTTAGGTGTGTGTTCCCACATTCCTATCTCACATATTGGTGCATTAGAACTGCAGCTAACGTACATATTGTTAAGTGTTTATTGTCATTGGCACATATGGGTATTCCCTTAGGTGATCATTATTATTGGATTTTCAACTTGATCATCTTATTACTATTGTTATTGATTGTTTTATTGCTATTGTTTATACTAAGCATTTTTTGGCCCAGGTGTGTTTTCGTTTGTTGTTTTCCCCTATGTTATAGCAGGTACTCAAGGGGATCAAGGGAATGAGTGAATAGAGTTAGCTAAAGAAGCTAGGATGAGAGCATTTGAATTAAAGAAACCTAATAGTAGTTTATTATTTTATTTTATTTTATTTTATTTATTTGGACCTATGTAAGGACTTGAATGTTACTTAGTACCTTAATTTTATTGTTCTTGAAACTCTGATTACTATTCACGTGACACGTCACCCTACTCAGGTTGGTGTGTTACGGTTATGGTATCAGAGCTAAGGCTTCTTCCTACAGAAAACTTAAACTAAATAATTAAGACATGTGAGGATTAGGTAGACATTAGGTTAGGTTCACTACATATGATATGTCTATTTTTTCATTCATTTTGTTTTAGTTAATTTGATATGTTTCATTCTAGGTGCCTCCAAGTTGTGCTTCATGAAATTCTAGCAGATCGAATGGACCTGATCCAAACCTTGTTAGTGCTATGACTCAAGCCCTTACTGCTATACTACCGACTCTAATCGACGGAGTACGTAATCCGAACCAAAATCCAAATCCTAATCCGAACCCTAATCCGAATTTGAATCTGAATCCAAACCCTAATCCAAATCTTGATCTGAACCCGACTTGTGCAGATGTTTGGTTAGCACGATTTCAAAAACAAAAATCATGGTCATTCACTAAGGAGGCTACACCTGTAGTGGCCAAAGACTAGATTGCTCACATTGAGAAAATTTTCATTTTACTTAGAGTTAAACAGCAGTAGAGGGCGGGTTTAGCTGCTTATAAATTTGAAGAAGATGCTCAGGTGTAGTGGGAGAATGTTGTAGTTGAATGAGGAGGTGAACATTTGGTGGAGACTCTTTCTTAGAATGATTTTCGAGCCATATTCTTTGACAAGTATTTTAAAAATATGGAAAGAGTAGCATATCGACGAGAATATGATAACATCCTTCAACGGAATGATGAGTCACTCACTAATTTTACAGACCAATTTTATTGGCTATTGGGATTTCTATGTGCTTTTGTCGGACCACCTGAGAAAGAAGTTATGGCTGCAAAAAATTAAGACCCGGAGAGAAAGGAATTTTTGTTAAAATTTAAGGATAATAGGAAGCGAAGTAAAGATGGGACTCATATTCAGGCTAGCGGTGAGTCATCACAAGGATCTGTCCAAAATGGAAATGATCGTTAGAAAAATCAAGCATTAGGGAAGAACACTAAGCAATGGCATGGTAGGACACGAAATCAAGGCTAGATGATACCCTACTAGCAATCAATTGCAACTCAACCGGTGAATCAAAAAGGCAAACCTTCCAATATCTGATGTGTACTTATTGTGGAAAGCATTATCCTAGAATTTGTCGTCGACTTATAGGATCTTGTCATGGTTGTGGGGATATGGTGCATATTGTTATTCAATGCCGAAAGTCGAGGAACCAACCACGAGATTCTGTTAAGGGAGCTAATTCGCTAATACGCCACCCTCTACTGGAAGTCTAGTATTCGCAATAACTGTAGGGGAAGATGTTAATACTCCAGGTACATTTTACCACACCATTTCATTTCTAATGATCATAATCTAGTTTCATTAATTCTAGTTTCTACCATGGTTAGTATCTCATTAGTTATCACTACACAAGTACACTTTGTGGTATACTTCATTATCGTGACTATGACATTTTTGTATTGTTCAATACCGGCTCTACACACTCTATAGTATCTCATCTATTCACAAAGCGCTTTATGATCATGCTTACTACTCTAAATCCTACATTGGTGATTACTACTCCTGTTAGAGAATCGATTGTTATTTCTCAAGTGTACCAAAACTATCCTATTCGGCTTGAATCGATCGTTAGATAGGCTAATCTAATTCCTATGAACATGGGTGATTATGATATTATTCACGACATGGATTGGTTGTCACGACACAAGATCATTATAGAGTGTCAAACTCGTTGTGTGCTATTTGGTGATCCTATGTAAGGCCCCATTCCCGGGCACCTCACCGTTGGTCATTCATCGTACATAAAACGTTTTAAAACGTACATTTATTTTGCAGCAAAATTTAAAACTTTCATTAATAACTAAAAACATGTCATTTCATTCATTTACAACATTCGTTTTCATCTCAAAATACAATGACATGTCAAAATATGGATGCCAGCCTCAAAACGCTCCGAGTAGCTTATGCATCCATGTCTGCAACTCCTCAGCATCAACAAAATAACTACCAACTATCATGCATACAAAAGTCAGCAACGCTGAATGAGTTCTAGTTTTTTTAATAGATAGAATACTTTACTTTCTTTAAAATCGTTCTTTACTTTATTTCAAATCATACTATACTTTCGTACATGCTCACACATCATACGTACACATAGATAATATCATTATTATCTTTCATTGTGTTCGTTAACTTTCGTTCATTTATCGTACATCTTTATCATTCATTCCTTATCATGATCCCGTCAAGCTTTACCCTCCTCATGGCACACAACCACGATTACTGAGGTCGAATGACGAGGATCTCGTTTCGTACTTTGTTATGATATTTCGTTCGTGAGCATACATCATACATACATACAGATAATAATTATTATTATTATCTTCATCATCATTCGTTCATTCATTCATTTCTTCGCTCATTACCTTTCATTACTCGAATATTGTCTCATGCAATATCCCCGACTCATGCTCAAAAGTTGATGCTGTGCTGGGGCCTGTACACAAACCCCCTACTCATGTCCGAAGACTGACACAACATCTTGATACGTGACAAAGATCCCATTCGAGTCAATCACAGGGATTGAACTCTATCCGAGTCTGTTGCTACACAAAGTCGCTCACCTCATTATCTTGTCTCATTCAATACCCTCGATTCATGTCTGAAGACTGATATGGTGTCGGGGCCTATAATCAAACCCCCGACTTATGTCCGAAGACTGACACAGTACCAGAGTACGCGACACGGATCTCATCATCCGTCACTTTCATGTTCACCATTTGTTATCTCATGTGTTCATTTCGTACTCTATCGTATTCATTTGTTTCGTACTTTATCGATATCTTTCACTTTGTTACATAATTCTTTACGTTCGTTTATTTATTCGTTCATACATCACACCACGTAAAGTCATACATAATGTATTATAAAACATAATACGTACGTTTTTTAAAACTCTTTGACGAAGAAAGATAACACATCACTCACACATATACATATCATAATTTCATCACATAACCATGCACACATCAAGCATAAGTCATCACATCATAACAAGGCCTATCTCCCTATTTTACCCCTTCAAACCACTTAGAAAATCCTAAGTTCAAAATGGGTGCATGGGACTTTTTAGGCGCATGAGCATAAAAATTCTATGTAAAACTGTCTGCGCGCATGGGCACTGTTTGGGCGTTTCTGCCCTGTTCAGACGCTTTGCCACTATGCAGGCGCATGGCACCTGTTCAGGCACATCAATAATTAGCCGTTTTAACACTTGGGCGCATGGGTACTATTTGGGTGTTTCTGTCTATTTAGGCGCTTTGCCACTATTTGGGCGTCTGAGCTTACACTTAGATTATTAACACTTAGGCGCCTGGGGTTTGGGTGGTTGGGCATACTTAGGCAGTTGGCCGTTGGCCGCATGGGAACACTGTTTAGGCGCATGGAACACCGTTTGGCCGCATGTCCAAGACTTAGGCGCATGGCCAACATGCTGGGCGCATGGGCCACTGTTCATACGCATCAAAACATTCTGAAATGTTTTCTATGCTACTAACATCACCCGGTTATCATTCTAATAATACCCAAGCACAGATCTAACATACTAAGGGCACCTAAGCATGCTAAACATCAACACTAACCCATAAACCAACTCTAAAACATACATACACAGAACATCATCGAACAATAGGTTGAACTCATGGTTTTACTTGAAAACATTTTCTTGGTATGCATAATAGCCCCAAACATGTTGAAAATCAGTAAAAGAGGGGTTCTAGAAACTCACCTTGAGCAGCCTTTGAGCAACACACTTCAAGTTCGAGACCCACCTTCAATTCAACTCTTAAATCCCGAAAACAAACACTAAACACCAAGAACTTTGGTCAAGAACTCGAAACCCAGCTGAAACCGAGCTCATATAAGAGAAAACTCACCTTTGCAGCTGCTTCTTCCTCTTTCTCTCTCTAGAACCGAGGGCTTTCTCTCTCTTCTTTCTTCCTTTCAGCCGAATGGAGATGGTGAAGAAGGGATGGGCGGCTATGCCCCTTTAAACCTTATAATAATAAGGTTTTGTACTTTGTACACTTTATCCCCCTCCACTTGTGCTCATTATCTATTCTTTCTATTTACTTTTCTTTTCCTTTCGTTTAAATAAAAATTCAGGGTGTTACAAGTCTACCCCCCTTAAAGAGGTTTCGTCCCCGAAACCTGTCGCTTCTCAAATAGTTACGGGTAATACTGTCTCACCTCTTCCTTGACCTTGCACTTAGACTTAGATCCATTTAGGCTTCACTACACCCGCACAAGTGAGACCATCATCCTCCTTAGCCCTTTCTCTTCTTCTTATTAGTAATGGCCACTAGTTGCTTCTTGTAGTTAAATATCTTGTCCATCATAGGTTTTTCTAGTGGCATGATCATATCCTCATAGGTTGAGCACTTTCTTAGACGAGATGCATGGAACATCAGATGAATTCCACTTAACTCATCGGGTAGGTCCAGTCAATGTGTCACTACATGAGCAACAATTCGGAATGATCCTCTATACTTTAGTATTAGCTTTACTCGATTTCCAAATCAAACAATCCACTTTCCTTGTCGAAGCCTTCATCGTAATCCATTGTCGTAGGTCGGTACCGAACTCTTATCAGGCACCATTAATCATCCATCTTTTCTTTGCAGCACTCAGTGCTTGCCTCATAAGTTACTGATCAATTCACCCAGAGGTGTACATCTATCCACCTACGTCTATTAGGGATGGTCTAATAGAAAACAAGCGCTCTCTCAACTATATTACGTGATCCTTTAGTGTATCAGGTAATCTGGTAGACTTACTCATAGTAGTTTTTATGCCGAAGGACATCGATCTTCCTACTCGTAACATGCCTTATCACATAAGGCACCAGAAATGGAACTACTACTAGCACCCCAATCAAAGCATATATGCACAAATCTAAATTTGCAAAAACGTACCTGACGTTACCTCAGAGTCTGAACTAACCTCCTCCCGGTCATAGCAAAGGCTTTAGCCTTCACCGTCTTTTCTCTCTCCTTGCACCGGAGCTTCCTGCCCTCGACTTCTTGCAATCTCTGCTCATATGTCCAGTCTCGCCACAGTCGTATCATTTAGCCATTTGACAATCTTTTGCCAAATGGCCCTCCTTTCCACATTGGAAGCAAACGTTCAGTCCCCATTTGCACTCCCCTTCGTGACCTCTACCACACTTGTTGCATACCTTGTCCTTCCTTGTTATCCTCTCTCGATCATCGACCCTCATCATCTTACCTTCAGCCACAATTCCGTCATCATTATCTCGCCTTCCATTCCCCTTTTTGGCATGGTTCCGTTCTTCCTCTTCATCCGTTGTCACCATCACCTCTCGCTCGTCGTACAATCTCCCAGCTAAGTCGACCACCGATCTGAATGTACCTGGTCGGGCAGCGATCAAATGTCTGCGGATGTCTGTTGCCAGTCCTTGAATGTACCTCTTGATCTTCCTTGACATCGGCGTCACCTGATCTGGCACCAGCCTCGCCATCTCGTTGAATTTATTGGTGTACTGCTGGTGGGTCATGGTTCTCGCTTCAATTTGCAAGAACTCCCTATCGGTTTTATCGAGTTCCTTGTGAGGACATAATTCGTCGATCACCAACTCCTTAAAATCCTTTCATTGCATTTTCACAATGGCTCTGGCACCTTCAGCTTGGACAATATTGTCCCACCAACACAGCGCTGAATCAACGAAAGAGTGAGTTGCGAACTTCACCTTCTGGTCCTCGCGGCACTCACTGATCTCCAAGACTGCCTCCATCTCCCTCACCCAGCGGTGAGCGGCAGCAGCATTGCCATTGCCATTGAAAGTTGGGGGCTTACACCTTTGGAATGCCCCATAACTGCTCCCTCCGGTCGCTACCCCCACTACATCATCCTCCTCCTCATCGGACAACACAGTCTCAGGCTCCAGTTGTTCCTCCTCCCCTTTACTTGATTTGCCCGTTGATCCCTTTCTAGTCTCCTTCTCCTTCCTCCCCTCGCTTCTCACAGCCCTGATGACTTTAGTCACAACAGACGGTAAGACGGTCTGCATGACTTTAGTCACCACAGACGGTAAGACGATCTGCATGACCTGGTGTACTTCATCAGCAATCGCCTCCCTAGCTGAGGCATTCAAGCTAGCATTCTCATTCTCTTCGCTCCGGCCATGAACCTCAGGGTTCTTATGGGTCGTCTCAGGAGCCTTAGCACTACTCCTTGTCACACGTGGACGGCCTCTGCCTCTAGGAGTCTTGGAAGATTTCTGCCCAGGCATCCTCTAACACACTATAAGATTCAAACACCAACACGGTCATTCAAGGTAATAACTCAGTTTATGTCAAGTATAGTAAGTCCCTAATAACAGTGGCCAGTTGTGATTAGCCACTTACTTTACTCTTCACACCCCAAGAATCTCCTATCCTGACTACATCAGTATCTAAATCTACACAAAAGCACACTAGCCACATTACATGCGCACATAATACTGGTTAACCGTTAGCTTACATAAAATGTTTACATAAAACCTTTACGTGCAGGCATGTAGCTACTAGGACTGGCATCCTTTTCTTTTTGTCCCATTCTCAGTTTAAGATTAGGTTTTCAAAATAATTACTTCATTCACTTAAACTTTGGCTTTGATACCAACTTGTAAGGCCCCATTCCCGGGCACCTCACAGTTGGTCATTCATCGCACATAAACGTTTTAAAACGTACATTTATTTTGCAGCGGAATTTAAAACTTTCATTAATAACTAAAAACATGTCATTTCATTCATTTACAACATTTGCTTTCATCTCAAAATACAATGACATATCAAAATATAGATGCCAGCCTCAAAACGCTCCGAGTAGCTTATGCATCCATGCCTGCAACTCCTCAACATCAACAAAATACCTGCCAACTATCATGCATACAAAAGTCAGCGACGCTGAGTGAGTTAGTTTTTTTATAGATAGAATAATTTACTTTCGTTAAAACCGTTCTTTACTTTATTTCAAATCATACTATACTTTTGTACATGCTCACACATCATAGGTACACATGGATAATATCATTATTATCTTTCATTGCGTTCGTTAACTTTCGTTCATTAATCATACATCATTATCATTCATTTCTCATCTAGATCCCATCAAGCTTTACCCTCCTCATGGCACACAACCACGATTACTGAGGTCGAATGACAAGGATCCCGTTTCGTTCTTTATTATGATATTTCGTTCGTGAGCATACATCATACATACATAAAGGTAATAATAATTATTATTATCTTCATCATCATTCGCTCATTCATTCATTTCTTCGCTCATTACATTTCATTACTCGAATTTTGTCTCATGCAATATCCGCGACTCATGCTCGAAAGCTGATGATGTGCCAGGGCCAGTACACAAACCACCGACTCATGTCCGAAAACTGACACAACACCGGGATACGCGACAAAGATCCCATTCGAGTCAATCACAGGGATTGAAATCTATCCGAGTCTGTTGCAACGCAAAGTCGCTCACCTCATTATCTCGTGTCATGCAACACCCCCGACTCATGTCTGAAGACTGATATTGTGCCGGAGCCTGTAATCAAACCCCCAACTCATGTCCGAAGACTAACACAGTACGCAGTACGCGAGACGGATCTCATCATCCGTCACTTTCATGTTCCCCATTTGTTATCTCATGTGTTCATTTCATACTCCATCGTATTCGTTCGTTTCGTACTTTATCGTTATCTTTCACTTTTTACATAATACTTTATGTTCGTTTATTTATTCGTTCATACATCACACCACGTAAAGTCATACATAATGTGTTATAAAACAAAATACGTACGTTTTGAAAACTCTTTGACGAAGAAAGATAACACATCACTCACACATATACACATCATAATTTCATCACATCACCATGCACACATCAAGCATAAGTCATTACATCATAAAAAGGCCTATCTCCCTATTTTACCCCTTAAAACCACTTAGAAAGTCATAAGTCCAAAATAGGTGCATGGGACTTTTTAGGCGCATGAGCATAAAAATTCTGTGTAAAACACTCTTGGCGCATGGGCACTGTTTGGGCGTTTCTGCCCTGTTCAGGCGCTTTGCCACTATGCAGGCGCATGGCACCTGTTCAGGCACATCAACAATTAGCCGTTTTAACACTTGGGCGCATGGGCACTATTTGGGCGTTTTAGCTTACACTTAGATTATTAACACTTAGGCGCATGGGGTTTGGGCGGTTGGGCATACTTAGGCAGTTGGCCGTTAGGCGCATGAGAACACTGTTTAGGCGCATGGCCCACTCTTGGGCGCATAGCCAACACTTAGGCGCATGGCCAACATGCTGGGCGGATGGCCACTATTCATGCGCATCAAAATAGTCAGAAATGTTTTCTATGCTACTAACATCACCCGATTATCATTCTACTTGTACCCAAGCACAGATCTAACATACTAAGGGCACCTAAGCATGTTAAACATCAACACTAACCTATAAACCAACTCTAAAACGTACATACACATAACATCATCGAACAATAGGCTGAAACTCACGGTTTTACTTGAAAACATTTTCTTGGTATTCATAATAGCCCCAAACAAGTTGAAAATCAGTAAAAGAGGGGTTCTAGAAACTCACCTTGAGCAGCCTTTGAGCAACACACTTCAAGTTCGAGACCCACCTTCAATTCAGCTCTTAAATCCCGAAAACAAACACTAAACACCAAGAACTCAAAACCCAGCTGAAACCGAGCTCATATAAGAGAAAACTCACCTTTGCTGCTGCTTCTTCCTCTTTCTCTCTCTAGAACCGAGGACTTTCTCTCTCTTCTTTCTTCCTTTCACCCGAATGGAGATGGTGAAGAAGGGATGGGCGGCCATGTCCCTTTAAACCTTAAAATAAAAGGTTTTGTACTTTGTACACTTTATCCCCCTCCACTTATGCTCATTATCTATTATTTCTATTTACTTTTCTTTTCCTTTCGTTTAAATAAAAATTCGGGGTGTTACAAGTCTACCCCCCTTAAAGAGGTTTCGTCCCGAAACCTGTCGCTTCTCAAATAGTTACGGGTAATACTGTCTCACCTCTTCCATGACCTTGCACTTAGACATAGATCCCTTTAGGCTTCACTGCACCCGCACAAGTGAGATTATCATCCTCCTTAGCCCATTCTCTTCTTCTTATTAGTAATGGCCACCACTTGCTTCTTGTAGTTAAATATCTTGTCCATCTTAGGGTTCTCTAGTGGCATTATCATATCCTCATCGGTTGAGCACTTTCTTAAACGAGATGCATCGAACATCAGATGAATTCCACTTAACTCATCGGGTAGCTCCACTCGATGTGTCACTTCTTCTACCTGAGCAACAACTCGGAATGACCCTCTATACTTTAGTATTAGCTTTACTCGATTTCCAAATCAAACAATCCACTTTTCTGGTCGAAGCCTTCATCGTAATCCATTGTCGTTGGTCGGTACCGAACTATTATCGGGTACCGTTAATCAATCCATCTTTTTTTTGCAGCACACCGTGCTTGCCTCATAAGTTACTGATCAATTCACCCAGAAGTGTACATCTATCCACCTACGTCTATTAGGGATGGTCTAACAGAAAACAAGCGCTCTCTCAACTATATTACATGATCCTTTAGTGTATCAGGTAATCTGGTAGACTTAACTCATAGTAGTCCTTATGCTGAAGGACATCGATCTTCCTACTCCTAACATGCCTTATCACATAAGGCACCAGAAATGGAACTACTACTAGCACCCTATTCAAAGCATATATGCACAAATCTAAATTTGCAAAAACGTACCTGACCTTACCTTAGAGTCTGAGCTAACCTCCTCCCGGTCATAGCAAAGGCTTTAGCCTTCACCGTCTTTTCTCTCTTCTTGCACCGGAGCTTCTTGCCGTCGACTTCTTGCAATCTCTGCTCATATGTCCAGTCTCGCCACAGTCGTAGCATTTAGCCATTTGACAATCTCTTGCCCTGTGGCCCACCTTTCCACATTGGAAGCAAACGTTCTGTCCCCATTTGCACTCTCCTTCGTGACCTCTACCACACTTCTTGCATACCTTGTCCTTCCTTGTTATCCTCTCTCGATCATCGACCCTCATTATCTTACCTTCAGCAACAATTCCGTTATCATTATCTCGCCTTCCATTCCCCTTTTTGGCATGGTTCCGTTCTTCCTCTTTGTCCGTTATCACCATCACCTCTTGCACGCCGTACAATCTCCTAGCTAAGTCGACCAATGTACCTGGTCGGGCAGCGATCAAATGTCTACGGATGTCTGTCAGCAGTCCTTGAATGTACCTCTTGATCTTCCTTGACACCGGCGTCACCAGATCCAGAACCAGCCTTGCCATCTCGTTGAATTTAGTGGTTTACTGCTGGTGGGTCATGGTTCCCGCTTCAAGTTGCAAGAACTCCCTCTCGATTTTATCGAGTTCCCTGTGAGGACAGAATTCCTCAATCACCAACTGCTTAAACTCCTTCCATTTCATTTTACCTATGGCTCTGGCGCCCTCAGCTTGGACAATATTGTCCCACCAACACAGCGCTGAATCAACGAAAGAGTAAGTTGCGAACTTCACCTTCTAGTCCTCGCGGCACTCACTGACCTCCAAGACTGCCTCCATCTCCCTCACCCAGCGATGAGCGGCAGCAGCATTGCCATTCCCATCGAAAGTCGGGGGCTTACACCTTTGGAACGCCCCATAACTGCACCCTCCGGTCGCTACCCCCACTACATCATCCTCCTCCTCATCGGACAACATCGTCTCAGGCTCCGGTTGTTCCTCCTCCCCTTTGCTTCCTTTGCCCGTCGATCCCTTTCTAGTCTCTTTCTCCTTCCTCCCCTCGCTTCTCACAGCCTTGATGACTTCAGCACCAAAGACGGTAAGACGGTCTGCATGACCTGGTATACTTCATCAGCAATCGCCTCCCTAGCTGAGGCATTCAAGCTAGCATTCTCATTCTCTTCACTCGGCCATGAACCTTAGGGTTCTCATGGGTCGTCTAAGGAGCCTTAGCACTACTCCTAGTTACACGTGGACGACCCCTGCCTCTAGGACTCTTGGAAGATTTCTGCCCAGCCATCCTCTAACACCCTATAAGATTCAAACACCAACACGGTCATTCAAGGTAATAACTCAGTTTATGTCAAGTATAGTAAGTCCCTAATTACAGTGGCTAGTTGTGATTAGCCACTTACTTTACTCTTCACACCCCAAGCATCTCCTATCCTGACTACATCAGTATCTAAATCTACACAAAAGCACACTAGCCACATAACATGCGCACATAATACTGGTTAACCGTTAGCTTACATAAAATGTTTACATAAAACCTTTACCTGCAGGCACGTAGCTACTAGGACTGGCATCCTTTTCTTTTTTTCCCATTCTCGGTTTAAGATTAGGTTTTCAAAATAATTACCTCATTCACTTAAACTTTTGGCTCTGATACCAACTTGTAAGGCCCCATTCCCGGGCACCTCACAGTTGGTCATTCATCGCACATAAAACGTTTTAAAACGTAGATTTATTTTGCAGCGGAATTTAAAACTTTCATTAATAACTAAAAACATGTCATTTCATTCATTTACAACATTCGTTTTCATCTCAAAATACAATGGCATGTCAAAATATGGATGCCAGCCTCAAAACGCTCCAAGTAGCTTATGCATCCATGCCTGCAACTCCTCAGCATCAACATAATACCTGCCAACTATCATGCATACAAAAGTCAGCGACGTTGAGTGAGTTCTAGTTTTTTTATAGAAAGAATACTTTACTTTCGTTAAAACCGTTCTTTACTTTATTTCAAATCATACTATACTTTCATACATGCTCACACATCATACGTACACATAGATAATATCATTATTATCTTTCATTGCGTTCGTTAACTTTCGTTCATTCATCGTACATCATTATCATTCATTTCTAATGTAGATCCCGTCAAGCTTTACCCTCCTCATGACACACTGCCACGATTACTGAGGTCGAATGACGAGGATCCCGTTTCGTTCTTTGTTATGATATTTCGTTCCTGAGCATACATCATACATACATACAGATAATAATTATTACTATTATCTTCATCATCATTCGTTCATTCATGCATTTCTTCGCTCATTACCTTTCATTACTCGAATCTTGTCTCATGCAATATCCCCGACTCATGCTCAAAAGCTGATGTTGTGCCGGGGCCTGTACACAAACCACCGACTCATGTCCGAAGACTGACACAGCACCGGGATACGCGACAAAGATCCCATTCAAGTCAATCATAGGGATTGAACTCTATCCGAGTCTGTTGCAACACAAAGTCGCTCCTCATTATCTTGTCTCATGCAATACCCCCGACTAATGTCTGAAGACTGATACTGTGCCGGGGCCTGTAATCAAACCCCCGACTCATGTCCGAAGACTAACACAGTACAGGAGTACGCGACACGGACCTCATCATCCTTCACTTTCATGTTCACCATTTGTAATCTAACGTGTTCATTTCGTACTCCATCGTATTCGTTCGTTTCGTACTTTATCGTTATCTTTCACTTTGTTACATAATACTTTACGTTCGTTTATTTATTCATTCATACATCACACCACATAAAGTCATACATAATGTGTTATAAAACATAATACGTACGTTTTGAAAACTCTTTGACGAAGAAAGATAACACATCACTCACACATATACACATCATAATTTCATCACACACCATGCACACATCAAGCATAAGTCATTACATCATAACAAGGCCTATCTCCCTATTTTACCCGTTAAAACCACTTAGAAAGTCATAAGTCCAAAATAGGTGCATGGGACTTTTTAGGCGCATGAGCATAAAAATTCTGTGTAAAACACTCTTGGCGCATGGGCACTGTTTGGGCGTTTCTGCCCTGTTCAGGCGCTTTGCCACTATGCAGGCGCATGGCACCTGTTCAGGCACATCAACAATTAGCCGTTTTAACACTTGGGCGCATGGGCACTATTTGGGCGTTTTTGCCTGTTCAGGCGCTTTGCCACTATTTGGGCGTCTGAGCTTACACTTAGATTATTAACACTTAGGCGCATGGGGTTTGGGCGGTTGGGCATACTTAGGCAGTTGGCCGTTAGGCGCATGAGAACATAGTTTAGGCGCATGGCCCACTCTTAGGCGCATGGCCAACACTTAGGCGCATGGCCAACATGCTGGGCGGATGGGCCACTGTTCATGCGCATCAGAACAGTCTGAAATGTTTTCTATGCTACTAACATCACCCGATTATCATTCGAATAATACCCAAGCACAGATCTAACATACTAAGGGCACCTAAGCATGCTAAACATCAACACTAACCTATAAACCAACTCTAAAACGTACATACACATAAAATCATCGAACAATAGGCTGAAACTCACGGTTTTACTTGAAAACATTTTCTTGGTATGCATAATAGCCCCAAACAAGTTGAAAATCAGTAAAAGAGGGGTTCTAGAAACTCACCTTGAGCAGCCTATGAGCAACACACTTCAAGTTCGAGACCCACCTTCAATTTAGCTCTTAAATCCTGAAAACAAACACTAAACACCAAGAACTCAAAACCCAGCTGAAACCGAGCTCATATAAGAGAAAACTCACCTTTGCTGCTGCTTCTTCCTCTTTCTCTCTTTAGAACTGAGGACTTTCTCTCTCTTCTTTCTTCCTTTCACCCGAATGGAGATGGTGAAGAAGGGATGGGCGGCCATGTCCCTTTAAACCTTAAAATAATAAGGTTTTGTACTTTGTAAACGTTATCCCCCTCCACTTATGCTCATTATCTATTATTTCTATTTACTTTTCTTTTCCTTTCGTTTAAATAAAAATTCGGGGTGTTACAAGTCTACCCCCCTTAAAGAGGTTTCGTCCCCGAAACCTGTCGCTTCTCAAATAGTTACGGGTAACACTGTCTCACCTCTTCCATGACCTTGCACTTAGACATAGATCCCTTTAGGCTTCACTGCACCCGTACAAGTGAGATTATCATCCTCCTTAGCCCATTTTCTTCTTCTTATTAGTAATGGCCACCACTTGCTTCTTGTAGTTAAATATCTTGTCCATCTTAGGGTTCTCTAGTGGCATTATCATATCCTCATCGGTTGAGCACTTTCTTAAACGAGATGCATCGAACATCAGATGAATTCCACTTAACTCATCGGGTAGCTCCACTCGATGTGTCACATCTCCTACCTGAGCAACAACTCGGAATGACCCTCTATACTTTAGTATTAGCTTTACTCGATTTCCAAATCAAACAATCCACTTTTCTAGTCGAAGCCTTCATCGTAATCCATTGTCGTTGGTCGGTATCGAACTATTATCGGGCACCGTTAATCAATCCATCTTTTTTTTGCAGCACACGGTGCTTGCCTCATAAGTTACTGATCAATTCACCCGGAGGTGTACATCTATCCACCTACGTCTATTAGAAATGGTGTAACAGAAAACAAGCGCTCTCTCAACTATATTACGTGATCCTTTAGTGTATCAGGTAATCTGGTAGACTTACTCATAGTAGTCTCTATGCTGAAGGACATCGATCTTCCTACTCCTAACATGCCTTATCACATAAGGCACCAGAAATGGAACTACTACTAGCACCCTAATCAAAGCATATATGCACAAATCTAAATTTGCAAAAACGTACCTGAGCTTACCTCAGAGTCTGAGCTATCCTCCTCCCGGTCATAACAAAGGCTTTAGCCTTCACCGTCTTTTCTCTCTCCTTGCACCAGAGCTTCTTGCCCTCGAGTTCTTGCAATCTTTGCTCATATGTCCAGTCTCGCCACAGTCGTAGCATTTAGCCATTTGACAATCTCTTGCCCTGTGGCCCACCTTTCCACATTGGAAGCAAACGTTTTGTCCCCATTTGCACTCTCCTTCGTGACCCTTACCACACTTCTTGCATACCTTGTCCTTCCTTGTTATCCTCTCTCGATCATCGACCCTCATCATCTTACCTTCAGCCACAATTCCGTTATCATTATCTCGCCTTCCATTCCCCTTTTTGGCATGGTTCCGTTCTTCCTCTTCGTCCGTTGTCACCATCACCTCTCGCACGTCGTACAATCTCCTAGCTAAGTCGACCAATGTACCTGGTCGGGCAGCGATCAAATGTCTACGGATGTCTGTCAGCAGTCCTTGAATGTACCTCTTGATCTTCCTTGACACCGGCGTCACCAGATCCGGAACCAGCCTTGCCATCTCGTTGGATTTAGTGGTGTACTGCTGGTGGGTCATGGTTCCCGCTTCAAGTTGCAAGAACTCCCTTTCGATTTTATCGAGTTCCCTGTGAGGACAGAATTCCTCAATCACCAACTGCTTAAACTCTTTCCATTGCATTTTACCGATGGCTCTGGCGCCCTCAGCTTGGACAATATTGTCCCACCAACACAACGCTGAATCAACGAAAGAGTAAGTTGCGAACTTCACCTTCTAGTCCTCGCGGCACTCACTGATCTCCAAGACTGCCTCCATCTCCCTCACCCAGCGATGAGCGGCAGCAGCATTGCCATTCCCATCGAAAGTCGGGGGCTTACACCTTTGGAACGCCCCATAACTGCACCCTCCGGTCGCTACCCCTACTACATCATCCTCCTCCTTATCGGACAACACCGTCTCAGGCTCCGGTTGTTCCTCCTCCCCTTTGCTTCCTTTGCTCGTCGATCCCTTTCTAGTCTCCTTCTCCTTCCTCCCCTCGCTTCTCACAGCTCTGAGGACTTCACCACCAAAGACGGTAAGACGGTCTGCATGACCTGGTGTACTTCATCAGCAATCGCCTCCCTAGCTGAGGCATTCAAGCTAGCATTCTCATTCTCTTCACTCGGCCATGAACCTCAGGGTTCTCATGGGTCGTCTAAGGAGCCTTAGCACTACTCCTAGTTACACGTGGACGACCCCTGCCTCTAGGAGTCTTGGAAGATTTCTGCCCAGCCATCCTCTAACACCCTATAAGAGTCTAACACCAACACGGTCATTCAAGGTAATAACTCAGTTTATGTCAAGTATAGTAAGTCCCTAATTACAGTGGCTAGTTGTGATTAGCTACTTACTTTACTCTTCACACCCCAAGCATCTCCTATCCTGACTACATCAGTATCTAAATCTACACAAAAGCACACTAGCCACATAACATGCGCACATAATACTGGTTAACGGTTAGCTTACATAAAATGTTTACATAAAACCTTTACCTGCAGGCACGTAGCTACTAGGACTGACATCCTTTTCTTTTTGTCCCATTCTCGGTTTAAGATTAGGTTTTCAAAATAATTACCTCATTCACTTAAACTTTGGCTCTGATACCAACTTGTAAGGCCCCATTCCCGGGCACCTCACAGTTGGTCATTCATCGCACATAAAACGTTTTAAAACGTACATTTATTTTGCAGCGGAATTTAAAACTTTCATTAATAACTAAAAACATGTCATTTCATTCATTTACAACATTCGTTTTCATCTCAAAATACAATGGCATGTCAAAATATGGATGCCAGCCTCAAAACGCTCCGAGTAGCTTATGCATCCATACCTGCAACTCCTCATCATCAACATAATACCTGCCAACTATCATGCATACAAAAGTCAGCGATGTTGAGTGAGTTCTAGTTTTTTTTTATAGAAAAATACTTTACTTTCGTTAAAACCGTTCTTTACTTTATTTCAAATCATACTATACTTTCATACATGCTCACACATCATACGTACACATAGATAATATCATTATTATCTTTCATTGCGTTCGTTAACTTTCGTTCATTCATCCTACATCATTATCATTCATTTCTCATCTAGATCCCGTCAAGCTTTACCCTCCTCATGGCACACAGCCACGATTACTGAGGTCGAATGACGAGGATCCCGTTTCGTTCTTTGTTATGATATTTCATTCCTAAGCATACATCATACATACATACAGATAATAATTATTACTATTATCTTCATCATCATTCATTCATTCATTCATTTCTTTGCTTATTACCTTTCATTACTCGAATCTTGTCTCATGCAATATCCCCGACTCATGCTCAAAAGCTGATGTTGTGCCGGGGCCTGTACACAAACCACCGACTCATGTCCGAAGACTGACACAGCACCGGGATACGCGACAAAGATCCCATTCAAGTCAATCATAGGGATTGAACTCTATCCGAGCCTGTTGCAACACAAAGTCGCTCACCTCATTATCTTGTCTCATGCAATACCCCCGACTAATGTCTGAAGACTGATACTGTGCCGGGGCCTGTAATCAAACCCCCGACTCATGTCCGAAGACTAACACAGTACAAGAGTACGCGACACGGACCTCATCATCCTTCACTTTCATGTTCACCATTTGTTATCTAATGTGTTAATTTCGTACTCCATCGTATTCGTTCGTTTCGTACTTTATCGTTATCTTTCACTTTGTTACATAATACTTTACGTTCGTTTATTTATTCATTCATACATCACACCACATAAAGTCATACATAATGTGTTATAAAACAAAATACGTACGTTTTGAAAACTCTTTGACGAAGAAAGATAACACATCACTCACACATATACACATCATAATTTCATCACATCACCATGCACACATCAAGCATAAGTCATTACATCATAACAAGGCCTATCTCCCTATTTTACCCCTTAAAACCACTTAGAAAGTCATAAGTCCAAAATAGGTGCATGGGACTTTTTAGGCGCATGAGCATAAAAATTCTATGTAAAACACTCTTGGCGCATGGGCACTGTTTGGGCGTTTCTGCCCTGTTCAGGCGCTTTGCCACTATGCAGGCGCATGGCACCTGTTCAGGCACATCAACAATTAGCCGTTTTAACACTTGGGCGCATGGGCACTATTTGGGCGTTTTTGCCTGTTCAGGCGCTTTGCCACTATTTGGGAGTCTGAGCTTACACTTAGATTATTAACACTTAGGCGCATGGGGTTTGGGCGGTTGGGCATACTTAGGCAGTTGGCCGTTAGGCGCATGAGAACACAGTTTAGGCGCATGGCCCACTCTTAGGCGCATGGCCAACTCTTAGGCGCATGGCCAACATGCTGGGCGAATGGGCCACTGTTCATGCGCATCAGAACAGTCTGAAATGTTTTCTATGCTACTAACATCACCCGATTATCATTCTAATAATACCCAAGCATAGATATAACATACTAAGGGCACCTAAGCATGCTAAACATCAACACTAACCTATAAACCAACTCTAAAACGTACATACACATAACATCATCGAACAATAGGCTGAAACTCACGGTTTTACTTGAAAACATTTTCTTGGTATGCATAATAGCCCCAAACAAGTTGAAAATCAGTAAAAGAGAGGTTCTAGAAACTCACCTTGAGCAGCCTATGAGCAACACACTTCAAGTTCGAGACCCACCTTCAATTCAGCTCTTAAATCCTGAAAACAAACACTAAACACCAAGAACTCAAAACCCAGCTGAAACCGAGCTCATATAAGAGAAAACTCACCTTTGCTGCTGCTTCTTCCTCTTTCTCTCTCTAGAACCGAGGACTTTCTCTCTCTTCTTTCTTCCTTTCACCCGAATGGAGATGGTGAAGAAGGGATGGGCGGCCATTTCCCTTTAAACCTAAAAATAATAAGGTTTTGTACTTTGTACACGTTATCCCCCTCCACTTATGCTCATTATCTATTATTTCTATTTACTTTTCTTTTCCTTTCGTTTAAATAAAAATTCGGGGTGTTACAAGTCTACCCCCCTTAAAGAGGTTTCGTCCCCGAAACCTGTCGCTTCTCAAATAGTTACGGGTAACACTGTCTCACCTCTTCCATGACCTTGCACTTAGACATAGATCCCTTTAGGCTTCACTGTACCCGCACAAGTGAGATTATCATCCTCCTTAGCCCATTCTCTTCTTCTTATTAGTAATGGCCACCACTTGCTTCTTGTAGTTAAATATCTTGTCCATCTTAGGGTTCTCTAGTTGCATTATCATATCCTCATCGGTTGAGCACTTTCTTAAACGAGATGCATCGAACATCAGATGAATTCCACTTAACTCATCGGGTAGCTCCACTCGATGTGTCACTTCTCCTACCTGAGCAACAACTCGGAATGACCCTCTATACTTTAGTATTAGCTTTACTCGATTTCCAAATCAAACAATCCACTTTCCTGGTCGAAGCCTTCATCGTAGTCCATTGTCGTTGGTCGGTACCAAACTATTATCGGGCACCGTTAATCAATCCATCTTTTTTTTGCAGCACACAGTGCTTGCCTCATAAGTTACTGATCAATTCACCCGGAAGTGTACATCTATCCACCTACGTCTATTAGGGATGGTCTAACAGAAAACAAGCTCTCTCTCAACTATATTACGTGATCCTTTAGTGTATCAGGTAATATGGTAGACTTACTCATAGTAGTCTCTATGGCGAAGGACATCGATCTTCCTACTCCTAACATGCCTTATCACATAAGGCACCAGAAATGGAACTACTACTAGCACCCTAATCAAAGCATATATGCACAAATCTAAATTTGCAAAAACGTACCTGACCTTACCTCAGAGTCTGAGCTAACCTCCTCCCGGTCATAGCAAAGGCTTTAGCCTTCACCGTCTTTTCTCTCTCCTTGCACCGGAGCTTCTTGCCCTCGACTTCTTGCAATCTTTGCTCATATGTCCAGTCTCGCCACAGTCATAGCATTTAGCCATTTGACAATCTCTTGCCCTGTGGCCTTCCTTTCCACATTGGAAGCAAACATTCTGTCCCCATTTGCACTCTCCTTCGTGACCTCTACCACACTTCTTGCATACCTTGTCCTTCCTTGTTATCCTCTCTCAATCATCGACCCTCATCATCTTACCTTCAGCCACAATTCTGTTATCATTATCTCGCCTTCCATTCCCCTTTTTGGCATGGTTCCGTTCTTCCTCTTCGTCCGTTGTCACCATCACCTCTCGCACGTCGTACAATCTCCTAGCTAAGTCGACCAATGAACCTGGTCGGGCAGCGATCAAATGTCTATGGATGTCTGTCAGCAGTCCTTGAATGTACCTCTTGATCTTCCTTGACACCGGCGTCACCAGATCCGGAACCAGCCTTGCCATCTCGTTGGATTTAGTGGTGTACTGCTGGTGGGTCATGGTTCCCGCTTCAAGTTGCAAGAACTCCCTCTCGATTTTATCGAGTTCCCTGTGAGGACAGAATTCCTCAATCACCAACTGCTTAAACTCCTTCCATTGCATTTTACCGATGGCTCTGGCACCCTCAGCTTGGACAATATTGTCCCACCAACACAGCGCTGAATCAACGAAAGAGTAAGTTGCGAACTTCACCTTCTAGTCCTCGCGGCACTCACTGATCTCCAAGACTACCTCCATCTCCCTCACCCAGCGATGAGCGGCAGCAGCATTGCCATTCCCATTGAAAGTCGGGGGCTTACACCTTTGGAACGCCCCATAACTGCACCCTCCGGTCGCTACCCCCACTACATCATCCTCCTCCTCATCGGACAACACCGTCTCAGGCTCCGGTTGTTCCTCCTCCCCTTTGCTTCCTTTGCCCGTTGATCCCTTTCTAGTCTCCTTCTCCTTCCTCCCCTCGCTTCTCACAGCCCTGATGACTTCAGCACCAAAGACGGTAAGACGGTCTGCATGACTTGGTGTACTTCATCAGCAATCGCCTCCCTAGCTGAGGCATTCAAGCTAGCATTCTCATTCTCTTCACTCGGCCATGAACCTTAGGGTTCTCATGGGTCGTCTAAGGAGCCTTAGCACTACTCCTAGTTACACGTGGACGACCCCTGCCTCTAGGACTCTTGGAAGATTTCTGCCCAGCCATCCTCTAACACCCTATAAGATTCAAACACCAACACGGTCATTCAAGGTAATAACTCAGTTTATGTCAAGTATAGTAAGTCCCTAATTACAGTGGCTAGTTGTGATTAGCCACTTACTTTACTCTTCACACCCCAAGCATCTCCTATCCTGACTACATCAGTATCTAAATCTACACAAAAGCACACTAGCCACATAACATGCGCACATAATACTGGTTAACCGTTAGCTTACATAAAATGTTTACATAAAACCTTTACCTGCAGGCACGTAGCTACTAGGACTGGCATCCTTTTCTTTTTATCCCATTCTCGGTTTAAGATTAGGTTTTTCAAAATAATTACCTCATTCACTTAAACTTTGGCTCTGATACCAACTTGTAAGGCCCCATTCCCGGGCACCTCACAGTTGGTCATTCATCGCACATAAAACGTTTTAAAACGTACATTTATTTTGCAGCGGAATTTAAACCTTTCATTAATAACTAAAAACATGTCATTTCATTCATTTACAACATTCGTTTTCATCTCAAAATACAATGGCACGTCAAAATATGGATGCCAGCCTCAAAACGCTCCGAGTAGCTTATGCATCCATGCCTGCAACTCCTCAGCATCAACATAATACCTGCCAACTATCATGCATACAAAAGTCAGCGACGTTGAGTGAGTTCTAGTTTTTTTTATAGAAAGAATACTTTACTTTCGTTAAAACCGTTCTTTACTTTATTTCAAATCATACTATACTTTCATACATGCTCACACATCATATGTACACATAGATAATATCATTATTATCTTTCATTGCGTTCGTTAACTTTCGTTCATTCATCGTACATCATTATCATTTATTTCTCATCTAGATCCTGTCAAGCTTTACCCTCCTCATGGCACACAGCCATGATTACTGAGGTCGAATGACGAGGATCCTGTTTCGTTCTTTGTTATGATATTTCGTTCCTAAGCATACATCATACATACATACAGATAATAATTATTATTATTATCTTCATCATCATTCGTTCATTCATTCATTTCTTCGCTCATTACCTTTCATTACTCGAATCTTGTCTCATGCAATATCCCCGACTCATGCTCAAAAGCTGATGTTGTGCCGGGGCCTGTACACAAACCACCGATTCATGTCCGAAGACTGACACAACACCGGGATACGCGACAAAGATCCCATTCAAGTCAATCATAGGGATTGAACTCTATCCGAGTCTGTTGCAACACAAAGTCGCTCACCTCATTATCTTGTCTCATGCAATACCCCCGACTCATGTCTGAAGACTAACACAATACAGGAGTACGCGACACAGACCTCATCATCTGTCACTTTCATGTTCACCATTTGTTATCTAATGTGTTCATTTCTTACTCCATCGTATTCGTTCATTTCGTACTTTATCGTTATCTTTCACTTTGTTACATAATACTTTACGTTCGTTTATTTATTCATTCATACATCACACCACATAAAGTCATACATAATGTGTTATAAAACATAATACGTACGTTTTGAAAACTCTTTGACGAAGAAAGATAACACATCACTCACACATATACACATCATAATTTCATCACATCACCATGCACACATCAAGCATAAGTCATCACATCATAACAAGGCCTATCTCCCTATTTTACCCCTGTAAACCACTTAGAATGTCCTAAGTCCAAAATGGGTGCATGGGACTTTTTAGGCGCATGAGCATAAAAATTCTGTGTAAAACAGTCTAGGCGCATGGGCACTGTTTGGGCGTTTCTGCGCTGTTCAGGCGCTTTGCCACTATGTAGGCGCATGGCACTTGTTCAGGCACATCAACAATTAGCCATTTTAACACTTGTGCGCATGGGCACTATTTGGGCATTTCTGCTTGTTCAGGCGCTTTGCCACTATTTGGGCGTCTGAGCTTACACATAGATTATTAACACTTAGGCGCATGGGTTTTGGACGGTTGAGCATACTTAGGCAGTTGGCCGTTGGGCGATGAGAACACTGTTTAGGCGCATGGCCCACTCTTGGGCGCATGACCAACACTTAGGTGCATGGCCAACATGCTAGGAGCATGGGCCACTGTTCATGCGCATCAGAACATTCTGAAATGTTTCCTATGCTACTACCATCACCCGATTATCATTCTAATAATACCCAAGCACAGATCTAACATACTAATGGCACCTAAGCATGCTAAACATCAACACTAACCTATAAACCAACTCTAAAACATACATACATAGAACATCACCGAACAATAGGCTGAAACTCACGGTTTTAATTGAAAACATTTTCTTGGTATGCATAATAGCCCCAAACAAGTTGAAAATCAGTAAAAGAGGGGTTCTAAAAACTCACCTTGAGCAGCCTTTGAGCAACACACTTCAAGTTCGAGACCCACCTTCAATTCAACTCTTAAATCCCGAAAACAAACACTAAACACCAAGAACTTCGGTCAAGAACTCCAAACCCAGCTGAAACCGAGCTCATATAAGATAAAACTCACCTTTGCAGCTGTTTCTTCCTCTTTCTCTCTGTAGAACCGAGGGCTTTCTCTCTCTTCTTTCTTCCTTTCAGCCGAATGGAGATGGTGAAGAAGGGATGGGCGGCCATGCCCCTTTAAACCTTAAAATAATAAGGTTTTGTACTTTGTACACTTTATCCCCCTCCACTTGTGCTCATTATCCATTCTTTCTGATTTACTTTTCTTTTCCTTTCGTTTAAATAAAAATTCGGGGTGTTACATCCTATGAATCTTGATTTAGTTTACCAAGGGAGCCAATGTTGGAAGTCTCTTAAAATCATCTTTGCTTTGAAAGATCAAAAGCTTATATCCATGGATGTGAAGGATTCGAGGATGCTATCAAAGATACATTAGTAGATACTCCTTGTATTGAACACATCCTACTGTTCGAGAATTTTCTAATGCCATTTATGAAGAAATGCCTAGGTTACCACCTGAATATGAAGTGGAGTTTACTATTGATTTTATTCTCGAGGATGAACCTATATCTAAGGCACCTTATCGGATGGCCCAGTAGAGTTGAAGGAATTGAAAGAACAACTACAGGAACTATTACAACTCGGATTCATTAGAGCAAGTGTTTCACCATGGGGAGCACCAATATTATTCATGAAGAAGAAGGATGGTAGTATGCGTCTATGCATCAACCACAGAGAGCTTAATAAGATTACCATCTGATCTGGTCGTCAAGACTTTTTGGTCCATTTGATCGATTTGCAACACAATTGATGTGATGAATCATTCAATATCAGAAACAATAGAGAAACAAGAATGATGAAGAAGAGTAAGAACAACCACAATGTATTCAAATATGAACAATAAGGATCAATACAATCAAAGTAAACAAAGCTCAAATATATTTCAATGAATTGACAGCTTACAATGGACTCTTGCAATAATAATATTCGATTAGGGTTTTGCAAGGATGCTCAACAATGAGCAAGATCAAAACTATATATGCAGACCTAGTTTCGCAGACAGTTTCACTGTCAGCGAAACTGGACAGCGAAACTGTGCTGCCGAAACTATAGTTTCGCCCGGCAGAAACAACAGTTTCACCGGGTGAACTAAACAGCTGACTAGTTTCGCTCATAGTTTCGTTGGGCAGCAAAACTACACAAAATAAGCAATATTCAGAAGTAAACTCACATTAAACCTATTACAAAGGAATATAAACATAATCTAATCTAATCTAAGGTGAGTCCAACCTATACATGATCTTCAAGACTTGATCAAAAACAAGTTATTATGTCGGTCTTAGCTACATTTATTATATAAGGGTAAGCCAGATCGTCTCCTAAGGGAATATATGGAAAGTGTTTAATTCACGCAACTCGATTAACTAAAAGACACAAACTTTATAATTAAAAATTAGAACTTTGAATGAATTAATTAGCACAATTTCATAAAGCAAGAAACTTTAAAATAAATTTGTTTGAATATTAAGAAACAATCACTTGCGGGTTTCCAATTCTACAAGATCAATAGTTGTTACTTTTAAGTTAGGGTTTGTAAGAAACAGTACTTCAAGATCTTAGCTTTTTATTAAAGTGACAACAAAAGAATAATCTTTTAAGACCGTTCTTTCACAATGTTACCAATTCACTTTTATCACATTGCCTACTTTTCTTAATGAGCTCACGATGCAAAGAAACCGAAAACTGAATAATCGAGCAAACAACTTTATTTATTAGTAACTTGCTTAAATTAATCAAAACATAAAATTTCATTCAGTCAATCCATGTTCATTACAAAAAGCCTAATCAAACATACCAATTGTCTCACTTGACAAGAAATGTACTCCTGAAAGCAATTAAGAGAACCTAGGCACGTATCATCTTCATTCAATCTTCAATCTTGAGTTGGAGAATGTTTGTGGATGATTTGAGGTGCTTTAGAACACCAAAAATCACCTAATGTTTGTCACTTTTCGTCTCCAAGAAGTTCTAGATTGAATTAGGGTTGATTTGGCTTAAATAAACTTGAAAACCATAAAATTAGGCAAGTTGTTCAGCACATGGGCGTATCATATGCCCACATGGGCGCATCATATGCCCAACACAGCCTTCAAACGCCTAAGTTTTTACCTTTTCTTCCAAATACGCCCACTGATACGCCGCCCATACGCCGCCTGACGTATTATACGCCCAAATATGCCGTATCATATGCTGCTACACCTAAATTTGTGCCTTTTCTTGTAATTATTGATATTTACATCTTCAGTCCTTGTTGTTGCGTGTTTTGCTTCTTTTCATCCAAAATAAGCCCCTTTAGCTCCAAACACCTATAATTCAAAACACTAACAACTTGAACTCGTTCCACCATAATCATGATGTAAAATCAAGCATTTATATCAATTAGACACCAAATTATTGACACGTGATCACTATCCAGAATCGTTATCGTTACTGTGTATTGATGACCTCTTCGATCAGCTCCAAGGGGCAAAGTTTTTCTCTAAGATCAATCTCATATCAGGATACCATCAATTGAGGATCTGAGAGCAAGATGTCCCTAAGACAGCGTTTCACACACGTTATGGTCACTATGAGTTTCTAGTTTTGCCTTTTGGCTTGACCAGTGCCCAAGCTATCTTCATGGACCTCATGAAAAGAGTTTTCCACGAGTACTTAGATCATTTTATAATTGTTTTTTATTGATGACAACTTTTTATTTTCTAAGAGTAGAGATTAACTTGAGGACCACCTTCACACAATTCTGGAGACCTTATACCAAAAGAAGCTATATGCTAAATTTTCTAAGTGTGAATTTCGCTCGAACAAGTGGCACTTCTAGGCCATGTTGTGTCAGCTAAAGGTATTACTATGGATCCAGTAAAGGTGGAAGCTATTACTAAGTGGCCCGACCGACATCCGTCACTAAAGTTCATAGTTTTATTGGTTTAGCGGGCTATTACCTTTTGGGGAGGGTTTCTCTCGTGTGGAATTGCCTCTTACTCAACTTATGAGAAAGGGTGTAAAATTTACTTGGAGCAAGGATGGAGAAAATGGTTTTGAGGAATTGAAGAAAAGACTAGTATGCACTCCTATTCTTACTCTACCGTCAGGCTCTAGCAGGCACCAAATTTATAGTGATGCATCAAAGGACTTGGTTGTGTTCTTATGCAACATGGTAACTTTATCGCCTATGCTTCATGATAGTTTAAGTCGTATGAGGTAAACTACTGGATACACTATCTAGAGCAAGCAGTTGTAGTATTTGCACTCAAGATCTTGAGGCATTATTTGTACGGAGAGACATGTGACATCTTCAGTAATCATAAGATCCTTAAATACATTTTTACTAAGAAGGAACTCAACAGTAGGCAGAGAAGATGGTTTGAACTACTTAAGGATTATGATGCCAACATCCAGTATCATCCAGGCAAGGCGAATGTCATGGCGGATGCACTTAGCCGAAAGAGTGTAGGTGGAGTGGTATGTCTTAAAATTCAACCGCAAATTAACTCAGATCTTGATAGAATGAAAGTCGGGGTACAGTTTCGTGAGTCTGAAGATAGAATCTAATCTTATTATCATATTAAGGAAGATCCTAATCATGATTGAGAACTGTAACGTTTCATATAAGGCTGATGCACCCAAAACATTCAAAGTCTTTCCTGCATGCATGCACTGAAGTTCAAAGTAGATGTGCTTCAGAAGTTTTACACCATGCACTAGAAAATATTCTAAGTGTAAAATCTTCTGAAGCCAAGACAAACCTCTTCCAAAGATAAAAGTGAAGTCTTCCGAAGCTTCAAAGACAAAGTCTTCTCAAGCCAATAAGTGAAGACAGATTTCTTCTGAAGCCTTTTGAATTCATGCTTTATCTGATGTACTTTATCATAAAGCTGGACCACCTTTCTGTTGCAACTTTGTTCAGTCACCAACTTACATAAGTTGGTGAAAAGGTCCATGCTTTTGGTAGCTGTACATTGAGGTCTTGAGTCTGTGCTTTCTACTTTATGTACTTATATCCTTTTTGTAATATATTAGGATGTGAGCTATGGCATGTGTATGGATTCCTTAAGTCTGATGCAAACCAAAACATCCAATGTCTCTCTGCAACACATGCACTAAGTACTGAAGTAAGAAATGCTTCGGAAGTTTTACACCATACACTAGAAAATACTCTAAGTGTAAAATCTTCCGAAGCCAAGACCAATATCTTCCGAAGCCAATAATGAAGTCTTCCGAAGCCTCAGAGACAAAGTCTTCCGAAGCTTCAACCTATTTCTTTCAAAGACTTTTAGTAACATGCTTTATCTGATGTACTGTTCCATAAAGCCGGACCCCTTTCCACTGCGTCTCTATAAAGTCACCAACTTACATGAGTTGGTGAAAAGGTCCATGCTTTTGGTAACTGTACATTGAGGTCTTGAGTCTGTAACTTTCTACTTTATGTACTTTATCCTTTTTGTAATAGATAAGGATGTGAGCTATGGCATGTCATAGTCACAAGGTCAAAAGGCTGATATGCCTTTTGATCCTACAATTGATTTTGTTTGTGTCTAGTCAATTGTATCCAGCTGGCTTTCAAAGTATAGCCGGCTGTAGGTTGTAGTATAAGTATTCCAAGTTCTTGTATCTTTCTTTATGCTTTGTAACACTTGTAAAAGAACTTGAGAAAGCAATATACTGCCTCCTTGAAACCCAAATCTCTTATTCTGTCTCTTTAACTTTACTTGTGTTCTTTGTATCAATATTGGTTAATCCAGTTCACTGTTTGATTAAGTTTAGTTATTCTCCTCTTTGTGTTGTTGTGTTGTAATTCTTCAAGCCCTTAACCGGTCCTGCAATTGGTATCAGAGCTTTTCAGGCTCTTGATATAAGATCTCACCATCTTAAGATCCCTCACACACACAAAAACTAAACTCTCCAAATGGCATCCATCTCAAAGACTGATATGGAGACTGGAACCATGAACAAATCCCCACTGATCACTCTTGATGACTTTGACACCTGGTGTATGAGAATGGAAGGTTTCATCAGGTCTCTAGACTCAAGAATGTGGGAATCTGTTGAGAATGGACCTTTCATACCCAGCACTCCTTCTGCTACTGGTGCTGGTATGATTCCTAAAGATGTGGCCAACTACTCTGATGAAGATAGGAAGAGAGTAAAGATTGATAGGAAGGCCATGACTGCTCTTCAAACTGCTCTTCCAAACTCTATGTACAGAGGTTTTAAGAAGTGTAAAACAGCTAAACAGCTGTGGGATGCACTGAAGCTGATGTATGAAGGCTCCTCTGAAGCCAAGGAGAATAAGAAGGATCTCCTGAAGCAGCAGTTTGAAAACTTCACCTTCAAAACAGGTCAAACCATGACTCAACAATACTTCAGGTATGTTGAGATAGTGGATACCCTAGTGGATGGAGGAGTTCCTCTTGAGAACAGGGATATTGTAAGGAAATTCATGTCCTCACTTCCTAGGCAATTGACACACTACTATGTGGTGATCAAGAGGACTGAGAATCTCAAAAATCTTACTCTGACAGAGTTATATGGGATTCTCAGTGGCTACCAGATGGAGATGAACATGCAAGGTTCATCTGGCAACTCCAACAATCAAATGGGTTTAGCCCTTCATGTGGTTGAAAGGGATAGCATAGAACCCCAACATCATCTCATATGCTACCCTGACAACTCACCAAAGGGTCCTTTCATCACCTTCCCAGAGACACCCAGGGAGAACTACACTGAAGCCCATTCCAAGAGACAAGCTCTTCTCAAGCCTTTATGTCTTTTGATGAAAGCTGTGGGAACTCTCTCTTCACTCTTGAAGACCTGGACTGTATCCATCCAGATGACCTGGAGTACATGGAAATAGTTCAGCAGATGGCTCTCCTCACTCACAGAGCCAAGAAGTTCTACAAGAGAACAGGAAGGAGGTTTCCAAGCAATGCAACTAGTGGAAAGTTTGGGCTGGATAAAAGCAAAGTCAAGTGTTACAACTGTAACTTGATGGGCCACGTTGGTAGAGAGTGTAAGGCACCTAAAACAAATGGTGGCCAAACACAAACCAGACCAAATTACACTGACAAAGCCCCTCAGAATGGGAAGCCAAAGAAACATGTTGTTGTTGCTGGTGAAGAGGGAGTCTTTGATTGGAGCTTTCAGGTGGAAGATGCTTCACCAAACCAAGCACTAATGGCAGACCATGATGAAGCCAAGGTATTGGAACATCTCTGTACTCCTGAATGCATTGCTAAAGTAAACAGATACAGGTCCTATAACTTAGAAATGAGATCTGATCTTGAGTCATTAAACATATTAAAATCTGATTTTAGAAAGTCTGAAAATGATTACAAGTTAAAGATAGAGGACTTGGAGAAAACCATTTTAGTACTAAAACATGAACATACAGATTTTAGGACTCAAATCCAGGATCTCATAACTAAGTTGACTGAGTGCCAGGCTGAGCTTGTGATCAGCAAAGCCAAGGCAAAAAAGTGTTCTTGAAGAAGAGACCTTCAAGAACATGATATCCTGATCCCTACACAACAAAGTGTGCTATCAAAATAGACAGGGATTGGGATCAAATGAGATAGCTCCTCCACACACAATCTTGTCTGTAAGATCTCCTAGGTGTGGAACTTGTGAAGATGAGCTTCCTCTCATAGATCCTATAAGTGAAGAGGATGAAGAAGAGATAGTGAAGAATTCCTCTCAGAAGAGTGAAGAAGAGGATTCTACCAAGGGCCACTATCCTTCTGAGGAGAAGAAATCTACTGTGATGACCAAGTCCAAGAGAAAGAACTTGATCAGGAAGTGCAAAAGAAAAGCAAAGAAGGCTCAAGAGATCAAGGCTACTTTTGATTCTAAGCAGAAACAAGTTTTTATCTCTGCAGGTTTTAAAGTAGTAAAGACTGAAGACATCAACCAAGACTCCTCAGCTAAAAGTTCTGGTTCTTGTTCAAATCATCTTAGTACAAAGAAGAAGACTGAGCTGCTGTGTACCACAGTTGCACAGCCTGGACCATCAAACTCCAAGAACAGTTCACAGCCCAAAAGAACTGTCTCAGCATCTACAAAGATGAAGGTGGAGAAGGGATGTGACCAAAGCCAGTCTTGCTTTCATAAGGTGACTCTTTTGAAGAAGAAAATGTTATGTTTCATGTGTGAAAGTACCTCTCACATTGCTAAAGATTGCCCATACAATCCTAAAAGTACTATCCATATGACCAATACAAAGACTTCAAAGAGTTTCAAGAAGATTCAAGCTTCGGAAGGAAAGTCTGTTTCCTTCGAAAGCTCCAAATCAAAGAAGAAGGTAAATGGAAAATTACCTTCGGAAGAAAAATTGGTCTCGGAAGAAAGGAGTTCTTCTGAAGCACTGAAGTCTGCTGCAGTGACTGTAGAATCTTCCGAAGGTTCAGTCATCAAAACTTGTGAAGTCCCAAAAACTTCTAAGGTTTTGAAGGTCAAGTCCAAGACTACAAAGGTGGTGTGGAAGTCTAAGAAAGACCAAATGACTGAAGTTTCTCCATCAACAACAACTGAAGATCCCCCTAGTACAACCATAGGATCTATTATTGTTGCATTACCTTCTATACTTAGTGAGCCCAAGACAAGTAAGGCTTGGGTTTCCAAATGTAACTAATCATTTTCTTTGTGCAGGAATAGCTCAAGACAAGCAGAAATGTCTGGATAATTGATAGTGGCTGTTCCAGGCACATGATAGGCAATAGCTCTCTACTCCATAACTTTGAGAGAATTGATGGAGGACCAGTTGCTTTTGGAGGAGATGAAGGTGGTTACATTTCATGAAGGGGCAAAGTCACAAATGGTAAGCTCTGCATTGAAAAGGTAAACTTTGTTAAGGAGCTTGGGTACAATCTTCTGAGTGTATTCTAATTTTGTGATCAGAGTCATAACATGCTCTTTACTGAGCATGAGTGCATTGTTCTCAAGCCTGGAGTGGTCATTCCTCATGAGCATATCCCGCTCAGAGCCCCCAAGAAAGGGAACATGTACAAGATGGATTTGCAAGAAATATCTCCCTCTGGAGAAGTTTCATGCTTTCTATCTAAAGAAAATAGTGATGAGTCTTTCCTATGGCATAAAAGAATGTTCCATGTAAACTATAAGAACATGAATAAGCTAATTAAACATGATTTGGTAACTGGAATGCCAAAGAAAGAGTTTACAAGTGATGATCATTGTGTTGCATGCCTGAAAGGGAAGCAACATAAGGTATCTCACAAGCCTAAGGAAACGAACTCCATCACTACTCCCCTACACTTATTACATATGGATCTCTTTGGCCCCACCAGTGTAATGAGTCTAGGAAGGACCTCTTATTGTTTGGTGATCACAGATGATTTTACAAGATTCTCTTGGGTTTTCTTTCTTAGAACTAAGGATGAAACCCCTGAGATTCTGAAGAATTTCATCTTAAAAATTGAGAATCAAAGTGATCACAAGGTCAAAACCATAAGATGTGATCAAGGTACTGAATTCAAGAATCAAATCCTTGATACATTTTGTGATGAAAAAGGTATTACAAGACAATATAGTGATCCCAGGACTCCTCAGCAAAATGGAGTTACTGAGAGGAGAAACAGGACACTAATTGAAGCTGCAAGAACTATGTTGTCTGACTCTAAACTGCCCATCACCTTCTGGGCAGAGGTAGTAAATACTGCTTGCTATGTGCAAAACAGAGTTTTGGTAGTTAAGACACATGGTAAGGCTCCTTATGAACTTTGGCACAAGAGAAAACCTTTCATTGGTTTTCTCAGGTCATTTGGATGTCCTTGCACCATCTTGAATACCATGGATCAAATTGCCAAATTTGCTGAGAAATCAGATGATGGACACTTCATTGGATACTCTTCCCAAGCTAAGGCTTATAGAGTATACTATCTCAAAACTAGAATTGTTGAGGAGTCAGCCAATGTGACTTTCAATGAACACACACCCTGTGTGGCTGGTCTTGGTCCTGATTGGCTATTTGATCTTGATTTAGTTACCAACTGTTTGAACAAATCTTGTGAGAATGTTTCAGGATCTGCAGAAAATCCAAATACAGGTGATCCTGATCCAAGATTTGAGCTAGGAAGACCCTCAACTCATACATCTTCAGCTCCAGTTGGGACTACTTCAGCAAATGAGGTCTCTACCAGCACTACAATGACAAATTCAGCTGATACATCTAGGATGCCTTCAAATTCCAGCTCAGAGGCTCCTCAACCAGATATAGATACCTCAATTGTAGAAGACAACAATGGTGATGGTGAAAGTGATCAGGAATTACTTGATGCTAATAACCACACCATAGATGACAACATCAATGATGTCACACACTCATTGGATCAAGTAAATCTTGATAAGTGTGGTAATGTGGAGGGTGAATCATCTATGCCAGATCTAAATTTCTCAAATTTGGATCTTTCTCAGCAACTTGCTGTGATTCCTAAGCTAAGGATCCACAAGTCTCACCCCACCACAAACATCATTGGAGATGTTGTCACAGGAGTAAGAACAAGAGGACAAACCCATTAAGCAAATATTTGTCTTCACTCTTGTTTCTTATCTCTGATAGAGCCAAAGAAAGTTGATGAAGCTCTAAAGGATGGAAATTGGGTTGAAGCTATGCAACAAGAGCTACTTCAATTCAAAAGGCAGAAAGTTTGGAACCTTTGTCCTCTTCCTCATGGGAAGACTACCATTAGAACCAAATGGGTTTTTAGGAATAAGAAGGATGTTAGAGGAATTATCATCAAGAACAAGGCAAGACTAGTTGTTCAATGATACACTCAAGAAGAAGGGATTGACTACACTGATGTCTTTGCTCCTGTAGCAAGAATAGAAGTGTAAATCCAGGATGATCAAACTTGAATCAAATCATGAAGAATTAGATCAAAATATGATGAACACAGTGAAAAACCCTTTGATCTTCAATTAGATTGCAAAATGTGTGTTTACAAATAATCCCTCAATCTATTGGTCATGCAACCATTAACCTAATTCTAATTACAATTAGGCTATTTATAGTCTAGTTTAAGTTTCCATATTTACACATAACCCCCTAGACTATATATTTAGACTAAAACATGACTCAAAGAAAGTAAAATATATTTTGTTCACACAAAATATATTTATTACAATAAAACTCCTAGTCATTTAAATCTTCAACGTCTTGTCTCGGTTCCTCGTCTCGAACGTGTCGGGTTTGACTTTTGTTGACTTTGACCATGACGTTGACTTTTGTTGACTTTCATTGTGTTGATAATATAGACTATCTTTTCCAGCTCCAACAATAATCCCCCTTAGTCTATCATTATCAACGTCTTCATACGAATTCAGCCCCGACACATCAACTGTAGAAAGATCTTCAAATTAAAGCTTTTTGAATTTTATGAGACAAGTTATTCATCTCATAAGCTCCCCCTATTTATATGCTCCCCCTTTTTGAGTGCATCCTTTGTGAAGATATTGGAACAACTTTCCCAAATCTCTAATCTCGAGTGCTTCAGAAGATGTAGGAGGAGGATTCTTAGCTCGGTATCTTCTGCAAACTTGAGGAACAAGTTCTCTGATCAGGTACACTGCTCAACTGATGATCGGCCATCACTTACAGTAAAAAACTGAAACACATTCTCAAACACAATCTCGACATTTCTAATTAGATCATTTCATTTTAACAAAATAAACCCGTGTTTATCTGTGTTTGAAAACAAGCAATCCCATGTTCATTTGTGCTCAATTTCTATGAAATGCATAAAAAATAATAAAATGTAATCAGCATAATATGGAAGACCTAAATGAATATTGAAATGAAAATTTATTATAATTTTTTATTATATACATATATTATAACATTTTTTTTATCTATATATATATATTTTTTTTTTGTTTTTGTTTTTTTTTCTTTTTTTTACTTGTTTTTTTTAAACCGAGAACTGAATCGATCATGAGATCATATCCTCAAGATATACTTTAGACAAAGATGAATTTAATCATCGACAAGCAATGAGATCACACTGATAACTGAATCTAATCACAGTCTTTAAATGATTTTGAAATTCTTAAACAGATCAATAACGATTGCTGATATGTTTGTCCACTTAAACCCATGCACTATCTTTTTCAACAAGTAGAAGATGATTCGTTAAGGTTCAATTAAATGCTTTAGAATGCTAGGACCCCACAATCATTTGGCAAAAACCCTCACCCAACCTCAGGATTTCTTGAATTTTGTTACAATCTTTATAGAGCAAGGCGTGTGCATTAGTGTGCAAGTGATTATCAACAGAATATTGCATTCTGTGATGTATTAGATGATTTGACACTACTTAGACCAAAATGGTGAGAGCTCCAGGTCTATACTCACGTATAACAAAGGAGATGACCATTTAATCTTGTGCCGATGAGAGCTCCAGGTCAGTACTATCGTACAGCAGAGGAGATCATCACTCCAGGTCAGTACTTCCGTACAGCAGAGGAGATTAGCACAAACACAAGACACATAAATACACCAATCATGGCTCAAAGATATGGCTTATATGATTTGTATCATGGTGGGTGAAAGATCAATTCTCAATCCAATTTTTGTCGGGATTCAGTTTTTGTGCAGGCCAAAATGATTGCGTAAATCCAGACATCCTTAAGCATATATTTTAATTTAAATCATCATATTGTTGTCTACTTTATTCTTCAGGCTGAGTCTACCAAGCATATCATTAAAGAATCTGATTGTTTTTCTTTTATTTACAATTAAAAATAAGATGTAAATCAGATAACAGCATCAGTTACTATCATTTCTCATTTTTAAAACGAAAGTCATGCAAAAACAAGCATTTCAAAATGATATACAATCATTTCTCAGTCATCTCGAATCAAGTTCTCAGTACACTTTTTATTTTTATTTACTTATACTCTCCCCCTAAATTTTTATTTTTGCAAACTTTTCATTTTTTTATTTTTATTTATTATTTATTTTTTTTATATTTTTTTTATATTTCTTTTTTATTTTTTTATTATTTTTTTTTTTTTATAAAACTGTACAAAAATAAAAAATTTATCAAAGAAGGTCTTCCAAACTACACTGATATGATGATAAAAAATGAATGCTCAAGAAATATGTAGTGATTGTGAAGTGAGAACTGTGATTTTGTAGATAAAAATCCAGATTGTGGATAAAATACCATGACCTTAACCTGTTTGTTCCGCCTCAAATTTGAATTAGGAACAATCTCTGTCAGTAAACCGGATTACTAACAGTCCTCCTGAATTGTTCCTGCACTCATTAACAAATTAGTTAGAAAGGGGAACCCAGGCCATCGTAGTCCTGGAAATTCCTTTTTCATCAAGATAAGTAACAAGCTTCTGCACACAACCGTTTAAACAATCGGGGATTGTTGTATCCTTCTTTTTAATTTTCCAAATTTGTTTCGGTTCAATTAACTTGGATTTGAATGAATTAAATTTGGAAATCATTTTCTGTTTAAGATCGGAAGGAAAAGAATTTGATTTTGAACCTTTGGTCATTTTCATCTTTGTATCATGTGAAACCGGCTTCACATGAAAAGGTTTGGATGGAGGGTTTTTCATCCAACCATTCAAAGATGTGTGCTTTTTACCTCTTGATCCAGAGAAGCAACCCGTGTTGCCTTTACCGTCTGGAACATTCTTTTTGTACTTACATTCGGAGAAGCAATTTGTTTTGCCTTTACCATTCGTAGCAAGCCTTTGAGGACATTTCTTTACCACATGCCCTTCTTTTCCACACTCAAAACAAGCCTTGAAAGGCTTTTGATGCTTTGTAGTCCTGTGTGAAGCATTTGAAATTGGAAATTGCTTTGAGCTTGTAGCAGATTCTTGCTTGTTTTGGTGTTTGCTGTGTTGAACAGTGAATGAGATCTTCACTGATTGACTAGGTGGTTTTGCTGTTGGAGTAGAGATCCGTATTGGTCTTGATTCAGCTTTTGGAAGCTTTTGAGACTTGACAATATCAGCAGATATCTTGATCTGTGAGGAACCAACACGCTCCTCTATGTTTGATTCATCATCTGAGCTTATCCAGTCTCGTATACACAGATCTGCTTCCAAAGGATCTTGATTGACACCTCCTATTGTGTCGGCTTCGGTTATAGGATTTTGATTGCCTGACGATTCAACAACTGTTCCTTCTTTAACAAACCTGACAGGAACAAACGAAGGAATGTTACCTGTTTTGAATTTGTTGAAGAAGGTTGGAGAAGCAACTGATATTGATTTTGGAGCATCAGAGGTAGAATCTTCATTAATCTTCTTATCAGACCCCTGCTTGAGAAATCCCAAATCTACAGGAGAATCCTGCACATCTCTAACCTCTTTAAGATTAACGTTGCTTAAACCTGCATTTAAACTATTAGTTTCTGCAGCTTCAATTAAATCATTAGATGGATGAAGTTGAGGCATAGGAGAGTAACAATGGGTGCTAGGAGGAGGATAGACGTATGGATTTTCACCACAACCCACTCCCGTTTTAATCCTAGCTCCCCTCTGTTTACACAGTAGCTCTTCCTGTTTCATTCCGGATATGGTCCATTTATCAAGCTTTGTTTTAAGCTTGCTTGTTTCAAATTCAGCCAAGGTGATTCTTTCGTTTAAAAGATTAATTTCAACATTTCTTTCAAGAAGAGTTCGTTTTAAATGATCATTTTCTTTTAAAGCTTCATTTAATTTTATAAAATACTTGGCTTCATTCTTTTTAAGTTCTGCGTTTATGGTGGTTAATTCCTTTTGGTTATCTAAAAGTAACCTATTAGCTTTATACACACCAAATAAACGAATTTTACAAGCAGAAGAACACATATCCTGAATTGTCTCGTATGGAAGATCCAAGATGACTCTTTCAGCAGTAAGAAGCTTCTCGCAGTTGCAAACTCTAGTATTTCGCTTCCATTCCTCTTCCTTCTCAGCATCACAAACTTCAGCTTTCAACTCAGCTCCACCTTTATCCATTGATGTCTGCTTAAGCTCTTCTTGTACCTCTTCAGTTTCAGGTTTCGGTAAACCGTCGGAATTGGTGTCAAAATCTGATCTCTCTTCTGGTTTCTCTTTGGAGTTTGAAGTGATCTTTGGAGTTAGATATGTTGCTTCATAGTACTCACGACGTTTGATATCCAACTCAATCTCTTTCAGTTTGTTGATCACCTCCATCAGTTTGTAATCCCGAAAGCCTCTATCTCGTTGAATCGACTTGCCGTGTGAGCTCCATTCTGATGACAGGGAATCAAGCAATCTTAGAACTTGATCATGATTTCCCAGTTGGGCATCAAACTTCTTCAGATTACTTGCCACCAACAGAAAACGATCAACAAAATCAGTCATCGTTTCATTCTTTAAAGCTGCAAAATTATCAAACTGACATTGTGCAATTGTGAGATCATCAGATTCGAAGGATTTAATCAGTTCTGCAAAAGCCATTTTTATTTTTATTTTGTTTAAAAAATTAAACGCCCCAAAAATATTTTTCCCAAAAAAATTTAGAAAAATTTTCCCCCGGGAAAAATATTATTTGTAAATGTCACGCTAGAAAATCTTAGCAACTGGGGTCAAAATCTTAGAAAATCTTTCAAAATCAGTGAAAATTTCTTTAAAGGAATGAACTCATAAATGATAGTTTCGCCGAAATTATAGTTTCGCAAAGCTAGTTTCGCTATGAAATTTCGGCAGTAGTTTCGCTAGCCGAATGTCACAAATGGCTTAGTTTCGCTGATAAGTTCGCACGAAACAAGCTTGAACTTTCGTTCAATGATACTTTCGGCAGCAATTTCGCTTGTAAAACAACCACAAGCACTGTTGAACTTTCGTTCAATGAAACTAGTTTCGCAGGACAACAGAAAACAACTTTAATGAGGATAACTGATGTAGTTTCGCTGGAAGAACTCGTAGTTTCGCTGGATGGACTGGTAATTTCGCTGAACGAAGCTGAAAAACTTTTTCAACACGAAATCAATCTGAAAACACCCAAATCTTAATGGAGTTGAAACCTGATGATTAACAGAGCTTTCCCAACCAATAACAAGCAAACTTCAATCAATTTCCATATCAATAACACTCAAATTTGATCCGAAATTGATGAAAACATGATATGAACAAAAACAACCAAAACCTCAACTTCTCTCTCTAAAAATCTTCAAATCTTCAGTGAATTTGATCCAAAATGGCTCTGATACCAAATTGTAAATCCAGGATGATCAAACTTGAATCAAATCATGAAGAATTAGATCAAAATATGATAAACACAATGAAAAACCCTTTGATCTTCAATTAGATTGCAAAATGTGTGTTTACAAATAATCCCTCAATCTATTGGTCATGCAACCATTAACCTAATTCTAATTACAATTAGGCTATTTATAGTCTAGTTTAAGTTTCCATATTTACACATAACCCCCTAGACTATATATTTAGACTAAAATATGACTCAAAGAAAGTAAAATATATTTTGTTCACACAAAATATATTTATTACAATAAAACTCCTAGTCATTTAAATCTTCAACGTCTTGTCTCGGTTCCTCGTCTCGAACGTGTCGGGTTTGACTTTTGTTGACTTTGACCATGACGTTGACTTTTGTTGACTTTCATTGTGTTGATAATATAGACTATCTTTTCCAGCTCCAACAATACTCCCCCTTAGTCTATCATTATCAACGTCTTCATACGAATTCAGTCCCGAGACATCAACTGTAGAAAGATCTTCAAATTAAAGCTTTTTGAATTTTATGAGACAAGTTATTCATCTCATAAGCTCCCCCTATTTATATGCTCCCCCTTTTTGAGTGCATCCTTTGTGAGGATATTGGAACAACTTTCCCAAATCTTTAATCTCGAATGCTTCAGAAGATGTAGGAGGAGGATTCCTAGCTCGGTATCTTCTGCAAACTTGAGGAACAAGTTCTCTGATCAGGTACACTGCTCAACTGATGATCGGCCATCACTTACAGTAAAAAACTAAAACACATTCTCAAACACAATCTCGACATTTCTAATTATATCATTTCATTTTAACAAAATAAACCCGTGTTTATCTGTGTTTGAAAACAAGCGATCCCGTGTTCATTTGTGCTCAATTTCTATGAAATGCATAAAAAATAATAAAATGTAATCTGCATAATATGGAAGACCTAAATGAATATTGAAATGAAAATTTATTATAATTTTTTATTATATACATATATTATAACATTTTTTATCTATATATATATATATATATATATATATATATATATTTTGTTTTTGTTTTTTTTTTTGTTTTTTTTACTTGTTTTTTTTTAAACCGAGAACTGAATCGATCATGAGATCATATCCTCAAGATATACTTTAGACAAAGATGAATTTAATCATCGACAAGCAATGAGATCACACTGATAACTGAATCTAATCACAGTCTTTAAATGATTTTGAAATTCTTAAACAGATCAATAACGATTGCTGATATGTTTGTCCACTTAAACCCATGCCCTATCTTTTTCAACAAGCAGAAGATGATTCGTTAAGGTTCGATTAAATGCTTTAGAATGCTAGGACCCCACAATCATTTGGCAAAAACCCTCACCCAACCTCAGGATTTCTTGAATTTTGTTACAATCTTTATAGAGCAAGGCGTGTGCATTAGTGTGCAAGTGATTATCAACAGAATATTGCATTCTGTGATGTATTAGATGATTTGACACTACTTAGACCAAAATGGTGAGAGCTCCAGGTCTATACTCACGTATAACAAAGGAGATGACCATTTAATCTTGTGCTGATGAGAGCTCCAGGTCAGTACTATCGTACAGCAGAGGAGATCATCACTCCAGGTCAGTACTTCCGTACAGCAGTGGAGATTAGCACAAACACAAGACACATAAATACACCAATCATGGCTCAAAGATATGGCTTATATGATTTGTATCATAGTGGGTGAAAGATCAATTCTCAATCCAATTTTTGTCGGGATTCAGTTTTTGTGCAGGCCAAAATGATTGCGTAAATCCAGACATCCTTAAGCATATATTTTAATTTAAATCATCATACTGTTGTCTACTTTATTCTTCAGGCTGAGTCTATCAAGCATATCATTAAAGAATCTGATTGTTTTTCTTTTATTTACAATTAAAAATAAGATGTAAATCAGATAACAGCATCAGTTACTATCATTTCTCATTTTTAAAACGAAAGTCATGCAAAAACAAGCATTTCAAGATGATATACAATCATTTCTCAGTCATCTCGAATCAAGTTCTTAGTACACTTTTCATTTTTATTTACTTATACTCTCCTTCTAAATTTTTATTCTTGCAAACTTTTCCTTTTTTTATTTTTATTTATTATTTACTTTTTTTATATTTTTTTATATTTCTTTTTTATTTTTTTATTATTTTTTATTATTTTTTATAAAACTGTACAAAAATAAAAAATTTATCAAAGAAGGTCTTCCAAACTACACTGATATGATGATAAAAAATGAATGCTCAAGAAATATGTAGTGATTGTGAAGTGAGAACTGTGATTGTGTAGATAAAAATCCAGATTGTGGATAAAATATCATGACCTTAACCTGTTTGTTCCGCCTCAAATTTGAATTAGGAACAATCTCTGTCAGTAAACCGGATTACTAACAGTCCTCCTGAATTGTTCCTGCACTCATTAACAAATTAGTTAGAAAGGGGAACCCAGGCCATCGTAGTCCTGGAAGTTCCTTTTTCATCAAGATAAGTAACAAGCTTCTGCACACAACCGTTTAAACAATCGGGGATTGTTGTATCCTTCTTTTTAATTTTCCAAATTTGTTTCGGTTCAATTAACTTGGATTTGAATGAATTAAATTTGGAAATCATTTTCTGTTTAAGATCGGAAGGAAAAGAATTTGATTTTGAACCTTTGGTCATTTTCATCTTTGTATAATGTGAAACCGGCTTCACATGAAAAGATTTGGATGGAGGGTTTTTCATCCAACCACTCAAAGATGTGTGCTTTTTACCTCTTGATCCAGAGAAGCAACCCGTGTTGCCTTTACCTTCTAGAACATTCTTTTTGTACTTACATTCGGAGAAGTAATTTGTTTTGCCTTTACGATTCGTAGCAAGCCTTTGAGGACATTTCTTTACCACATGCCCTTCTTTTCCACACTCAAAACAAGCCTTGAAAGGCTTTTGATGCTTTGTAGTCCTGTGTGAAGCATTTGAAATTGGAAATTGCTTTGAGCTTTTAGCAGATTCTCGCTTGTTTTGGTGTTTGCTGTGTTGAACAGTGAATGAGATCTTCACTAATTGACTAGGTGGTTTTGCTGTTGGAGTAGAGATCCGTATTGGTCTTGATTCAGCTTTTGGAAGCTTTTGAGACTTGACAATATCAGCAGATATCTTGATCTGTGAGGAACCAACACGCTCCTCTATGTTTGATTCATCATCTGAGCTTATCCAGTCTCGTATACATAGATCTGCTTCCAAAGGATCTTGATTGACACCTCCTAAAATGTCGGCTTCGGTTATAGGATTTTGATTGCCTGACGATTCAACAACTGTTCCTTCTTTAACAAACCTGACAGGAACAAACGAAGGAATGTTACCTGTTTTGAATTTGTTGAAGAAGGTTGGAGAAGCAACTGATATTGATTTTGGAGCATCAGAGGTAGAATCGTCATTAATCTTCTTATCAGACCCCTGCCTGAGAAATCCCAAACCTACAGGAGAATCCTGCACATCTCTAACCTCTTTAAGATTAACGTTGCTTAAACCTGCATTTAAACTATTAGTTTCTGCAGCTTCAATCAAATCATTAGATGGATGAGGTTGAGGCATAGGAGAGTAACAATGGGTGCTAGGAGGAGGATAGACGTATGGATTTTTCACCACAACCCACTCCCGTTTTAATCCTAGCTCCCCTCTGTTTACACAGTAGCTCTTCCTGTTTCATTCCGGATATGGTCCATTTATCAAGCTTTGTTTTAAGCTTGCTTGTTTCAAATTCAACCAAGGTGACTCTTTCGTTTAAAAGATTAATTTCAACATTTCTTTCAAGAAGAGTTCGTTTTAAATGATCATTTTCTTTTAAAGCTTCATTTAATTTTATAAAATACTTGGCTTCATTCTTTTTAAGTTCTACGTTTATGGTGGTTAATTCCTTTTGGTTATCTAAAAGTAACCTATTAGCTTTATACACACCAAATAAACGAATTTTACAAGCAGAAGAACACATATCCTGAATTGTCTCGTATGGAAGATCCAAGATGACTCTTTCAGCAGTAAGAACCTTCTCGCAGTTGCAAACTCTAGTATTTCGCTTCCATTCCTCTTCCTTCTCAGCATCACAAACTTCAGCTTTCAACTCAGCTCCACCTTTATCCATCGATGTCTGCTTAAGCTCTTCTTGTACCTCTTCAGTTTCAGGTTTCGGTAAACCGTCGGAATTGGTGTCAAAATCTGATCTCTCTTCTGGTTTCTCTTTGGAGTTTGAAGTGATCTTTGGAGTTAGATATGTTGCTTCATAGTACTCACGACGTTTGATATCCAACTCAATCTCTTTCAGTTTGTTGATCAGCTCCATCAGTTTGTAATCCTGAAAGCCTCTATCTCGTTGAATCGACTTGCCGTGTGAGCTCCATTCTGATAAGAGGGAATCAAGCAATCTTAGAACTTGTTCATGATTTCCCAGTTGGGCATTAAACTTCTTCAGATTACTTGCCACCAACAGAAAACGATCAACAAAATCAGTCATCGTTTCATTCTTTAAAGCTGTAAAATTATCAAACCGACATTGTGCAATTGTGAGATCATCAGATTCGAAGGATTTAATCAATTCTGCAAAAGCCATTTTTATTTTTATTTTGTTTAAAAAATTAAACGCCCCAAAAATATTTTTCCCAAAAAATTTAGATAAATTTTCCCCCGGGAAAAATATTATTTGTAAATGTCACGCTAGAAAATCTTAGCAACTGGGGTCAAAATCTTAGAAAATCTTTCAAAATCAGTGAAAATTTCTTTAAAGGAATGAACTCATAAATGATAGTTTCGCCGAAATTATAGTTTCGCAGAGCTAGTTTCGCTATGAAATTTCGGCAGTAGTTTCGCTAGCCGAATGTCACAAATGGCTTAGTTTTGCTGATAAGTTCGCACGAAACAAGCTTGAACTTTCGTTCAATGATACTTTCGGCAACAATTTCGCTTGTAAAACAACCACAAGCACTGTTGAACTTTCGTTCAATGAAACTAGTTTCGCAGGACAACAGAAAACAACTTTAATGAGGATAACTGATGTAGTTTCGCTGGAAGAACTCGTAGCTTTGCTGGATGGACTGGTAATTTCGCTGAACGAAGCTGAAAAACTTTTTCAACACGAAATCAATCTAAAAACGCCCAAATCTTAATGGAGTTGAAACTTGATGATTAACAGAGCTTTCCCAACCAATAACAAGCAAACTTTAATCAATTTCCATATCAATAAGACTCAAATTTGATCCGAAATTGATGAAAACATGATATGAACAAAAACAACCAAAACCTCAACTTCTCTCTCTAAAAATCTTCAAATCTTCAGTGAATTTGATCCAAAATGGCTCTGATACCAAATTGTAAATCCAGGATGATCAAACTTGAATCAAATAATGAAGAATTAGATCAAAATATAATGAACACAATGAAAAACCCTTTGATCTTCAATTAGATTGCAAAATGTGTGTTTACAAATAATCCCTCAATCTATTGGTCATGCAACCATTAACCTAATTCTAATTACAATTAGGCTATTTATAGTCTAGTTTAAGTTTCCATATTTACACATAACCCCCTAGACTATATATTTAGACTAAAACATGACTCAAAGAAAGTAAAATATATTTTGTTCACACAAAATATATTTATTACAATAAAACTCCTAGTCATTTAAATCTTCAACGTCTTGTCTCGGTTCCTCGTCTCGAACGTGTCGGGTTTGACTTTTGTTGACTTTGACGATGACGTTGACTTTTGTTGACTTTCATTGTGTTGATAATATAGACTATCTTTTCCAGCTCCAACAATACTCCCCCTTAGTCTATCATTATCAACGTCTTCATACGAATTCAGCCCCGAGACATCAACTGTAGAAAGATCTTCAAATTAAAGCTTTTTGAATTTTATGAGACAAGTTATTCATCTCATAAGCTCCCCCTATTTATATGCTCTCCCTTTTTGAGTGCATCCTTTGTGAGGATATTGGAACAACTTTCCCAAATCTTTAATCTCGAGTGCTTCAGAAGATGTAGGAGGAGGATTCCTAGCTCGGTATCTTCTGCAAACTTGAGGAACAAGTTCTCTGATCAGGTACACTGCTCAACTGATGATCGGCCATCACTTACAGTAAAAAACTGAAACACATTCTCAAACACAATCTCGACATTTCTAATTAGATCATTTCATTTTAACAAAATAAACCCGTGTTTATCTGTGTTTGAAAACAAGCGATCCCGTGTTCATTTGTGCTCAATTTCTATGAAATGCATAAAAAATAATAAAATGTAATCAGCATAATATGGAAGACCTAAATGAATATTGAAATGAAAATTTATTATAATTTTTTATTATATACATATATTATAACATTTTTTATCTATATATATATATATATATATATATATATATATATATATATATATATATATATATATATATATATATATATATATATATATATATATTTGTTTTGTTTTTTTTTTTTTTTTACTTGTTTTTTTTTTAACCGAGAACTGAATCGATCATGAGATCATATCCCAAGATATACTTTAGACAAAGATGAATTTAATCATCGACAAGCAATGAGATCACACTGATAACTGAATCTAATCACAGTCTTTAAATGATTTTGAAATTCTTAAACAGATCAATAACGATTGCTGATATGTTTGTCCACTTAAACCCATGCCCTATCTTTTTCAACAAGCAGAAGATGATTCGTTAAGGTTCGATTAAATGCTTTAGAATGCTAGGACCCCACAATCATTTGGCAAAAACCCTCACCCAACCTCAGGATTTCTTGAATTTTGTTACAATCTTTATAGAGCAAGGCGTGTGCATTAGTGTGCAAGTTATTATCAACAGAATATTGCATTCTGTGATGTATTAGATGATTAGACACTACTTAGACCAAAATGGTGAGAGCTCCAGGTCTATACTCACGTATAACAAAGGAGATGACCATTTAATCCTTTGCCGATGAGAGCTCTAGGTCAGTACTATCGTACAGCAGAGGAGATCATCACTCCAGGTCAATACTTCCGTACAACAGAGGAGATTAGCACAAACACAAGACACATAAATACACCAATCATGGCTCAAAGATATGGCTTATATGATTTGTATCATGGTGGGTGAAAGATCAATTCTCAATCCAATTTTTGTCGGGATTCAGTTTTTGTGCAGGCCAAAATGATTGCGTAAATCCAGACATCCTTAAGCATATATTTTAATTTAAATCATCATACTGTTGTCTACTTTATTCTTCAGGCTGAGTCTACCAAGCATATCATTAAAGAATCTGATTGTTTTTCTTTTATTTACAATTAAAAATAAGATGTAAATCAGATAACAGTATCAGTTACTAATATTTCTCATTTTTAAAACGAAAGTCATGCAAAAACAAGCATTTGAAGATGATATATAATCATTTCTCAGTCATCTCGAATCAAGTTCTCAGTACACTTTTCATTTTTATTTACTTATACTCTCCCCCTAAATTTTTATTTTTGCAAACTTTTCCTTTTTTTATTTTTATTTATTATTTATTTTTTTAATATTTTTTTATATTTCATTTTTTATTATTATTATTTATTTTTTTTTATAAAACTGTACAAAAATAAAAAATTTATCAAAGAAGGTCTTCCAAACTACACTGATATGATGATAAAAAATGAATGCTCAAGAAATATGTAGTTATTGTGAAGTGAGAACTGTGATGGTGTAGATAAAAATCCAGATTGTGGATAAAATACCATGACCTTAACCTGTTTGTTCCGCCTCAAATTTGAATTAGGAACAATCTCTGTCAGTAAACCGGATTACTAACAGTCCTCCTGAATTGTTCCTGCACTCATTAACAAAGTAGTTAGAAAGGGGAACCCAGGCCATCGTAGTCCTGGAAGTTCCTTTTTCATCAAGATAAGTAACAAGCTTCTGCACACAACCGTTTAAACAATCGGGGATTGTTGTATCCTTCTTTTTAATTTTCCAAATTTGTTTCGGTTCAATTAACTTGGATTTGAATGAATTAAATTTGGAAATCATTTTCTGTTTAAGATCGGAAGGAAAAGAATTTGATTTTGAACCTTTGGTCATTTTCATCTTTGTATCATGTGAAACCGGCTTCACATGAAAAGGTTTGGATGGAGGGTTTTTCATCCAACCATTCAAAGATGTGTGCTTTTTACCTCTTGATCCAGAGAAGCAACCCGTGTTGCCTTTACCGTCTGGAACATTCTTTTTGTACTTACATTCGGAGAAGCAATTTGTTTTGCCTTTACCATTCGTAGCAAGCCTTTGAGGACATTTCTTTACCACATGCCCTTCTTTTCCACACTCAAAACAAGCCTTGAAAGGCTTTTGATGCTTTGTAGTCCTGTGTGAAGCATTTGAAATTGGAAATTGCTTTGAGCTTGTAGCAGATTCTTGCTTGTTTTGGTGTTTGCTGTGTTGAACAGTGAATGAGATCTTCATTGATTGACTAGGTGGTTTTGCTGTTGGAGTAGAGATCCGTATTGGTCTTGATTCAGCTTTTGGAAGCTTTTGAGACTTGACAATATCAGGAGATATCTTGATCTGTGAGGAACCAACACGCTCCTCTATGTTTGATTCATCATCTGAGCTTATCCAGTCTCGTATACACAGATCTGCTTCCAAAGGATCTTGATTGACACCTCCTATTGTGTCGGCTTCGGTTATAGGATTTTGATTGCCTGACGATTCAACAACTGTTCCTTTAACAAACCTGACAGGAACAAACGAAGGAATGTTACCTGTTTTGAATTTGTTGAAGAAGGTTGGAGAAGTAACTGATATTGATTTTGGAGCATCAGAGGTAGAATCGTCATTAATCTTCTTATCAGACCCCTGCCTGAGAAATCCCAAACCTACAGGAGAATCCTGCACATCTCTAACCTCTTTAAGATTAACGTTGCTTAAACCTGCATTTAAACTATTAGTTTCTGCAGCTTCAATCAAATCATTAGATGGATGAGGTTGAGGCATAGGAGAGTAACAATGGGTGCTAGGAGGAGGATAGACGTATGAATTTTCACCACAACCCACTCCCGTTTTAGTCCTAGCTCCCCTCTGTTTACACAGTAGCTCTTCCTGTTTCATTCCGGATATGGTCCATTTATCAAGCTTTGTTTTAAGCTTGCTTGTTTCAAATTCAGCCAAGGTGACTCTTTCGTTTAAAAGATTAATTTCAACATTTCTTTCAAGAAGAGTTCGTTTTAAATGATCATTTTCTTTTAAAGCTTCATTTAATTTTATAAAATACTTGGCTTCATTCTTTTTAAGTTCTGCGTTTATGGTGATTAATTCCTTTTGGTTATCTAAAAGTAACCTATTAGCTTTATACACACCAAATAAACAAATTTTACAAGCAGAAGAACACATATCCTGAATTGTCTCGTATGGAAGATCCAAGATGACTCTTTCAGCAGTAAGAACCTTCTCGCAGTTGCAAACTCTAGTATTTCGCTTCCATTCCTCTTCCTTCTCAGCATCACAAACTTCAGCTTTCAACTCAGCTCCACCTTTATCCATTGATGTCTGCTTAAGCTCTTCTTGTACCTCATCAGTTTCAGGTTTCGGTAAACCGTCGGAATTGGTGTCAAAATCTGATCTCTCTTCTGGTTTCTCTTTGGAGTTTGAAGTGATCTTTGGAGTTAGATATGTTGCTTCATAGTACTCACGACGTTTGATATCCAACTCAATCTCTTTCAGTTTGTTGATCACCTCCATCAGTTTGTAATCCCGAAAGCCTCTATCTCGTTGAATCGACTTGCCGTGTGAGCTCCATTCTGATGAGAGGGAATCAAGCAATCTTAGAACTTGTTCATGACTTCCCAGTTGGGCATCAAACTTCTTCAGACATTCTTCAAAAGCCATTTTTATTTTTATTTTGTTTAAAAAATTAAACGCCCCAAAAATATTTTTCCCAAAAAAATTTAGAAAAATTTTCCCCCGGGAAAAATATTATTTGTAAATGTCACGCTAGAAAATCTTAGCAACTGGGGTCAAAATCTTAGAAAATCTTTCAAAATCAGTGAAAATTTCTTTAAAGGAATGAACTCATAAATGATAGTTTCGCCGAAATTATAGTTTCGCAGAGCTAGTTTCGCTATGAAATTTCGGCAGTAGTTTCGCTAGCCGAATGTCACAAATGGCTTAGTTTCGCTGATAAGTTCGCACGAAACAAGCTTGAACTTTCGTTCAATGATACTTTCGGCAGCAATTTCACTTGTAAAACAACCACAAGCACTGTTGAACTTTCGTTCAATGAAACTAGTTTCGCAGGACAACAGAAAACAACTTTAATGAGGATAACTGATGTAGTTTCGCTGGAAGAACTCGTAGTTTCGCTGGATGAACTGGTAATTTCGCTGAACGAAGCTGAAAAACGTTTTCAACACGAAATCAATCTGAAAACGCCCAAATCTTAATGGAGTTGAAACCTGATGATTAACAGAGCTTTCCCAACCAATAACAAGCAAACTTCAATCAATTTCCATATCAATAACACTCAAATTTGATTCGAAATTGATGAAAACATGATATGAACAAAAACAACCAAAACCTCAACTTCTCTCTCTAAAAATCTTCAAATCTTCAGTGAATTTGATCCAAAATGGCTCTGATACCAAATTGTAAATCCAGGATGATCAAACTTGAATCAAATCATGAAGAATTAGATCAAAATATGATGAACACAATGAAAAACCCTTTGATCTTCAATTAGATTGCAAAATGTGTGTTTACAAATAATCCCTCAATCTATTGGTCATGCAACCATTAACCTAATTCTAATTACAATTAGGCTATTTATAGTCTAGTTTAAGTTTCCATATTTACACATAACCCCCTAGACTATATATTTAGACTAAAACATGACTCAAAGAAAGTAAAATATATTTTGTTCACACAAAATATATTTATTACAATAGAACTCCTAGTCATTTAAATCTTCAACGTCTTGTCTCGGTTCCTCGTCTCGAACGTGTCGGGTTTGACTTTTGTTGACTTTGACCATGACGTTGACTTTTGTTGACTTTCATTGTGTTGATAATATAGACTATCTTTTCCAGCTCCAACAATACTCCCCTTAGTCTATCATTATCAACGTCTTCATACGAATTCAGCCCCGAGACATCAACTGTAGAAAGATCTTCAAATTAAAGCTTTTTGAATTTTATGAGACAAGTTATTCATCTCATAAGCTCCCCTAATTTATATGCTCCCCCTTTTTGAGTGCATCCTTTGTGAGGATATTGGAACAACTTTCCTAAATCTCTAATCTCGAGTGCTTCAGAAGATGTAGGAGGAGGATTCCTAGCTCGGTATCTTCTGCAAACTTGAGGAACAAGTTCTCTGATCAGGTACACTGCTCAACTGATGATCGGCCATCACTTACAGTAAAAAACTGAAACACATTCTCAAACACAATCTCGACATTTCTAATTAGATCATTTCATTTTAACAAAATAAACCCGTGTTTATCTGTGTTTGAAAACAAGCGATCCCGTGTTCATTTGTGCTCAATTTCTATGAAATGCATAAAAAATAATAAAATGTAATCAGCATAATATGGAAGACCTAAATGAATATTGAAATGAAAATTTATTATAATTTTTTATTATATACATATATTATAACATTTTTTTATCTATATATATATATATATATATATATATATATATATATATATATATATATATATATATATATATATATATATATATATATATATATATATTTTGTTTTTTTTTTTTTTACTTGTTTTTTTTTAACCGAGAACTGAATCGATCATGAGATCATATCCTCAAGATATACTTTAGACAAAGATGAATTTAATCATCGACAAGCAATGAGATCACACTGATAACTGAATCTAATCACAGTCTTTAAATGATTTTGAAATTCTTAAACAGATCAATAACGATTGCTGATATGTTTGTCCACTTAAACCCATGCCCTATCAACAAGCAGAAGATGATTCGTTAAGGTTCGATTAAATGCTTTAGAATGCTAGGACCCCACAATCATTTGGCAAAAACCCACACCCAACCTCAGGATTTCTTGAATTTTGTTACAATCTTTATTGAGCAAGGCGTGTGCATTAGTGTGCAAGTGATTATCAACAGAATATTGCATTCTGTGATGTATTAGATGATTTGACACTACTTAGACCAAAATGGTGAGAGCTCCAGGTCTATACTCACGTATAACAAAGGAGATGACCATTTAATCCTGTGCCGATGAGAGCTCCAGGTCAGTACTATCGTACAGCAGAGGAGATCATCACTCCAGGTCAATACTTCCGTACAACAGAGGAGATTAGCACAAACACAAGACACATAAATACACCAATCATGGCTCAAAGATATGGCTTATATGATTTGTATCATGGTGGGTGAAAGATCAATTCTCAATCCAATTTTTGTCGGGATTCAGTTTTTGTGCAGGCCAAAATGATTACGTAAATCCAGACATCCTTAAGCATATATTTTAATTTAAATCATCATACTGTTGTCTACTTTATTCTTCAGGCTGAGTCTACCAAGCATATCATTAAAGAATCTGATTGTTTTTCTTTTATTTACAATTAAAAATAAGATGTAAATCAGATAACAGTATCAGTTACTATTATTTCTCATTTTTAAAACGAAAGTCATGCAAAAACAAGCATTTCAAGATGATATACAATCATTTCTCAGTCATCTCGAATCAAGTTCTCAGTACACTTTTCATTTTTATTTACTTATACTCTCCCCCTAAATTTTTATTTTTGCAAACTTTTCCTTTTTTTATTTTTATTTATTATTTATTTTTTTATATTTTTTATATTTCTTTTTTTTATTATTGTTTTTTTTATTTTTTATAAAACTATACAGAAATAAAAAATTTATCAAAGAAGGTCTTCCAAATTACACTGATATGATGATAAAAAATGAATGCTCAAGAAATATGTAGTGATTGTGAAGTGAGAACTGTGATTGTGTAGATAAAAATCCAGATTGTGGATAAAATACCATGACCTTAACCTGTTTGTTCCGCCTCAAATTTGAATTAGGAACAATCTCTGTCAGTAAACCGGATTACTAACAGTCCTCCTGAATTGTTCCTGCACTCATTAACAAATTAGTTAGAAAGGGGAACCCAGGCCATCGTAGTCCTGGAAGTTCCTTTTTCATCAAGATAAGTAACAAGCTTCTGCACACAACCGTTTAAACAATCGGGGATTGTTGTATCCTTCTTTTTAATTTTCCAAATTTGTTTTGGTTCAATTAACTTGGATTTGAATGAATTAAATTTGGAAATCATTTTCTGTTTAAGATCGGAAGGAAAAGAATTTGATTTTGAACCTTTGGTCATTTTCATCTTTGTATCATGTGAAACCGGCTTCACATGAAAAGGTTTGGATGGAGGGTTTTTCATCCAACCATTCAAAGATGTGTGCTTTTTACCTCTTGATCCAGAGAAGCAACCCGTGTTGCCTTTACCGTCTGGTACATTCTTTTTGTACTTACATTCGGAGAAGCAATTTGTTTTGCCTTTACCATTCGTAGCAAGCCTTTGAGGACATTTCTTTACCACATGCCCTTCTTTTCCACACTCAAAACAAGCCTTGAAAGGCTTTTGATGCTTTGTAGTTGTTGCTCCAAATTCCTCACCTAGAGGCAAGTGGAATAAAGAACAGTGCAAGAGAGTGACTCATCCGGTTCAGGTTCTATCGCATAGGTGATGTAGCTTCATATTCCTTCATCTTGAGTGATATAGGCTGCAACCAAAGATAACTCGTTAGAGGGCCCGGGAGCTTGAGCTCCAAGGGCACTCCGACGCTCAAGTCAGTATGTTTAAAAGATGTATCAAACATAAGCATAAATGTATGAGAGTGAGAATGAGATGGTGGGCATGAGATGTTAAAGCTAAAGGAATCAGGTGAATGGTATTCTTTGAGAGAGTATAGAGTTAGGAATGGTTGTAGAACTTTGGAAAAACAAGAGAGTGTGTTTACCTGATGTGGGGGAATGGTATTTATACTGATTGTGGTGTTGGGTCGTTGAGGTGAGATTCTATTCTAAGTAACCTTTAGTCAATGATCTGAATCAAGCCTCCTTGATTAAAGAGTTCTATGCCTCATTGGTGCAAAGGGTTTCCCTGTGATTTTAATGCTTCTTGTCTTCTAACGTTGACCTTCCCCATCTAACAACTTTTGGACTATTGTTGCTTGTCGTTTTTTGTTCTGACTAAATTCCTTGGTAACCAATGAATGTTTCCACTTTATGCTTTATCTCTTATGTTGTTGGTCTTCTAAACTTTCTAAGTGTTAGAGTTCCGGTATTTGTTTCTAACAATTGCACCCCGACCGCAGCTGGGGTTATTTATTTGTGTTGTTGCGGCCTTGTTCTCGGCTGTGGCTGGGGGTAAGTGTCTTGGCCGCGGCTAGGGGCATGTACCCTGGCCGCGGCTGAAAGTCCATTCTGTCGGGGTTTTGGGCTGAAGCTGTGGTGTTCCTTTGGATATGAGTCGTGGCTGCGGGCATGTAGTTTGGCCGTGACTGAGGGCCCTTTCTTTCGGGTGCCATCATCCTTGGCTACTGCTTATGTGGTGGTACCCTTTCATACCTTAACCGATATTTGGAGTGGTACCCCTTCAGTGCTGTATTTGGGGTGGTACCCCATCATGTCCCCCCAGTCCAATGCTATGGTTTTCACCATAACATTGGAATAATAAAAAAAGGGTTTAGTTTTGACGATTGTCCTTCGTCCTTCTTACATCATTCGTACTGGTTACATTCATTACTATAGTTAGAAAGACAGCGCATCGCCCTTTCTGCTAGTTTGATCACTATTGTTGCTTAGTCTGATTCGAGTCTTGCATATATACAAGCTTTCCTCACTCGTTCCGAAGTTTGATTAGTTTTACTTGATGATCCCCATATTCACTTTACTATTATTTTCCTCCGTTTTTTTACTTATGTGTTAATAGAACTCTTGTCATTTTGTGTTCTTCTTTGAATCAACTTTTGTCATCCATGTTTGGACTAACGTATAAACATTGCAAGTAGTTGTATTTTTGGGATAGTAATTACCTGTTAAACGTCTGAATGCGCCTTGAGCTGTTGTGACGTCGATCTCGACTAGTATGACAAGATCATCATCTCAGCCGCGGCTTGCAGCAGGTAGGATCTCGGCCAAGGCTATTAGCTGGAGGTGTGATTAGTGCCAAGTTGTGATTTTTTGTGTAAAGAATTATGATCAGCATAGTGATATGTGTTGCGATAGTGTTTTATTTCACCATATCTCATTTTTTATGTTTTCTTTGAGATCATATCCCATCTATAGTCAACACTTGAAGATCGCGTATCATTTTCTTCTTCTTAACTTTCTTTTTTATTTCTTTAAGACACTATTGCTTTAAGCTCGAAATGTATGCCAAAACTTGACACTTCAAGAGGCATTCTTTGAATGCGTTTAAGGATTGAACCGTAGCTGATATGGACATTTGCCATGTTACGGCTAGTTAGGTTTCCTCATGCTTGTGCAAGCACGTGACGGTTGTTATGTGGCTTAATAACCTATTTGCATACGACATTATCTGCCCAAATATAGGTAAGTTATTTAATTGATTTCAATACTGTCTACTCAAACATAGTTGAGCAACTAATCAGCTTGTGGTGCTTTCTACCCAAAAATGGTAGAATGGTTTGTCTAATTCAGATATGGTTGCGAAATTGACATTGATATTATTTACTCAAGAATTCTTGATACAAATGATTTCAAGTTATCGGCTCAAATACGGTTGAGTGATTCAAATGACTTCAACCTTATCTCCCCAAGAATGGTTGGGTGATTCACGGACATTGACTTAGAACTCGTTGAGCTTTTTGATTTTATTGTCTACCTAAGCATCGTTAGGTTATTCAACTGGTTTCACGATTGCCAACTCAAGCATGGCCGAGTCATTGTTACTCGCTTGATTTCATGGTTACTAACTCAAAATGAGTGTGCTTGCTTATAACATCATATACCCAAGTCTGGTTACTTGCTTGATCTCATGGTTACTAACTCAAATGTGAGTGTGATTGCTTTTATCATCTACCCAAGCCTGGTTACTTGCTTGGTCTCATGGTTACAAACTCAAACGCGAGTGTGATTGTTTTTATCATCATCTATCCAAGCCTGGTTACTTGCTTGGTCTCATGGTTACAAAACTTGAACATGATTAAGTTACTTGGTTGCTTGTAACATCATATACTCAAGCTTGGTTACTTGCTTGATTTCATGGTTATAAACACAAATATGATTGAGTTACTTGGTTGCTTGTAACATTATCTACTCAAGCTTGGTTACTTGCTTGACTTCATGGTTGTTAACTTAAACATGATGAGTTACTTGATTGCTTTTATAATAATCTACTCAAGATTGGTTACTTGCTTGAATTTATGGTTGCTAACTCGAGCATGATGGAGTTACTTGGTTGCTTGTAACATCATCTACTCAAGCTTGGTTACTTGCTTGACTTCATGGTTGCTAACTCAAACATGATTCGGACAACACCGGTGGCTAATCATTTAGGTGTAATTTCTGGTAATTGTTTTTTTTCAAGAAAAATCAAATTACATACCTTGGTTACACTTGGCTCCATTCCATGTTCTTGGGATGATTGTTCCATCCAGCTGACTAAGCTCTTTGCTTCGGGATACTTAACGATCAAGTGTCAGGGTAACCGTTTACTTGAGATTATAGTTCATAAATTGGCATGCTACACTGCGTTAACATTTTTAAAGTTGATAAAATGTCTGATATCTTGTTCGTTTTGTCATCGTTTGATGAAGATAAGCTCGAGAACGTGGAGGTGATGTACAACTTCAAGCCAACCACATGGCGGTTGGCAACTTTTGGTTCGTTTCAAAAAGACCGTGGTAAAATGTTTAAAAACCGATTACCTGTTATTTTCTTTAAACCAAGCAACAACAAGCTAGCGTATACGATCGGGTTGCGGCTAACCAAAGTTGTGGCTATTAACTATATGTGTAGCTAGGGTTACAACTTGAGATGGGAAACGATGTCCGCAAGTGAAGGTAGGCACATCACGAGCCCAAGTCGCGACTTAAGTTAGGATGGGATACAAGCCCTAACATGGTAAGTCGCGGCTGGTGTAGGGCTATACCACAAGACAACTAATCTTCTTTCCAAATCCACAATTCAAGGACTCTAGGTTTGGAAATGGGGGAGTGCCAGGTTAAGTCACCGATCATGGGCCTAAGAAAGATTGTTGTTGTTGGTTCCTCAAGAGGCAGGCACAACTAGAGAACAATCCACGCAATTAAGACTAAGTCGCAACACGTGAGCCAAACTAAGGAAAGAAATTATATAGTATGCTAAGGCATAATATAACCATGGCTCAAGATGAATCACTATTGTCCTTAAGTTATGAGAATAAATGAGGGCCCATTGGTCTTTAATGAAGTATTACTTTGGTTGATCGAGATGAGTTAAACTTTCTATCCGCTTATGAAGAATTAAACACCTCTTCAACGCACTTGTATGTAATAAAATCTTTGGAGTGATGGTGAAGAAATATGTTATTGCTTATTTTATAATACAATGATGTAGAAAACAGGGATGCGGCTGATCTTTGGGTGGAGTAAGGATGCGACTAGACTTGAGAATAAACACGAGTACGTTCGTACTCTGTCGCAGCTAAAGACCACACCAAACATAATTGATTCCACAAACTTGTGCGACCCTTTTTATTAATAAAAACTTTTATAAATCATGATATAAGGAACTTTTTATTTACCTGAACTAGCTAACTGCACTAACAATTCATGAAATGAAAACAGACTCAAACGCTTAAAATAATAAGCAAAAACTCCAACTCTATCTCTTCCTTCTCAATAAGAAACTTGACACCGAATTAAAATAGAATTGTGATTAAATAAAACTAACTAACCAACAAGCCTCACCCGCGGTTCAAAGAAACATACACATATATCTGAGCCGCGGCTTTGCATATCAAATTTCAATTTGTAACCATTGCTTTGACTTTCAATAGCCAATGATATTCCATCTTTAAAAGGGTTAATCAAATATAAAAAATACACACACAAAACCACCATCAAGTCGGGCTCCTGTGATTAAATTCCTACTTGATTCTTAGAAACTTTTGACTAATAAATCCCAAAAAATGAGATGTGAGGTTTGAGAATAACTTACTAACTTGCATGTCAATAATTTATATCTATATTTTGAAATGATGGCCTGTATAGTAGATGCAACTCATCCATTGACGATATCGTTTTGAACTAGTATCGGCAGGGTAACTCCGTACTTAATCGACGTGGTGGTGGTTCTGCTTCAAAGTTTGGCTTTATCACTAGCTAGTTGGGCTTACTAAGATGTGTGGTGGGCATGGGGTGGTTCGGTTGGACTTTGAGCTCTTCACGAAACACAAACATAAATTTAAGTTAAGAGTTTACGAAAACTGTTTGGTTTCAGTTATCCGATCGTTGGTGGTTGTTCGGTTCGATTACGATTGTTTAACCGATTGGTTCGTGCTTCATAAATTTTACTTTACTCAAGCGTGATGTAATTTCTTCAAGACGCGAAAGACGAGGCTCGAATCTAGGCTTGGAATTATACTGAAAGTTGTTGTCAAGGCTAGAGATTACGAGTAGTAGCCGCGCCCAAAGTATGTCAATTGTAGATGTGACCTATAACAAGCTGAAGCACAAATACAACTCATTTTCAACCGCCACCAAAGACCAAACCAAACGAAAAATTGTCACACAAACTAGTGCGATTTTTTATGTATTCATAAAAACTTTAAAAAACACTACATAACGGAATATGTCATGTATTTGTACAAGCTAAACGAGTTATAAACATTAAATCGACTCCAACACTTAAAATAATAAATAAAGACTCCAATTCTATCTCTTTAGTGGTCATAAAAACTAGACACCACTAAAAAACAACTTTCAAATGGATTGGAATAGACTTAACAATACACACATACAATTTATCTAAGCCGCGGCTCACATTGCATATTAAAATTTTGTTTTGACTTTAATAGCCATGACTCACACACATGATTACCCACTCCCTGAAATGATAACTTAAATTGAACAAACACCTAACTAATTAAAATGATCATGAAACACACAACCGCTAAGCCGCGGCTTGGATTAGATTTCAAGTATAGACTTTTGGATAATTTTGAACAATAAATTCTGAAAAATAAAGAGAGTGGGCAACTTGCATATCGATTTATTTTGAAATATGAGATGAGGTTTCCTATTATGACATGGCTTATCGGTCGACGGCATAGTTCATAACTAGTTTTGGCAAGGTAATTACACGCCTTGCTATATTCAATTCAGGATTTTTTATGGATTTTGGCTTCATTCTAAGTCACGGGTTTTAGCTCTACCACCGGCAGTTGAGTTACTATATATGATGAGAGGTGGCGAGTCATGGGAGCTTGCCCATATGTGGAGCTACTTTATCATATCTAGTCGGGAATGAAATTTTGGCTCCCAAGCGTCTAGGACCGTATGTGAGTCTCGAGTGAAGTAGTAGCTCTCATACTAATTATTTGTTTCGGCAAGCTCGTGCCTAGTTGCCAAGTACAAACTTGATTTGGTGACACCGTCGTGTGTGATGTCTTTTACGAATAGATCGGGATGTGAGACATATAGGAACACGTTCAGTGAAGCCAACTAGGTCGAAAAGTAAGCACATTTTAATAAGTACATGTCAAACACATTATATATTTTTAACCAAGCATACACGCTGCACAGATCCATAACCGCTAGGTCAAAAAATGAAAGCAAGAGGCTGGAACAAAAACGTGTTTAATTTTTTTTAAAAACCTCTAGATCTGTAGATCATGTGTAGAAAAATGCCATTTGTAAATTGCGTCAAGATATTTAAGAGTTATAGAACCTGTTAAACCAGAGTTATGAGCAGATTTGGTTGTTGTAAGGAAGCATGAAAGATGTTTTGTCTCGGTCCCACGGATGGCGCCAAATGTTGCTCCAAATTCCTCACCTAGAGGCAAGTGGAATAAAGAACAGTGCAAGAGAGTGACTCATCCGGTTCAGGTTCTATCGCATAGGTGATGTAGCTTCATATTCCTTCATCTTGAGTGATATAGGCTGCAACCAAAGATAACTCGTTAGAGGGCCCGGGAGCTTGAGCTCCAAGGGCACTCCGACGCTCAAGTCAGTTCTAGTCAACATGCCACTTGTCAATCCAAGCAACTCAAGACAAGCTGACAGATTGGCTCAAAGAATCCAAGACAGGATCCTTGCAGAGTTCACTCTAAGAAGGAGACTTAGGTAATCAGGCAATGTCATCGGTCAACTGGATGTTGAGGTGGACCCTAAGATTAGTTTCATAGGGGAAACCTTGACTGAAGGCCCAGTGGCAAAACCTGAGACCCCTGTCTCATCATCAACAAGTACTGCAGAGGTTCATACTCCTTCTGAGACACCTGCTGGTGAAGGTGTTTCTCAGCCTCTCTCTGGCCAGAGCATGGATGCTACACCAAGCAATGAAGGCCAAGCCTCTATCCACCCTGAGTCACAAAGGTCTGTGGGTGACAAAGGGAAAAGGATTATGACTCCTGAGGAAATTGAGGAGGAAGAGAGAGAGAGAGGAAAAGGAAGCTAAGGGGAGAAAGTTCCTCTGGGTCTTCAAGCTTTATGCAAGCTGCAATCAGGACTGCCCCCAGGCCAAATACTCAAGATGATGAATTGAGGGCAGTCAGGATTACTTATTTACAGACCAGGAACTATGATATTGATGAAATCATCTCCCTCCCCTTAGAAGAATTGAATGAACTGGCTGACATGGAAGTGTCAAGAGAGATGAACGAAAAAGAGGATGCAAGGCAACTTCTCCAATTCAAAGAGGAGAGGAGACAGAAAAGACTCTACAAGCATGCTCCCACTCTCTCCCCAGTTCAAGAAAGCCCTATACAAGAAGATGTGGCTCCACAAGAACCTCAGGTAGACAAAGAAGAAGATAGGATCAAAATGATCAACTACCTGAGTGCCACAGGCTTCTATCAGGCAGATGCACTTCTTCCCTTGTCCTATGACTTTATTGAGTTTGAGTACTTAAAACAACTTGAACTTGAGCTAGTCAAAGAGAGAAAGACAACTAAAAGGAAGCTAAGGGAAGAAGCTGCAAAGTCAAGAGCCATCATCCAAAAGAGTATGAAGAAGTCTGCTGATAGACAAAGGATGATGAGCTTCTTGAAGCTATATGGATTCTCCGGAAGGAGACTTGGCCCTATGTCTCTATCCACAATGGATGAGCATATAAGGGTAATCAAGCAGATTATTAAGAGTGGTGAACTGATTGACTTACACTCTCTTCCAAGTCAAGTCCCACCTGAAGTGGAGGTTAAGTTTGAACAACCTGAGACACCTCAACCCGGACCTCCAGCTGAGCCTCAGCAAGCTTCATCTTCTGATCCAAAGCAGGGTCAAACTCCCTCTCCTTCTGAGCCTATGAGGGAGGAACACCCAACTGAGAAAGACAAGGATGATCAACAAGGTGCTGCAGACCAGTCTTCTAAGTTAAAGTCATCTAAGAGGAAGAAGAGAATGGCTTCTAAACCAAAGTCAAAGAAGAAGAAGCCTAAGTCATCTACCTCTACACCTCAGGCTGAGTCAGATCAACCTGAGGAAGTGCATGATGAGGCAACCCAATCAACTCCAATGCAAGTGGCTCCTCTGACAGCTGAGACACCCATCTTGTCCTGGACTTACTCTACCAATCCAGAAAGATGGCATGTAATCAGAGATCAAGGTGTTGAGAATGTCTATACTTGGCAAGACATAATCACCTTACCTCTGCATGATATTTTTGAGATGAGAAGATACTATGAAGGTTTGAATGATGCTGACCATCTAATGAAGAAGGGTATGGTCATGATTGTACTGAAGACCACTAACATCTGAAGATCTTCTAAATGTTTTGGTAGCATCAGCCTAGGGGGAGTTTGTAAGGATTCCTTAAGTCTGATGCAAACCAAAACATCCAATGTCTCTCTTCAACACACGCACTTAGTACTGAAGTAAGAAATGCTTCGGAAGTTTTACACCATACACTAAAAAATACTCTAAGTGTAAAATCTTCCGAAGCCAAGACCAATATCTTCCGAAGCCAAACATGAAGTCTTCCGAAGCCTCAGAGACAAAGTTTTCCGAAGCTTCAACCTATGAAGACAGATTTCTTCCGAAGACTTTTAGTAACATGCTTTATCTGATGTAGTGTTCCATAAAGCTGGACACCTTTCCGCTGCGTCTCTGTAAAGTCGCCAACTTACATGAGTTGGTGAAAAGGTCCATGCTTTTGGTAACTGTACATTGAGGTCTTGAGTCTGTAACTTTCTAATTTATGTACTTTATCCTTTTTGTAATAGATAAGGATGTGAGCTATGGCATGTCATAGTCACAAGGTCAAAAGGCAGATATGCCTTTTGATCCTACAATTGATTTTGTTTGTGTCTAGTCAATTGTATCCAGCTGGCTTTCAAAGTATAGCCGGCTGTAGGTTGTAGTATAAGTATTCCAAGTTCTTGTATCTTTCTTTATGCTTTGTAACACTTGTAAAAGAACTTGAGAAAGCAATATACTGCCTCCTTGAAACCCAAATCTCTTGTTCTATCTCTTTAACTTTATTGTGTTCTTTGTATCAATATTGGTTAATCCAGTTCACTGTTTGATCAAGTTTAGTTATTCTCCTCTTTGTGTTGTTGTGTTGTAATTGTTCAAGCCCTTAACCGGTCCTGCGGCATGTCATAGTCACTATTCAAAAGGCAATCTGCCTTTTGACTGTACATTTGATTTTGTTGTCTAGTTCAAATGTTTCCGGCTGGCCTTCAAAGTATGGCCGGTTGTAGGATGTAGTATAAAGTATCTCATGTCCTTGTAACTTTCTTTATGCTTTGTAATACTTGTAAAGAACTTGAGAGCAATATACCACATTCTTGAAAACCAATACTTGTTTTGTTTGCTTCTTGTTCTGTCTCATATTTTCTTGTGTTCTTGGTATCAATCTCATAAGTTACCAATTCCTTATTTGATCTTTTAAGTGTTCTAAAGTTCTCTCCTCATTGTCTGTTGTGTTGTAAGTGACCATCCCTTAACCAGTCCTGCAAGAACTTTAAGCGATATTACAAAACTTGAATATAGAGAAGCAATCTGATTTTTGAATTGATGAACATGGAGTTATTTGGTACGAGAATCGATTATGTGTGCTTGATGATTCAACCCTTCTAGATTCCTTACTTGTAAAGGCAAACAGTTCACCTTTTTATATTAACTCAGGAGCTACTAAAATTTATAGTGATCTAAGGTAAAACTTTTGGTAAAGTGCTATGAAAGAAGATGTAGCTAAGTATGTGAGTCATTTTTTAACTTGCCCGCAAGTAAAGACTACGCCTCAAAGAGCTAGTGGGTTATGCAGCCATGAGATATTCTTGGTTTGAAATAGGATGATATTTCCATGGACTTTGTTACAGGCTACCAAAAAAAATTCAAGAAAAACGACGCCATTTGTATCATAGTTGATAGACTCACACAGTCGGCTCAATTCTTGCTCATTCAGCAGGGTTACTCCGTTAGCAAGTTATCAAAGGTAATTCCGCAAGATATCATTCGACATCGTGGCATTCCATCGTCTATTTTATGTGATAGAGATTTAAGTTTCACGTCACGTTTTTGGAAGGTTTTCCAAAATGCTTGGGGAACAAAGTTAAGATTTAGTACCGCCTTCCACCTAAAGATTGATGGACAATTTGAATGCACTATTCAAGTTTGCATATAAAAATAGTAGATAGGCTAGCATTGATATGGCTCTGTTTGAGCTTTTAGATACCAAAATATAGAGCACCAATATGTTGGAATGAGTTTGGAGAGAAAATAATTGAAGGACCGGAATTGGTTAGAATTACCAATGATAAAGTTGTCATTACAAGAGAGAAGTTGAAAGAAGCCCAAACTAGACAAAAGAGTTACGCCGATCAACACCGACGAGCCTTAGAATTTAAAGTTGGAGATCATGTGTTTCTAAAAGTGTCACATGGTCATGGCATACATCGATTTGGAATAAAAGGGAAATTAAGTCCACATTTAATTGGTTCGTTTGAGATTCTCGAAAGGGTTGGATAATTCTCGTATCGTTTAGCAGTGCCGTCACAACTCTCTCTTTTCATAATGTTTGTCATGTGTCTCTTTTAATGGGATACAACTATAATCCGTTACACATTATCAATTGCCCTCTTCACGCAACTCAAGAAAATCTTTCATATGAAGAAGAACTTGAGGCTAATAATTGATCGTCAAGAACGAGTTATAAGGCGCAAGTCAATACCGTTTGTTAAAATGCTATGGAAAATCATTCAGAGCGTGAAGCGACGTGGGAGACAGATAAATGATTCGTTCTTAGTACCCATACCTATTTGACAACTAAGTGTATATTTCTAACCTTAATTATTTTTATTACTTTGTTCGTAATTTGTGTGTGCTTAAAAAAGTATTAGTTACCCCCGCATCATATTTTATGAGGATTCATACTAAGCTATTTAGAATTTTGAGGACAAAATTGATTTAAGAGAGATAGAGTTGAAATATTCAAAAGTTAATTAATTATTAATAATAATAATAACTATATAATCATTATAATAACCATCATTTAAAAACAAAATGCAGATCCATTCCCTCGATTCTTATCTTGAAACAAAATCAAGTTATTTGTTCTTATCAACATAACAAACAAGTCGATGTTAACGGATTCAAGGATATGGTCCCCCCCACACCATGTTGCTTAAACCTCCATTAAATATACAATTACACTTCATTGTACCTACCTATACTCACAGCTACCTCTATCATAGTCGTTGCAATACCCCTCTCCCCCCCACCACCACCATCACACACCAACAACTTCATTCAATCATGTTGTGCTATAGTCCGAGCCCATCGCATAAACACAATCATCACCGACTAGCTCCGTTTCACTAGTTCCTTCATCCGCTTATAAGGTAACCACCAAACCATACCTTCTTTGTTCACATACTCGTCTCGATTGTTACGATTATTGATTGTGGAAATTTTGTCTTTCGTGTGATTTGGATGGCTCTTACCATCTGTGTTAACAAAAATAGAGAAGACTAAACAATGGCAACAACGATTCAACCCTCCACGCTTTCATACTCGACCGGTTTCATCATTATCAACCCACGGTACTTCGATAATCTTCTCATTGTTTACTTAATTCATATATCCACAAAAAATTAAATGATTCATAGTTACTAGATCCTCTCATCGATTGACCCCACCCAAACATTATAGTTATCAGTTTGCGAAGCTTAATGTTCGAGTATCTCCGGTGAATACTATACTGTCACACCCCAGGCTCAGGTAGGGTGGGACGTCACAGACTAGCAACAACATATGGAAGTGGAAACAAACCATTACAAGAGCTCAAAGGAGAGAATATCACATGGCATTAAAAGGTTTCAAAAGATACCGGGGCTAGAAATAGATCAAGCCCCCAAATGAGTTATACAACCAACATAGAAACAATTGTATTTTGCTCAACAGAAATGTAAAATTGTTCAAATTGTTCATTAAGTAAAATCAGCCAATGCCATGGTCACGAGGATAAGTCTAGGTCTTCACAACAGCTAGGATCTCTTCATAAATTACCTGAAACATGCTCAAAAAGAAATTTGTGTCAACTAAAAAGTTGGTGAATTCAAGTGCTTAAAGTTTAAAAAACAAAAAGGACTTAACAAATCCTCATTTGATAAAAAGGAATGAATCATAGTTTCAACATCATGGGAGAATCATAATCAACCCTGCACTCAGTCCCGGTTGGCCTCTTCTAAAGTTGTGTTTAACCGGCTATTCCCGAAGGAAGAACTAAGCCCCAAACCAGTGAACCATACCTGCCCGGATGGTTCACCATAGTTTCTTAACAAAACCTGTCACATGCCACAAACGACCCCTCAGGATCTCAGTGGGGTACCCTTCCTAGAACGGAAGCCACTGTGTGTGTGGGAATCCCCAAATAGATCTATCCATATAAAACAAGCTATTCACGAAAGAATTAATGATCATGATATAAGTATCAGAAGGTTACCATAAATCCCATATACAATCACCAAGTAAATCACATATATAGTTAAAAAATAACAGAGCATGTTTCACCCCAAAACAGTAGTAAAAAGGGGGATCACTAGAACTCACCTTAGGTGTTAAGCCAAAAATAATTCTTCATGTGCCGGGAATATCTCAAGTCTAGCCCCCTAACATGAATATATTAAGTGATAAGCTACTGCTCTAAAATTATTTAAGGTGCAACAAATGTTACAAAAATTTAGTTGTCGGATAAGGCTTTGATTCCGCAAGGGTTTGTATAAAAAGTTTCCTTTTATGGCAGGTCATGGTTTCCCATATAATTTAGGATTTTACATCATTAAGTTAAGGATATGAGGTAAATATGTTGTTCAAGTGATTATTAGTCTCATATGAGTCGGTTAGAAAGTTTGGTAAAATTTTACAGTTTAGTCCCTCAAATTTCAAAATTGACAGCTTCTACCCTCAAGTTTGGTTTCTTGTTCTGTATGACACTTAAGACCAAAAATCAGGTTTTTAGAGTAAAAATTGACTTATTATTGAGTAAGTGTTCCAATTTCCAGAATATGGATCAGGTTTAAAACCTACGCGTTTAATGTTCCCGGTTACGGTAAAATCGGAGAGTTTTAACAGTTAATTAAGGATTTTCCTAAATTTATGTATTGGACCAGTAGGTATCATATTAAGGAAAATTTTATATGTTTAAGTCCTTTAATTGTGAAGTTTTGCCTCTAACAGTTGAAAGCCTCGTTTTTACGTTTAACCCGTTAAATGCGTTTTTAACCGAATTTGACCATTTAAAAGCTTATTTGACCAATATTTCAAATCCTTTAGTTCATTTAACACTTAAATTGCTGAAATGACCTGGTTTTTATAAATCTTAACTTTAAACTCCTTTTTTTTGGATTTTTCTCAAAAACGCTGTCCGCTTATTACCCCTTTCTAGTTAAAACGCCATTTAATTTATTCTTTTGACCAATTAAATTACCCATTGACTCCAGAACACTTTATTAACCATTATTAAGCCTGGAATACTTTTCAAGATGGCTAAATCCATGTTTTATTATTTTTAAAGTTGTTTTACCATGTTTCGGGTCCCGAAAATGACTAAAGTGGGTCTAATATTAACATGTCTTTAATTTCCAGAGATTAACCATTTATCACACACTTAATATTCATCAAAAATTTCTGAAGTTATGTCCCAAACTCACGGCTAGGTCACCCAACACAACAATGAGCCATCAACTTAGTGATTTAGCCATAACCGACCATAACACATGTGTAAATCCATACAACTTGCATTTAAACATTATCAAAACCTTATTTGACTTTAATATCAGATTATTAGGGTGTTCTAAAGTCGTTCATGAGCAGGGTATGAACCTTGGTTGAGAGGGTTTTCAAACAAGTGCTTAAATAGTGTTATTTCATGTAGAAAGAAGGTTTTTAAGGTGTAACTCGTGCTATAACCACATGTTTATGGTGTATATCCTTTTGTAACTTTTAAAACAGGTTATTAGAAGTCTTTTGAACCATTAGTAAGCAGATTAAATATTTTTCTTCAAAGGGTTACAAGATAAACAAGTTAGATGATGCAAAACATCCAAAAAGAGGGTTTTCATGGTGGAAATCGGTTTCCACCTCAAGAATGACCAACATAACATGTGAGATACCTTTTGTGAAGTTAAAATATCCTCAAGAACGAGATGATGGTGTTGGGTTTCTGCTACAACAAAGAGAGGAGATGTTTTTAAAAGAAAAGTGAAGGAAAACACATGAAATGACCATTTTCGGGTGACATGAAGCTTACACTTGGTATTGTTCACGTTTTGGAGGGTGTAGATTGTCTTGGATGGCTCGAATCTCCTTGGACAAGGCTGGAGAATCTTCTAACAAGGCTGGAGAAGTCGAACAAGATGCAGGTGTGTATCAAAAGCACACAAGACTTCACCTTGTTGGTTGATTTGAGCTCAGCCGATGCTAGTGATGTTATTGTTCACGATTTTGAGCTAGAGTGGAGAGGATAAGAGAGAGTTTGCGAGTGTGTGTGTATTTCCTGCTGAGAATTCGAGAGAAGAGAGAAGAGGGTGATAATTGATGGTGTGGGTGTGTTGCATGTAATGGGAGTGGATGGTAGGGGTGGTGGTGTTTAGTGGGGAAGAGAGGTGTGGATTGGGAAAGGGGTGGCTGAGATTGGCCTCTAGTGGGGCAATTTTTGATTAAACTTTAAATGCTAAATAATATTATGTGTAGTATTAATTTGTAGTATTGGGTAGTATTTTTAGTGGTAAGGTTTAGTTAATTGTTAAGTGTTGTGCATGCATATGCATGTCTTTGACCGAATTATGAGTGTGTATGTACACATTTTAATTGTTTCACTTGAGATTTAGCTTTGCAAGGGTGGCTAGTTAACATTCCCGGGACACCAAGTTTTAAAAGGTAAAACTTAAATTAACTAAAAGTCACTAAAAGCACATGAAATCATAAAATGGAACAAATAGCAAAAGATGATTCCAAATTCACTGATAGATTTAGATTGTTTCTATTATTAGTACTCATAAGACGGGTAATGATGCAAGTAGATTAGGGTTAGAATAACGACCTATAGGCCGGTTGTCACATATACCATGACTAAAGACTATTATTCCCGACACAAGGTACCATACTGATATGTCATCTTGCACATACTTACCCATTCCATATTGCATGTAAACGAAATAGGTTATGAAAATAAAAAATAAAAACTATAAAGAAGATGAATTAGTTGCGTTAAGGCATGCATGTGAAATTAAGTTGGTGGTTCTTGTGATTATTGTACAGTACCATATGTGCACAAAAAGTGCAAATTGATTAAAAAGAAAAATTATTTGACTATCAACTATCAGAGTTAAATTTAAGATTTAAAATGATTAAAGAATTTTATAATAATAAGAATAATATACGTGTATAGTTTAATTTAGTAGATATTCGGTAATTTTGGGTTTCAAAGTACTTATGATATAATTAAGTTTTATAATTCCAATTACAATAGTATAAGTCCTATATTAAGTTACAATATGAAAATTACGTATTTCATCTCAAATTGACATATATAATATTAAACAAGGTAATATCTTTTACAATACTAGTAGCACTAAAAGAATATATATATTTTTAATAGGTTTTTAAATATCAAACCCATTTAGACTTTTGGTTCAAGTTTAATTATGGAGAACATTAATTATTAATTAGATTTACTAATCGAAGACTCTAACCAAACTTCAACAAACCTAATGAGAAATAAAGATTTATTTGTAGGCACTTGTGTTCACTAAGGACATCATTCAATTTCAAGCTAACTATATACAAATTAAGGTATGTATTCTGACCCTTCCTATCTCGTAGCATGAATGCCTCTCGTTCTTGATTTTTATCTTTAATTTGTAACTTGACTTATTGGATATTAAATATATAAGATCATTATTATAAATGCTTATCGTATACTTGAGACTGTTTGCATGGATAGGATTTATCTGCTATGTACTTATTGTCACATGCTTCCCAAATTATTGATTATAGCTAGTGACCTTGAATAAGGGTTATGAGGTTTAGTGTAACTTATCGTGTTATATTGACTTGATTGTATCATATTATTGACTTCCCTACTCGAGCATATCCACCTATGGGGACATAGGGCTTCATTATGGCACAAGTGAAGTGCTTTATCTGTGGTAGAGTGATTATACCACAACATCTCTATATTATTATTGTGTGATAAGTTGTTGCACATATTAATTAGTTTAAGAAGGCTCAGATATTATTGTTATTGTTTATTAGTGAGATGGTTAGGTGTGTGTGCCCACATTTGTGAATCCAAGGATCGCAATCAAGAATTATCAGTGTTAGATTGAGTTCGAATAATGATCGATGAATTATCACTAATCGATGTTTAATTGATAGAATATGAAATAACACTTGCAATATAGAATAATAATGAAGAGCAGAACAATTAAGTGCAATAAATGAATTAAAATGATTTGATTCAAACGTATTTCATTAAAAACAGATTAATGATTACAAATGATCAAATAATAATTGCTGATGATGATGGTTGCTATGATTCTATTGATGATTTTGGTGTAATTGATGTGGCGGCTGCTAGGGTTTTGTGATTTATTGATTGTAATGATTGACGTATTGTTAGGTATTCAGCCGTGTCTCAAAGTATGACCCTAGGCCTTGTATTTATAGGCTTAGGGATTTACTGTTAGGGTAACAGTAAATCTCTTGGAATCAGTAACTTTCTTATTATGGTAAGTAAGTTACTCAGAGAATGTTATGATGTGACATTCTCTGACTGAGTTAAAGTCGTCCGCAGGAGTTGACTTTATGACATCACTCAGTGTTTGACTTGTTGACTTGATCTACTTGGTGAAGTATATGCAAGTGTTGGTCTTCCGTAGATCATTAGTCTTCCGTAGGAGTTTTGCCTTCCGTAGGAGTTTTCACTTGGTAGACTACATTGGAATGCATGTTGTTCACCCCAGATCTTTGGTCTTCTTTAAGGGTCCCTTGACTTCATCCGCAAAAAAGTGTTCTTCCGTAAAAGATCCCTGGATGCACTTTACTTTGTTTAAGAAGATTATCTACGGAAGAACAAAAATGTTCATCTATAGATGTTTCTTACACTTAGTGATTTCATGAAATGGACTAAGCATGATGTTAAATCTGCAATCACACATTAATCAATACAGTTTTGGGTTAACCTATATATATAATGCATACATTAAGATAATGATTCACAAGAGTTTATTACAAGAGATTGATTAAAGTGCTAACCCTATACAAAGAATCAAGACCTATTGTTCGTAGATCTAACAATACTCCCCCTTAGGCTTAGCTACTGGTAATCAGCTCTTCAAACTTGAAAGTTATTTTACCCTTGCAACCATCTTGTTGTTGAAATAGGATACTGCAACCTTCTGATCATCATATTTGTATTTGATTTCCATCTTGCAGATCATCCTTTGTAGGTCTAGGATCAATAGTTCTAGTTCATTTTGTATAGGCTTAGTACTTGAATTAATATCTGTTGATTTCTATCTTGCAGATCATCCTTTGTTTGTAATTCATTATTGTGTATGCATTATATATATAGGTTAACCTATTTATATATGTGTTGATTTATGTATGGTTGCAGGTACAAACATTATACTTGGTCAAATTCTGAAATTGACCAAGTGTAAGAAACATCTACGGATGAACACTTTGTTCTTCCGTAGATATGTTTCTTACAAGTAAAATGCATCCAAAGATCTTATGCGGATGAACAACCACAGGTTGGAAGAATAAGATTGCTTCAGAAGAACAAGATTGCTTCGGAAGAACAAGAATGCTTCGAAAGAACAAGACTTCTGCGGAAGAACAAGACTTCTGCGGCAGAACAAAACATCTACGGAAGACAATATTCCTGCGGAGTCCAAACACTTGTATAACACAAGTATTACGAGTCAACAAGTCAACAAGGCAGTTATGCGAATCCCAAGAAATCCGATGATTCCTTAACATAAATAATTCAAATCCCAAGAGATCCGGTGTTTCCTATTACAGAAACATCATTGTCTATATAAATGAATCCTAGGTTTCGAATCAGAGGCAGGTTTTCGACGGAAACAACAATAGCAATACAACAATTCCACAAACCACAAACATCACATCAAATCTCACAATCAAACCCTAGCAGCCGTCGCATCATTCATCACAAAATTTATTATCATTCATTCATTAGTTGTAATCATTAACATGTTTTAATGAAATACATATTATTCATTAAATGTGTTTCTTTTAGTGTGTTCTTGAATCTTTATTGATATTGAAATTTACTACAAAACAATTAAACCAAGCCAACGTTGATTCCGCAAACGTTGACTTGCCTTCAACCGACACTGATAATTTCTGATTACGATCCTTGGATTCACAGGTGGTATCAGAGCCAAGTGCTCGTTGATTTAGATCGATTGATCTATCAGTGTTAGTTGTGTTTAATTGCATTGAATTCTGTAGATTTGTTAGTGTTTACTGATTAGATCTATTGTTTTTAAAAGGGATATGTGTGAAACTTGTTTGTTGTTCAACACTAGTCGGTTAGATTAACTTGGATCTATATTCAAATCAATTGAATAGCAGATTCTGTTGATCATATTCATCAATTAACATTTCAGATCTTAACCAATCATGAGCAACTTCAGTGGATCATCTTACCAACCACCGAAGTTGTAAACAAAAGCAGACTTCAAATCATGGAAAATCAAGTTTAGGAATCATGTAAATTATACAGATTCTGACTTATGGGTCTCTATAACAGAAGGTCCTTATATTCCACCCACCCTTGGCCCGGATTATAATAATAACAATCAACCCATAAGGAAAAAAGATCTTTCACCTGATGATATTAAGAAGGTTAAAGTTGATATCAAAGCACATAGCTTGCTTAGTATTGCTTTGCCAGAAGAAATATTGGTCAGATGTGAAAATTACAAAACAGCAAATTCCTTGTGGAAGATTCTTCATACACTTTGTGAAGGGAGTGATGAAATCCAAAGCATTAGGAAGGACACCCTTCGTTCACAATATGAAACTTTTCATCATATTGAGGGTGAATCAATCCTCAACAACTCCACAGGTTTATGCAACTTGTCACAGAAATGAACATTCTGGAGTTGAAATACACAAATGAGGAGTTGAACAAGAAAATGCTCCATACTTTACCAGAAAATTGAAAGCAAACTGTATCCATGTTTAAGAATACCATAGATCTCAAAGCAGTCGGACTAGACACTCTAGTGGCTAAAGTTGAGGCTCTTGAACTGGATGAGAAATCAAGAAATAAGAGTATAAGAACTCATATATCACCATATCACTTTAAAGAAACAAGAAGTGCTAGAAGTGCTTTCATGTCCAGTAATGATGGTGATAACTCTTTTACTTTGAGTGACGATGAAGAGGAAGTAAGTTTCTATGCTTCAAAACCTCCTAAGAAATCTTCTTAAAGTAAATCAAGAAAAGAGAAAGAAAGATCTAATGATCAAAGAGACAAATCATATCAAACAATCAATCAGAGTCTATCACTGTCATTCTAGACTCTTAAGAACAAAAGGCAACTTTTGCAGCCTTCAGTTCAAGCTTTCAAGCTTACCTAGGAAGTACATTGCCCACGGCCAACATGTGCCAACAAGATTTAGAAGAACTGCGTCCTGATGTAGTGGAGGAAATGGATCTACAATGGCAAATGGCAATGATGCCTATAGAGCCAAACAATATCTGAGAAGAAACAAGAATTTGGCTGCTTTAAGTAAATCATCCGTATAGGAGTTGATAAGTCAAAGGTAAGATGCTTCAAGTGCAATCTCTATGGACACTTTTCTAGAGAATGCAATCAATAAAATTCTGACACAACACAACATCAGAATCATCAGGCCAAACAACCCTCATCAACTCAAAGATGTTTAAGACAGCCACAACTGACCAACTCATCCCCACTAGCCACCAATTCACCAGCAGAAACTAGCAACTCTAAAGACTCTGGGCTGATCATTCTTCAAGATGGAACCTGTGACTAGAGTGTGTATGAGAAGGAAGTCTTAGAATAAAATCAAGCTCTAATGGCTCACATGGAAAACAAGATTCCACCCATGGCAAGTGAGGTAAGAGACAGGTTATGTTCATCAATATGTGTTGAGGAAATAGAAAGATATAGAGTCCATGCTCAACAATTAGCTGATAAAGTTAAAGAAACAATGATTTTGAATGAATCTCATGTAAGAGAACATAAACTATATCAAACTAAAATTAACTGTTTACAAAAGGATTTAGACAAAATTGTTTCTGAAAATTACAGTTTGAAGGCACAAGTTGAGCATCTTACCACTTCCTTAACCAAATCCATGGCTGATCATGCATCAACTGAAGTAAAACTTCAGAAGTTTCAGCTCTCATCTCAGCAATATGAGAAATTACTAAATTCTCATATTGAATCAAAGAAAAGGTCTAGGTTGGGATACAATACTGTGGCACCACCAATTAACAATAACTATGTTTCTTTACCTGAATCAATGACAAATAATCTGTCAAAACATTTTGTGCCTAGCACCAATATAGGAACTAGCTCAAATCAACAAAACATTGATAATGAGGTGAATGAAACTGAGTCTTTTGAATCCGAAAAGATTAATCAATTTAATTTAGAATTTGACTTAGATGAGTGGGATGACTTGGATGATTCTGATGAACATGATGCTGATCTTTTAAATAAAGGTAAGAATGTTGTGTTTGAAACAAATATTCCAAAAGTGCTTGAAGAAACAAAGTTGCCATACCCTCCTAAATAAAAAAAAACATGCTGAAAACCATTTGCAAGAGAATAGCTCAGTTGAATGAAGGTCTTCATGAACTAAATCAGCAACAAGCCTCCTCTAATAAATTAAATGAGAAATCTGCTTCTACTGAGGAAAGAGAGAAATCCGTGGAAAAAGGAAAGAAAAAGGCATCAGCAGATCATCAACGGAAGAAGAACATCTTTGCTGTACCAGATCTACAGAAAAAGAAAACTTCAGTAGAAAATGATGATTCAGTAGATGATCTACGGAAGAGGAATTCAGCAACAAACAATCAACAGATGCATAAAGTGGAAAAAGAAGAAGCACATCCAAAGCTGAGGAAGAAAGAACAACATCAAAAGTCAGCAAACCATAAGAATGATTCTGAGAAAGAATCAGATGAAAAGTATTGCACATGGTGTGACATGAAAAATCACAATACTAAAGATTGTTACTTCAGTAGCTACTGCTCTATTTGCAATATGAACAATCACATTACTGCTGATTGCTATTTCAACAAACATTGTGCCATCTGCAACAAAAATAACCATTCCACTCAGGAATATTATTTCAACAAAAAGAACAATACAAAAGGCACAAAGAAGAAAGAATCAGATAAGTGTGAATCAGATACTCAATCTACTAATTGCAAAAAGGGTTCAAAACTGAAGAAGTCTGAACTAAAATCAAAGTCAAAATCAAAGGACAAAACATCATCAAGTGCTCATCCATTGAAGAAAAGACCAACTTTCCAGCAATCAAAAACACCTCATAGAAGGGTAGATTTGACTGATAAGGAAACAAAGGATGATGATGCATTCTTTGATAAATTTGAAAAGGGAAATCATATACCTCATTCAAAAACAAAAGATTGTGTGACTTTTAATCATGAAGTTTCATTATCAAAACCAAAGTCTTAAATGAACAAAATTAAGTTGAATCAAGAAGAAATTAGGAAACAAGAACCTAGTTCATCAACATCCCATTCAACAGATCATCCTCATCTGAATCAACTTAGAATGAATCAACCAAAACTAAAACTGAAACTTCAAGACTTGTTCATGAAGGAGTAACTATTTTAGACACTGTTGACAAACCCAAGATCATTAAGACTTGGGTTGTCAATTCTAACTGATTTATTTATGAGTGCAGGAACAATATTGGAGAGCTGACAACAAGTGGTATGTCGACAGTGGTTGTTCCAGGCATATGACAGGAAACTGTTCACTTCTCTATGATTTCAAACATAAAAATGCTTCTTATGTGACATTTGGTGGGGATAAAAAGGGAGGTATAATTGTTGGTGAAGGAATGATAAAAAATGGTGTGCTCAAATTTGAGAAAGTAAATTATTGTGAAAATTTACAGTATAATCTACTAAGTGTGTCTCAAATTTGTGATCAAAATTATACCACATTGTTTGATAATACTAATTGTTACATTCTTAAGCCAGGATTTAATGTTCCAGAAGAATGGGTCCTCCTCAAAGCCTCAAGAAAAAGGAAGTATTTGGGTTCAACAAATATACAAACAATCAATATTGAAGAGACACCCAAGAAGTCAAGGTATACATCTTCAGAACACACTCCTTTAGTGGATGTGTCACCATTAAAGCAAGTAACTCTTGATGAAGATGAAGCTGAGAGTGATGCTGAATGGAAAGAACTGATTGAAGATGAATCTAACAAAGATCAAGAAGAATCAAAGACTGATGTTCTTCTTACAACAAAAGACATTATGGAAGAGATGCCTAAGTCATCTGTGTTTATGACACTGATCAATCATGGGTTCCCATTTGACATGGTTGAAAAAATGAACTTGACTGAGATGAAAGATATGCTGAAAGAGTTTGAGCTTGCTAGGTTCATAATTCCAAATTGTGACTATGAAGCATTCACCAATTTTCAAGCCATTCAGAAAATCAAGAAAGATCTAGGTCACTGTGATACAACAAAACTGAGCAAGTACAATATGGTATGTTGGCTACTGGGTCACAACTATAAGGGTCATGAGCTTAAAGGAAGAAGTATTGCTGAGATGAGAAGAATGATGGAACATGTAATGCCTATTGAACTTGATACTGGAGTCAGATTCAAAACTGAATCTCCACACCCATCTTATGAGCAACAAAGCAAACTTCCTGCTGATCCTATAACTGTTGAATCTAAAGATCAGCACAAAGGAAAAGAAAAACTGATCAGAGAACCAAGAGTAGTCATTCCTGGCAAAGTGTGGCCACTGGGAACAACAGTAAGAGAAATCACATAGAAGATGTCTATATTAATAGAATTGTTTGACCACATTACTAGTCCATCCTCTATGGAAGACAATAGAATCATGGCATGGAAGTATGATCAAGAAGGGACTGTGCTATCATCACAAGATCATCTGGAAGGATTCAATACTTCCAAGATATAGCATCAGTGCCTACCTAAATTTGATCTCAAAGATTTGGAAAGCTTGATTATCTCTAACTATCCTATTCACCCAAGAGGAAGAGACTTCTCTATGTTAGTAGGAAAGCTAAAAACAAAATTCAGAGATGATGTGCTTAAGGAAGCAACGAGAGAGGATGATGAGCACAAAAGAAGGTTACAAAGAATGAACAAACCGAAATCTAACTCCTCTACAATGGTGGATGATGAGTTCTTGAAGAGGGTTTGATGTCAAAGGAATAAGTCAGCTATTGTTAAAAGAATAGATGGGAATCAATATACATATCCCATAACAGAATGGGGATATGTTGAGAAGACCAAACAATTAGTACTGCTGAGGAATGCAGAAGGGAAGAAAGCTAAAGAATCAGAATATTTGACCCACTGGAGATCAAACTGCTCCACCCTAGTTATACTTCATACCTTCACGACAAATTCCTCCCAAAGCTAACTGATGAAAGGGCTCAGAATGACTTGTGTCTATATGTGCACATGATTCAAGTTATGGATAAGTTGCATGCCAAAGAATACAAGAGAAGAAGGTATAATGCTGGGATGCTGAAGGGAGCTAACATTGAAGATATATCAAAACTGAGAATCTCAGAAGAAGATGAGCTGGAGATTATTAACAATCAATGTGTTGTGGAAACCCTCACCATTGAAGAAGATGTATTTGGGTTGACTTTTGAGACACTTCAAAGGATATGTAGAATGGAGATCAAGTACAAATACGATGATCAAAAGGATGCAGTATCATATTTCAACAAGAAAATGGTTTCAAGATTAAAGGAGCTTTCAGTTTTAAAGAGCTGATTACAAGTATCTAAGCCTAAGGGGGAGTATTGTTAGGTCTAGGATCAATAGGTCTAGTCCATTTTGTATAGGCTTAGTACTTGAATTAATATCTGTAATGAATGGTTGTAATTCATTATAGTGTATGCATTATATATATAGATTAACCCATTTATATATGTGTTGATTTATGTATGGTTGCAGGTACAAACATTATACTTGGTCAAATTCTATAATTGACCAAGTGTAAGAAACATCTACGGATGAACACTTTGTTCTTCCGTAGATATGTTTCTTACAAGTAAAATGCATCCAAAGATTTTCTGCGGATGAACAACCACGGGTTGGAAGAACAAGATTGCTTCGGAAGAACAAGATTTCTTCGGAAGAACAAGATTGCTTCGAAAGAACAAGACTTCTTCAGAAGAACAAGACTTCTGCGGAAGAACAAAACATCTATGGAAGACAATATTCCTGCGGAGTCCAAACACTTCTATAACACAAGTATTACGAGTCAACAAGTCAACAAGGCAGTTATGCGAATCCCAAGAAATCCGATGATTCCTTAACAGAAATAATTCAATTCCCAAGAGATCCGGTGTTTCCTATTACAGAAACATCATTGTCTATATAAATGGATCCTAGGTTTCGAATCAGAGGCAGGTTTTCGACGGCAACAGCAATAGCAATACAACAATTCTACAAACCACAAACATCACATTAAATCTCACAATCAAACCCTAGCAGCCATCGCATCATTCATCACAAAATATAACATCATTCATTCATTATTTGTAATCATTAACATGTTTTAATGAAATACATATTATTCATTAATTGTGTTTCTTTTAGTGTGTTCTTGAATCTTTTATTGAAATTTACTACAAAACAATTAAACCAAGCCAACGTTGATTCCGCAAACGTTGACTTGCCTTCAACCGACACTGATAATTCCTGATTGCGATCCTTGGATTCACATCCTTAATGTTTCAAAACTTGACCGCGAAAAATACACTTCAGTAGTAAGGGTTTCCAAAATACTGTTATTGTGAACAATCTCTAGTTCATCTTGCTTAGAGATTCTTAGGTCAGTCACTTCTTTGATCTCTGTTCCAATCAGCTGGGCTGCTTCATACTTCCTTCTTTTATATTCCTTTGCATGTAATTTGTCAATCACTTCAATGAGGTGCACATACAAGAATAAATAATTTTGTGCTTGTTCATCATTGAGCTTAGGAAAATACTTATTATGAAGATATGATGTGTATCTTGGATGGAGAAGCTTGATTTTCACTAATTTAAAAATTCTTATACTTTGAGCTTTCTTCCTCTCTTCATTTCTTAACAGCACCAGCTCCTTTGTTTTCTCAACATATCCCTGTTTAGTTATAGGAAATGTATACTGATTTCCTTTAATGTTGCTGATGGTTGTTGTCTTTCTGTTTGGGTATCCAACTCTCCTTAAGAATTCATCATCAACCAATGAGGAGGAGTTGGATGTTGATATTCTTTGCCCTTGTTTCCTTTTGTTATGCTCAAAATCATCTCTTCTAGCTTCTTTTAACACATCATCTTTGAACTTGTTCTTTAACTTACCCACTGCCACTAAGAAATCTCTCCATCTTGGGTTAATAGGATAGTTAGTAATGATTAAGTTTTGGAGATCTTTAATGTCACAATTAGGGAGAGACAGTATTGTTTCCACTAAATGAAAGTATTGAATCCTTCAAGAATTTAGTTTAATAACTGCATAATCCCAGTCTGGATCATGTTTCCAGGCCATAATCATGTTTTTTTCAACAGAACGAGGAGTTGTGAGATGATCAAATAATTCAATCAGTGTTGATTTTTGTTCACTAATCTCTCTCACTATTGTACCAAGTGGCCATACTTTGCCTGGTATTACTTTTCTTGGTTTTTGATTAATTTTTCCTTTCCTTTGAATTGATCTTTGCTTTCAACAGTCACTGGTTTAGCAGTAGTCTTTGCTTGATGTTCATAGATAGGTTTTGGACCTTCAGTCTTAAATTTTACCCTAGTTTCCAATTCCACCTTTATTTCATGCTCCATCATTCTTCTCAGCTCCCCCACTGATCTCCCTTTCAGCTCATGCATCTTGTAATTATGTCCTTGCAACCAACAAGTCATATTGTATTTGCTGAGTTTGGCTGTCTCACAGTGACCTAGCCCTTTCTTTATTTTTCGAACAGACTGAAATGCTGTGAAGGTTTCATAGTTGCAGTTGGGGATCATAAATCTTGCAAGCTCAAACTCTTTAAGTACATCCTTCATCTCATTCATACTCATTCTTTCTACCAAGTCATATGGAAAGCCATGGTTGATTAGAGTCATGAACATTGCTGATTTTGGCCTCTCTTCCAAGATATCTTTAGTAGTTAGCAGATCATCACCTTTTGATTTCTTTTGTTCTTTTGAAGAGTCCATCTTGGTCAGCTATTCTTATTCAGCATCACTCTCTACTTCAACATGTGTCATAGGCTTTAAAGTGGATACATCCAATGAAGGAGTGTGCTCCGGGGAGGTAATCTTTGCTTTCTTGGGAGAGTCTTCAATTTCTATCACTTCTTTCTTAAAGAACCTAGATATTTTCTTTTTCTGCTGTATTGAATGAGTGGTTTCTCAATCTCAGCTGATGTTTTTGTAACTTTTTTTGATGCTTGATTTGATTCAAGTGCACAGATCTTCATTTTTAGCTCATAAATTTCTTCATCTTTTCTTTTCAGCATCATTGATTGTTCAATCAGAGAGTTATTTGCTTTGTTTAGTTCCAAAAATATCTTCTCCCGTTCATTCTTCTCATACTTCACAGACTCTTTAAGCTATTTAACTAGCTCATTTAGTGCATCAATCACCTTATTGTTAGTTTGAGGATCTTCTCTTAATCTTTACAGTGAAGCTTCCTGCTTGCTCAATAGTTCCTCCTTTTCTTTCATCATTCCTCTCAACTCTCTTATTCTTTCCAGCCTTTTGTAGTATTTAGTGGTCAACTTGTTGAATTCAGCAACAAGATAGCTTTTACTCACAGGAATGCCATCATCACTCAGATAATCTTCATGGTAAGCAATGACATCAACATAATTTGCTTCACCTTCACCTTCTTCATTAGCTGCTTGATCTGGTTCATTAACCTCTTCCGTACATACTTCTCCATCATTCTTAACCTGTTCAGCATTATCTTCTTCCTCAAAGTTTATCTCTTCAGTAGGAACTACACTTGTAGAGCTTGAGTTCGATTCAGCTGCTGGAAATACTGGTTCTTGATGAGGTTGTTGTTGGAGTTGAAGATTAGTGGTGGGTGAAAATGGTTCAGTGTCATTTTAGTTAACAGGTGGGTGATTGATAGTGGAATAGTACTTGCCTGTGATACTAGTTCAGTCTCACCAGAGTGGACTGATGCTTGGGAGTGAACATGAGAAATAGGCAAAGCCTAATCACTTGTTGTTGGTCCATTTGATTGATTTGCAATACAAATGAGATGTTGATTCGTTCAATATCAGATACAATAAGAGATAAAAAAACATGAAGAACACTAAGAACAACCACAATGTCAATCAAATAAGAACAATAATGATCAATACAATCAACATTAACAAAGGACAAATGTATTTCAGTGAATAAACTGCTTACAATAGGTCTCTTGTAACAATAACAAACGATTAGGGTATTTTCAAGAATACCCAACAATGAACAAGATCAAATCTATATATAGCAGTCTTAGTTTCGCAGACAGTTTCGCTTTCAGCGAAATTGTGTTGCCGAAACTATAGTTTCGCCCGGCAGAATCAACAGTTTCGTCAGGTGAACTAACTGACTATGAGCGAAACTACAGTTTTGCTCATAGTTTCGCTGGACTACAAAACTAAACAAAATAAATTACATTCAAAAGTAAACTAACATTAAACCTATTACAAAGTAATATAAACATAATCTTATCTAGGGTGAGTCCAACCTATACTTGATCTTCAATACCCCCCTTAGGTTGGATCTCACTGCCTTCAATTGTCTTAATTTGTCGAGTCTGCTCCAGTCTCTCCCGCTGCATCTGATGTATCTTTATCTACTCTTGCAGCTTCTTCCTCGCGGGCTTTAGACATAGATTCTCCCTTGTCAACTTCATTCTCCCCGGACATCCATATTTAGATCATCTTCAGCTCTCACCTTCTCAGCTAGCTCCTTCACTTCTGTCCTCACCCCTCTAACTTTATTAGCCACAGTCATAAACAGACTGGCTTCTTTTCTTGTCTCCTCCGCTACCCCTGCTTTAATGTGATTTCCACAAAGAACTAGCAGGTCTCATCATAAAATCCAAATAGCTCCATCGGATCAAACAATCTATGCTCACCCCCGTTCTTCACCCTGATCACAGCCTCCCTCATATTGTTATCATAAAACCACTTTTCAAAGTTCTGTAATTGATGGGGAAGGGATTTGACAATCTAACCCTGTTCACCGTTTTGGGGGGTTTCACCCTCAGCACAATCTTTCCCTTTCCCGTTTCCCGATCCTTATCCTTCTTGGATCTTCTTGTTTCAGCCTTCATAAACCCAAATGACTCAAAGTTGTCATTCACACCATTCCTGATCTCCTTCTCTAGCAAAGTGGCTCTCTCACTCAAATGAGCATCTAGTAATGGCAGCACCGCCAGCCTCCTCAAATCCCATTTAGGCAAGGACTTGAACGTCTTCCTCTTATGCAAGTAAGTAATTCCTCCCCTTCTCCTCTTTATCATAAACATTTTGAGGTCGGGGTTATACTTCCAGCTGATAATTCGCTTATTAGCTTCAGTCTTACTCAACCCTTCCACGTTTTGGAATAGGGGAGTTAGCTCTTCAGTCCCTTTCTCTTTTAAAAACCACTCATCCTTAGCCATCTCAAACACATCTCCATCATCATCACCCTTCTTAGCCATATAGGTTAGGGGTCTTTCATCAACTTCATAATATGCGGGTTCAGAAACATTGTCAACCAATTGCTCATCATCTTCTTCTTCATCAATCAATTCCTTCTCAGCAGTCTTTTCAATAAAATTCTCTCTCACCACCTCTTCACCAACCAAATCTTTCTCAAAATCAAACTGCATATTCACAAAACCAGCCTCAAATATCTCTTCAGTATTCTCCACATTCTCAGTCTCTTTCCTCACACCAGAACCTCCTACTTCCTCAGCCACTGCACGAGATGCGCCCCCTTCTGCCCGAGAAGATGTACCCACATTTAGAAATGGGTACTTGGAAGTATCAGTCAAATCATCTAACTCAGGTTGAGTTAGCTGATTGGGCAGGCCGGCTGCAACCTTTAGATCATTCACTTCCTCAAACAATCTCTTGATCAATTTGTTCTGATCCAACAACATCCTGGTCATCCCATCAATCATCTCATTCTTCTGCCTTTCCCTTAGTTCTTGATTGGTAAGTTTTGTCTTAATCATGCTCAACTAATTGGCCAGAGATGTGTTGATGTTTCTCATAACATCCTCATCTAATCCGGCTCTCTCCTCCCTCCTTGAGGACTCAATAAAAGATTGGTTTCTTTGTTTAGTCCTTCTCTCAGTTTCTCCTACATCAACTTTCTTCTTCGATCTCTTTTCTTTCTCAACCCACGCCTCCTCTGCCATCTCATGCACTTCATCCTTAAAATCATAATCCTTTTCTTTCGCATATGTTTTCCACTTCTTAAGCGCATCAGTCTGTTTTACCCTTGTCTCTTCAGCCCTTTTTTCCTCAGACACATCGACCCTCCTGATATAGCTCCATCTCTTCTAAGGGTACATGTTCTCCCAGAGATGAGTAATCTTCCCGCTAAAGTCATGACGAATAGCGCAACAGTCTGCGAAAATGTGAGTATTCATCTGCACTAGTCTTTTAACCTCTCCATGTTTGGGAATGTTAGGAATGAGATCATCAATAATCATCTTAAGAAATCGAGGACATAGTAGCCACTTATCCTTCTTCAAAGCCATAACATTCTCCGCCATACACGCAAAAATCAACCTTGCTATGTTTGCCTTCTGCCCTCTGCAGCAAATCACCATAGCTTTTGCCCAGTTCAAGTTTAGCCCATCTGATCCACCTTTACGGTGATCTAAGCAAATAATAAAAACATGATCTATGTATCTCCATTCCTTAGAGAGGAAGGACTTTTTGATCTCCTTCCTTGTCCCAAATGGAGGTCCCTCATAACCCTTACATCTGAAGGCTTCAAACACCGCTTGGTCTGACAATATCACCTCCTTCCCTGTGTCCTCATCCAACATTAGCACTCTTGAAATAACCTCTACAGTAATAGTCAGCTCATTCTCCATCACCATAGCTACTATTCTCTGTGAATTGCCTCTCGTATCTACTCAGCGGTCCGCCAAAAATCTCTGATGTGTAAGTCATATATAGTCGTGGAATGTGAGATGACGTAGGAGATTGGAGATATCTACAACCTGCGTATGCATTCTCTAAAGCCAGCAGCTTTCGGATGACTGTTGTCCAAAATAGCAGTAATGTTGTGCCTCTCATCAAACTTAAGGTTCACCATTTAATTTGAAAACCAGATGAAACGCATAAGAATGGTATATTAAACAATAATATTAAAGAAAAAATAAGAAAAAGTTTAAAATTAAACAAAAAAACAAATTAATTTCGCTGGCCGAAATTATTGTTTCGCAGCAATTATTTATTAGATTCGGCAAGACAATGAAGTAGATTCGACTGGCCAAAATTATAGTTTCGGCACAGCGAAACTGTTAAATTCGCTCGGACAGCATGACTACACAGTTTCGATAAAGAACCACGAACTTTCGTTCAGTTTCCCTGGACTAGAGGTACTTTTGCAGTAAGAACTGTGAAGGTACCGAAGAGTCTTAATCAAATATACCCACTAATCTCTCTCACTGTTGTACCAAGTGGCCATACTTTGCCTGGTATTACTTTTATTGGTTTTTGATTAATTTTTCCTTTCCTTTGAATTGATCTTTGCTTTCAACAGTCACTGGTTTAGCAATAGTCTTTGCTTGATGTTCATAGATAGGTTTTGGAGCTTCAGTCCTGATTTTTACCCTAGTTTCCAATTCCACCTTTATTTCATGCTCCATCATTCTTCTCAGCTCCCCCACTGATCTCCCTTTCAGTTCATGCATCTTGTAATTGTGACCTTGCAACCAATAAGTCATATTGTATTTGTTGAGTTTGGCTGTCTCACGGTGACCTAGCTCTTTCTTTATTTTCTGAACAAACTGAAATGTTGTGAAGGTTTCATAGTGGCAGTTGGGGATCATAAATCTTGTAAGCTCAAACTCTATAAGTACATCCTTCATCTCATTCATACTCATTCTTTCTACCAAGTCATATGGAAAGCCATGGTTGATTAGAGTCATGAATATTGTTGATTTTGGCCTCTCTTCCAAGATATCTTTAGTAGTTAGCAGATCTTCATCTTTTGATTTCTTTTGTTGTTTTGAAGACTCCATATTGGTTAGCTCTTCTTATTCAGCATCACTCTCTACTTCAGCATGTGTCATAGGCTTTAAAGTGGATACATCCATTGAAGGAGTGTGCTTTGGGGAGGTAATCTTTGCTTTCATGGGAGAGTCTTCAATTTCTATCACTTATTTCTTGAAAGACCCCAGATATTTTCTTTTTCTACTGTATTGAATGAGTGGTTTCTCAATCTTAGTTGATGTTTTTGTAACTTTTGTTGATGCTTCATTTGATTCAAGTGCACAGATCTTCATCTTTAGCTCATTAATTTCTTCACCTTTTCTTTTCAGCATCATTGATTGTTCAATCAAAGAGTTATTTGCTTTGTTTAGTTCCAACAATATCTTCTCCCTTTCTTTCTTCTCATACTGCACAGACTCTTTAAGCTCTTTAACCAGCTCATTTAGTGCATCAATCACCTTATTGTTAGTTTGAGGATCTTCTCTTAATCTTTTTAGTGAAGCTTCCTGCTTGCTCAACAATTCCTCCTTTACTTTCATCATTCCCTTCAACTCTTATTCTTTCCAGCCTTTTGTTTGATTTAGTGGTCAACTTGTTGTATTCAGCAACAAGATAGCTTTTACTCACAGGAATGTCATCATCACTCAAATCATCTTCATGGTAAGCAATGACATCAACATAATTTGCTTCACCTTCACCTTCTTCATTAACTGCTTGATCTGGTTCATTAACCTCTTCCATACATACTTCTTCATTAGTCTTAGCTTGCTCAGCATTATCTTCTTTCTCAAGGTTTATCTCTTTAGTAGGAACTTCACTTGTAGAGCTTGAGTTTGATTTAGCTGCTCGAAATATTGGTTCTTGATGAGGTTGTTGTTGGAGTTGAAGATCAGTGGTGGGTGAAAATGGTTCAGTGTCATTCGAGTTAACAGGTGGGTGATTGATAGTGGAATAGTAATTGCTTGTGATACTAGTTCAGTCTCACCAAAGTGGACTGGTGCTTGGGAGTGAACAGGAGAAATAGGCAAAGCCTGATCACTTGTTGTTGGTCCGTTTGATTGATTTGCAGTACAAATAAGATGTTGATTCGTTCAATATCAGATACAATAAGAGATAACAAAGATAAAGAACACTAAGAACAACCATAATGTCAATCAAATAAGAACAAAAATGATCAATTCAATCAACATTAACAAAGCACAAATGTATTTCAGTGAATAAACTACTTACAATAGGTCTCTTGCAACAATCAGTGAATAAACTACTTACAATAGGTCTCTTGACTACACTGATGTTTTTGCTCCAGTAGCAAGGCTAGAAGCTGTTAGGATATTCTTGGCATTTGTTGCATCTAAGAACTTCAAGGTCTTTCAACTTGATGTGAAGTGTGCTTTTCTGTATGGAGTGATTGGTGAAGAGGTGTATGTCAAACAGCCACCTGGTTTTGTAGACCCTGATCATCCTGATTATGTCTGCAAGCTTGACAAAGCTCTTTATGGGCTGCATCAGGCACCCAGGCAGTGGTATGAGACATTGTCTGAGTATCTTTGCAAGCATGGATACAGGAGAGGTACTATACATGGAACTCTCTTTATCAAAGGATAGGGAAATGACATATGACTAGTTCAAGTGTATGTGGATGACATCATCTTTGGTTCAACTAATCTAAAGCTCTGTAAAGACTTTGAGAAGCTGATGAAAGATAGATTTGAAATGAGTGCAATGGGAGAACTCAATTTCTTTCTGGGAGTTCAAGTGAAGCAAGTTGAAGATGGTATCTTTATAAGTCAGTCAAAGTATGTTCAGGACATACTCATAAAGTTCAACATGACTGATTGTAAGATTGCTAAGACACCCATAGCCAGAAACCACTCCCTTGGACCTGATCTTGAGGGGGAGTGTGTAGATGAACACTTAAACAGGGCTATGATTGGGTCTCTTATGTATCTTACTGCTAGTAGGCCTGATATCATGTTTGCTACATGTATTTGTGCAAGATATCAAGCCAACCCTAAGATGTCTCACCTCATCACTGTCAAGAGAATTCTAAGATACCTCAAAGGTGCTTCAACACTTGGTTTATGGTATCCAAAGAATCCTGACTTCAATCTGTATGCTTATACAGATAGTGATTATGGTGGTTGCAACATGACTGCAAAGTCTACATCTGGCGGATGTCAATTCCTTGGTGGAAGGATTGTCTCATGGCAATGCAAGAAACAATCCTGTGTGTCTGCATCAACTGCTGAGGCTGAATACATTGCTGCTGCAAGTTGCTGTGCTCAAGTGCTTTGGATTCAAAATCAGATGCTGGACTATGGATTTACCTTCAAGAAGACTCCCATTCACATAGACAACAATAGTGCTATCTCTATCACAGAGAATCCTGTGCAACACTCAAGGACCAAACACATCAATATCAGGTATCATTTAATAAGAGATAACTATGAAAAGGGATTAATTAAACTAGTCAAAGTTCACACAGATGAACAATATGCTTATCTGTTTACAAAAGCTTTTGATGAACAGAGATTTAAATATCTAATATCAGCTATTGGGATGATTAACTTTGAGTAGATCTTTTTTTAAAACTAATTCTAATTATTTCTTAAAATATGTGTCCTAAGTTGTCTAGTTCATCACTTTCATAAGCTCATGTTTTCTTTGGATAAAAAATCCTTTTTGAGGATTTTCCTTAGATTCTTGAAAATTTTTTTGATCCTTCGGAAGATATATTTTTATCTTCGGAAGCAAATCATGTCTTCAAATTAAATAACTGTCTAAGAAATTTTACCTTCGGATGAGGTTTCAATCTATCTTCCGAAGCTTAAATACTTATCTCAGACACTTATTTGTTTTCAAGGACTTTTTCCTTCCGAAGCAAAATTAACTCTCGGAAGCTTTGTTGTTTCATATACAAAGCATTCAAGTGTTTGTTTCTCTTCCAAAGCAAAATCTTCAAGATTCTCAGGAAATTCTTCCGAAGTCATTTTAGCATCGGAAGCTTTTTCATGAAAACTTCCGAAGACAATTTACCTTCGGAAGCTTTTCGAATTCCAAGAAAACTACTTTTTGAGCAAAAGTAAACTACTTTTTCAGAGGTGGGACCGACATTCGGATTTCAAAGTTTATCCTCTTTTATTAACTTTGGTTCAAATCCTTTTCACATAAATACCCAACGATTCCCCCTCTCCCTCACTATCTTCTTCAATTCTACTATTCCTCAAACCTAAATAATAAACTGCCTTTTCTTTTCACCTTTCTTCATCCTTAAGCTTCTCAAATGGCCAACCTTAACCGCAGAAACAACCCAGACTTCTCCATGCAACTTCATAGGCAACACAATCAGGTTGCTCTGTTAAGCTCTGAGAAAGATGATAGTTTCTCAGAGATTTGCCGTTTCTTAGCTCTATTAAACTACTCCACCTCCCTAACCATTGATCCTACTCTCTATGAGGATCATCTGCTTGAATTTTGGAAGACCTGCTAAGAGGTCATTGTGGATGGGGAGAAGGCATTGTCTGCCACAGTGCAAGGGAGGACAATCTTCATCACTCCGGCCATCATCAACACTCATTTGCAGCTGGATGATGAAGAATGTCAGTTGTCCTTCCCAAAGGAAGCTGTAAATCATTCCTTTGAGCAGATGGACTATGAGGGAGATTTCTCTGTGAAGACCTTCAGGAAAGGGAATGTCTCATCACAGTGGAAATACCTGCTTCATGTGGTTATCCACAGCTTGTCAAACAAGCATGGAGGATGGGCCATATTCCTAAGGATCTCTCTTTTATAGTACATGGAATGGTTCAAGGGGTCAAGTTCAGGTACTCTCAATTTGTCTATACGAATTTGCTTGCTAACTTGGACTCCTTAGAGTATTATATGTTTCCTAGATATGTTCAACACATTCTCAATTGTGAACTAGGCTCACAGTTGAAGGAAATATATAATATTCTGAATTTGGGACAGATGAAGCCCGACATCTTTAAAATTATGAAGAAGCCAACTGTAGGCTTCTCAGGGGTAGAAATAGCCCTTGTCCCAAAAATGTTAGAGCTCATTGCTCAAGGTGACAACCTAGCAACACCAGCTAGTGTTGAACCCACACCTTCTACCTCTCAACCACCAAAAAGGCCACAAGTAACCCTCACCTACCAAAGAAAATCCAAGCGAACCCCTGCTCAAGCTATTGAGTCTGTGCAGGTCCCCATATACTCACAAATACAAGAGGAAGTGGACACTGGAGCTCCCACTTCCTCTGAGGAGCAAACCACTCCCATCTCTTCAAAAATCAGGGCTGAGGTTCCTCATGCTCACCCTGATAAGCTCACAAGCCCAACTGCCTTAAGCCTTCACACTGAGTCTCAACACTCAAGTGAACAACTTTCAGGGGACACCTACCATCCCCAGCCTTTGGATCTAAATCAACCCATTCCCAACCTTTCATTCTATACTAATGAAGACTTAGGTTTCAGTGAGTACCATGAGTCTCTCTTCTCTTCCCCTACTCAAAGAGAGATGAGTACTCCTGAGTCTCCTCAGTCTAGCCCACATAAGTCACCTATCATTGAGGTGGATACTTCTAAACCTGTTCAGGATATCCATATGGAAGAGGCTCTCACTTCTGCAAGTGATTACATTATTAAGACCTCAACCATGGCAACTCAGCCAATTGACACCTCAATTGAGAATGTCAATGAGCAGAGGAAATCCAGCAGCCAAGAACCTGAAGCTGGTGGTGAGAGAGAGGACTTTGGTCCAATCATCTCATCCCCTAATGATTCTTTTGATGAAGAAGAGGGGAATCTGAGACTAAAGGTGCAAAAACTGTCAAAAACATGCTCCTATTTAGTCTCTAAGGTTAGTCACCTTGAATCTCAGGTGACTACCCTTCACAATAGGGTCAATGATCAGCAACATGAGATATCTTTTCTCAGGGAAAAACTAGCTGGGAGACCTTTAAGAAGAGCTCAACCAGGAACACAAGAACCTGTGAATGTGGTTGACCTAACCACTAGCTCACCTATGCAAGAGGGTGATGTTACCAAAAAGGGGGGAGAAAGTCATTACAGTCATAGAACCTGGGAGTTCTTCAAAGAGTATGGACATTGAGGACTCACCATCCTCACTTGCAATTGTGCATACTCAGCAACTTCCTCAAGTTCACATTAAAATGGACTCTATAGACTCTATCATTAGGAGTCTCTTTGAGGAAGGAATTCCAAGGGCTATGTCATCCCCACCTCAAGGAACTTCAAACTACATTATTGGGTGGATGTATGATGCTGATAGAAGAGCCCTTATTCTTCAGAAAGTTCAAGGGCAACAAGAAGTATTTGATTTTCAGACCTTGAACTACTATAAAGGTCTAGATCTGGTCAACATGCCACTTGCAATCCAAGCAAATCAAGACAATCTGACAGGTTAGCACTAAGAATTCAAGACAGAATTACTGAAGAGTTCATCCTAAGAAGAAGACAAAGGCAATCAGGTAATGTCATTGGTCAACTGGATGCAGAGGCAGACCCTGAGATTAGCTTCAAAGGGAAAACCTTGTCTGAAGGCCCAGTGATAGAGCCTGAGAGCCCTGTCACACCAACAACTGATTCAGAAATTCATTCCCTCGGTGAAACCCCTGCTGGTGAAGGTGTCTCACAACCTCTATGTGGCCAGAGCATGGATGCTACACCAAGCAATGAAGGCCAAAGCTCTCTCCACCCTGACTCACAAAGGTCTGTGGGTGACAAAGGGAAAAGGATTTTGACTCTTGAGGAGATTGAGGAGGAGGAGAGAGAGAGGAAGAGGAAGTTAAGGGGAGAAAGTTCCTCTATGTCTTCAGGTTTTATGCAAGCTACAATCAGGGCTGCCCCCAGACCAAACGCTTAAGATGATGAGTTGAGGGCAGTCAGGATTACTTACTTGCAGACCAGGAACTATGACATAGATGAGATTATATCTCTCCCCTTAGAGCAATTAAATGAAATGGCTGACATGAAAGTGTCAAGAAAGATGAAAGAAAAAAAGGATGCAAGATTACTTCTCCAATTCAAAGAGGAGAAGAAACAGAAAAGACTATACAAGCATGCTCCTACTCTCTCTCCAGTTCAAGAAAGCCCTGTGCAAGAGACTGTGGCATCTACACAAGAACCTTAGGTAGACAAGGAAACAGACAGACAAAAAATGATCAACTACCTGAGTGCCACAGGTCTCTACCAGGCATATGCACTTCTTCCCGTGTCATTTGAGTACATTGAGTTTGAGTATCTCAAACAGCTTGAACTTCAAGTGCTTAAAGAACAAAAAGCTACAAAGAAAAAGATGAGGGAAGAGGCTGCAAAGTCAAGAACCATTATCCAAAAGAGTATGAAGAAGTCTACTGACAGACAAAGGATGATAAGAGTCTTGAAGCTATATGAATTCTCCGGAAGGAGACTTGGCCCTATGTCTCTATCCATAATGGATGAGCATATCAGGATAATCAAGCAGAAGATCAAGAATGTAGAGCTGATTGACTTATACTCTTCTCCAAGTCAAATTCCACCTGAAGTGGAGGTTAAGGTTGAACAACCTGAGACAACACAACCTGGACCTCCTGCTGAGCCTCACCAAGATTCATCTTCTGATCCACAGCAAGGTCAAACTCCCTCTCCTTATGTACCTGTGAGGGAGGAACACCCAACTGAGAAAGACAAGGATGATCAACAAGGTGCTGCAGACCAGTCTTCTCAGTTAAAGTCTTCTAAGAGGGAGAAGAGGATGGCTTCTAAACCAAAGTCTAAGAAGACGAAGAAGCCTGAATCACCCACATTGTAACTCCAGGATAATCAAACTTGAATCAAATCATGAAGAATTAGATCAAAATATGATGAACACAATGAAAACCCTTTGATCTTCAATTAGATTGCAAAATGTGTGTTTACAAATAATCCCTCAATCTATTGGTCATGAAACCATTAACCAACACTAATGACAATTAACCTATTTATAGTCTAGACTAATATTCACTAATTGCACTTAACTCCCTAGCCTTAGGCTAATTAATACAAAATTACATATTAAGCATAAAAATGACTAAAAACAAGATAAAATATATTTTGTTCCCACAAAATATATTTATTACAATAAAACTCCTAGTCATCTATCTTCAATGTCTCGTCTCGATTTCTCGTCTCGATTTCTCGTCTCGAACGTGTCGGGTTTGATTTTTGTTGACTTTGACCGTGACGTTGACTTTTGTTGACTTTCACTGTGTTGATAATATAGACTATCTTTTACAGCTCCAACAATACTCCCCCTAAGTCTATCATTATCAACGTCTTCATACGAATTTAGCCCCGAGAAGTCAATAGTAGAAAGATCTTCAAATTAAAGTTTTTTTTTGAATTTGATGAGAAAAGTTATTCATCTCATAAGCTCCCCCTATTTATATGCTCCCCCTTTTCGAGTGCATCCTTTGTGAGGATATTGGAATAACTTTCCCAAATCTCTAATCTTGAGAGCTTCAGAAGATGTAGGAGGAGGATTCCTAGCTCGGTATCTTCTGCAAATTTGAGGAACAGGTTCTCTGAACAGGTACACTGTTCAACTGATGATCGGCCATCACTTACAGCAAAAAATCTGAAACACAATCACAAACACAATCTCGACATTTCTAATTAGATCATTTCATTTTAACAAAATAAACCCGTGTTTATCTGTGTGTGAAAACAAGCGATCCCGTGTTCATTTGTGCTCAATTTCAATGAAATGCATGAAAAATAATATGTAATCAGCATAATATGAAAGACCTAAATGAATATTGAAATGAAAATTTATTATAATTTGTTATTATATACATATATTATAACATTTTTTATCTATATATATAATTAATTTTTTTTGTTGTTTTTTTACTTTTTTTTAAACCGAGAACTGAATCGATCAAGAGATCATATCCTCAAGATATACTTTAGCACAAAGATGAATTTAATCATCGACAAGCAATGAGATCACACTGATAACTGAATCTAATCACAGTCTTTAAATGATTTTGAAATTATCAAACAGATCAATAACGATTGCTGATATGTTTGTCCACTTAAACCCATGCCCTATCTTTTTCAACAAGCAGAAGATGATTCGTTAAGGTTCGATTAAATGCTTTAGAATGCTAGGACCCCACAATCATATGGCAAAAACCCTCACTCAACCTCAGGATTTCTTGAATTTTGTTACGATCTTTATAGAGCAAGGCGTGTGCATTAGTGTGCAAGTGATTATCAACAGAATATTGCATTCTGTGATGAATTAGATGATTTGACACTACTTAGACCAAATGGTGAGAGCTCCAGGTCTATACTCACGTATAACAAAGGAGATGACCATTTAATCATGTGCCGATGAGAGCTCCAGGTCAGTACTATCGTACAACAGAGGAGATCATCACTCCAGGTCGGTACTTCCGTACAGCAGAGGAGATTAGCACAAACACAAGACACATAAATACACCAGACATAGCTCAAAGATATGACGTATATGAATTGTATCATGGTGGGTGAAACATCAATTCTCAATCCAATTTTTGTCGGGACTTAGTTTTTGTGCAGGCCAAAATGATTGCGTAAATCCAGACATCCTTAAGCATGATGTTTTAATTTAAATCATTATGCTGCTGTCTACTTTATTCTTCAGGCTGAGTCTACCAAGCATATCATTAAAGAATCTGTTTGTTTTTCTATTATTTGCAATTAAAAATTAGATGTAAATCAGATAACAACATCAGTTACTATCATTTCTCATTTTAAAAACGCAAGTCATGCAAAAACAAGCATTGCAAGAAGATATACAATCATTTCTCAATCATCTCAAATCAAGTTCACAGTTCTCTTTTCATTTTTATTTATATACTCTCCCCCTAAATTTTTATTTTTGCAAATTTTTTTATTTAATATTTTTTTATTTTTTTAATTTTTTTTATTTTTTATTATTTTTTTTATTTTTTTATTATTTTTTATTTTTTTAATTGATTTTAAACTGTAAAAAAATAAAAATTTATCAAAGAAGGTCTTTCAAACTACACTGATCTGAAGATAAGAAATGAATTCTCAAGAAATATGTAGTGATTGTGAAGTGAGAACGGTGATTGTGCATATAAATATCCAGATTGTGGATAAAATACCATGACCTTAACCTGTTTGTTCCGCCTCAAATTTGAATCAAGAACAATCTCTGTCAGTAAACCGGATTACTAACAGTCCTCCTAAATTGTTCCTGCACTCATTAACAAATTAGTTAGAAAGGGAAACCCATGCCATCGTAGTCCTGGAAGTTCCTTTTTCATCAAGATAAGTAACAAGCTTCTGCACACAACCGTTTAAACAATCGGGGATTGTTATATCCTTCTTTTTAATTTGCCAAATTTGCTTCGGTTCAATTAACTTGGATTTGAATAAATTAAATTTGGAAATCATTTTCTGTTTAAGACAGGAAGGAAAAGAATTTGGTTTGAAACCTTTGGTCATTTTAATCTTTGAATCATGCGAAACCGGCTTCACTTGAAAAGGTTTGGATGGAGGGTTTTTCATTCAACCATTCAAAGATGTGTGCTTTTTACCTCTTGATCCAGAGAAGCAACCCGTGTTGCTATTACCGTCTAGAACATTCTTTTTATACTTACATTCGGAGAAGCAATTTGTTTTGCCTTTACCATTCGTAGCAAGCCTTTGAGGACATTTCTTTACCACATTCCCTTCTTTTCCACACTCAAAACAAGCCTTGAAAAGCTTTTGATTCTTTGTAGTCCCGTGTTGTGGAGGTGGTGATGAGGATTGCTTGGAGCTTGTAGCAGATTCTTGCTTGTTCTGTAGTTTCTCGTGCTGAGCAGTGAATGAGATCTTTTCTGATTTACTGGGATGCTTTGCAATTGGAGAAGAGATCCGTATTGGTCTTGATTCAGCTTTTGGAAGCTTTTGTGACTTGACAATGTCAGGAGATATCTTGATCTGTGAGGAACCAACACGCTCCTCTGTGATTGATTCATCATCTGAGCTTATCCAGTCTCGTATACACAGATCATTCTCCAACGGATCTTGATTGACATCTCCTATCGTGTTGGCTTAGCTTGTAGGATTCTCATTGCCTGATGATTCAACAACTGTTCCTTCTTTGACAAACCTGACGGGAACAAACGAAGGAATGTTACCTGATTTGAATTTGTTGAAGAAAGTTGGAGAAGAAACTGATATTGGTGTTTGAGCATCAGAAGTGGAATCGTCATTAATCTTCTTATCAGACCCTTGCTTGAGGAATCCCAAACCTACAGGAGAATCCTGCACATCTCTAACCTCTTTAAGATTAACACTTCTTAGACCTGCATTTAAACGATTAGTTTCTGCAGCTTCAATCAAATCATTTGTTGAATGAGGTCTGGGAATTGGTGAATAACATAAAGTAGAAGGAGGTGGAACTGAATTAAATACAGTTTCACCATCAGATTTATATCCAATCCCATGTTTTACCCGCACCCCTTGTTGTTTAGCAATAAGCTCATCCTTTTTCATGTGTGAAAGGGTCCATTTATCAAGCTTTGTTTGAAGCTGAGTTGTTTCAAATTGAGCTAAAACAGCCCTTTCTTTCAAAATATTAATTTCAACGTTACGCTCCAAAATGGTTCTTCTTAAAAGATCGTTTTCAGCCAATGCTTCATTAAGTTTTCTTGAAAAAGCAATTTCATTTTTCTTTAATTCCTGATTGATTGTTTTTAATTCTTTTTCATTTTCCAATAACAATCTGTTTGCCTTATAAATCCCAAATAACCGGATTTTGCATGACGAAGAACACATATCCTGAACACTCTCATAAGGAAGACCCATGATAGTTCGTTCTGCAGCTAAGCTCTTTTCACAGTTGCAAACTCTTGTGATTTCTTGTTGTTCATCTTCTTTGACCTTCACCATCTCTTCAACCTCAAATTCTTTCTTTCTTTTATCAGCTTTTCCAATCTTATCATCATCGGTTCTCACAGACTCCGGTTTAGTGTCATTGTCGACTCTCAGAGCTTCATAGTTCTCTTCAACAGTTTCTGTGGATTCAAAATTTAAATCCGAATCAGTTCTCAATAACTTCAACTTTTCAATCATCTCTGTTTTGTAATCAAGTATGCTTGTTACAGAAGAGACAAGATCAGTATTAAGCGCGTTAGTTTGATGTGGGAACACGGCTTGCTGAAATTCGTTTCTTTGGATATCCAGCTCTAGAGATTTTAGTCTGTTGATCATATCCATAAGTTTTGTGTCGACATAACCTCTTTCTTGCTTCAGCATTTTTACTTGATAATTCCATGTAGACGGAAGCGAGTCAAGAAGCTTTTGAATCTGTTCATGATTACTGAGATCTGGAACATGCTTCTTTAGATTATTTGCCACCTTTAAGAATCGATCAATTAAATCTGACAATTTTTCTTTCTTTGTACCTGCAAAAGAGTCAAACCGGCTTTGTGCCGTTGTAAGATTATCTGAATTAAAATCTTCTGAAGATGACATTTTATTAAAAATTTTAAACAATTAAACTCCCCAAAAATATTTTTCCCAAAAAGTTTAGAATAATTCTCCCCCGGGAAAAATATATTCTTTTTAAATATCACGCTAGACAATCTTAGCAACTGGGGTCAAGCTGAAGAAATGATAATTTCTTTATCGGGATGAACTCAATTAATCCCAACTAAAGGGAAAAAGTCATCTTTAACATCCAAATTTCGCTAAAGAAATGATAGTTTCGCCGAAATTATAGTTTCGCAGAGCCAAATGCTTTAGACTGCTTAGTTTCGTCGACAATTTCGCACAAAACAAGCTTGAACTTTCGTTCAAAGATACTTTCGACAGCAATTTCGCTTGTAATATGCACAAAAGCACTGTTGAACTTTCGTTCAATGAAACTAGTTTCGCAGGACAGCAGAAAACAACTTCAATGAGGATAACCGATGTAGTTTCGCTGGAAGAACTCGTAGTTTCGCAGGATGAACTGGTAATTTCGCTGAACGAAGCTGAAAAACTTTTTCAACATGAAATCAATCTGAAAACGCCCAAATTTCAATGGATTTGAAACCTGATGATTAACAGAGCTTTCCCAACCAATAACAAGCAAACTTCAATCAATTTCCATATCAATAACACTCAAATCTGATCCAAATTTGATGAAAACTTGATATTGAACAAAAACAACCAAAACCTCAACTTCTCTCTCTAAAAATCTTCAAATCTTCAGTGAATTTGATCCAAAATGGCTCTGATACCAAATTGTAACTCCAGGATAATCAAACTTGAATCAAATCATGAAGAATTAGATCAAAATATGATGAACACAATGAAAACCCTTTGATCTTCAATTAGATTGCAAAATGTGTGTTTACAAATAATCCCTCAATCTATTGGTCATGAAACCATTAACCAATACTAATGACAATTAACCTATTTATAGTCTAGACTAATATTCACTAATTGCACTTAACTCCCTAGCCTTAGGCTAATTAATACAAAATTACATGTTAAGCATAAAAATGACTAAAAACAAAATAAAATATATTTTGTTCCCACAAAATATATTTATTACAATAAAACTCCTAGTCATCTCTTTTCAATGTCTCGTCTCGATTCCTCGTCTCGAACGTGTCGGGTTTGATTTTTGTTGACTTTGACCGTGACGTTGACTTTTGTTGACTTTCACTGTGTTGATAATATAGACTATCTTTTACAGCTCCAACACACCTCTACACCACAGGCTAAGTCAGATCAACCTGAGGAAGTGCATGAAGAGGCAGCCCAATCAACTCCAATTCAAGTGGCTCCTCTTGCAGCTGAGACACCCATCTTATCCTGGACCTTCACTACTAATCCAGAGAGATGGCATGTGATCAGAGATCAAGGTGTTGAGAATGTCTATACATGGCAACACATAATCAACTTACCTCAGCATGATCTCTTTGAGATGAGAAGATATTATGAGAGTCTGAATGATCCTAACCATCTAATGAAGAAGGGTATGGTCATCATTGTGCTGAAGACTACAAACATCTAAAGATCTTCTAAATGTTTTGGTAGCATCAGCCTAGGGGGAGTTTGTAAGGATTCATATAAGTCTGATGCAGCCAAAACATCCAAAGTCTCTCTACAAGCATGCACTAAAGAACTAAAGTAGAAATGCCTCAGAAGTTTTACACCATGCACTAGAAATATTCTAAGTGTAAAATCTTCTAAAGCCAAGACCAATATCTTCTGAAGCCAAAAGTGAAGTCTTCCGAAGCTTCAAAGACAAAGTCTTCCGAAGCCAAAGAGTGAAGATAGATTTCTTCCGAAAACTTTTAGAGATATGCCTTTATCTGATGTACTTTACCATAAAGCTGGACCACCTTTTCGCTGCAACTCTGTAAAGTCACCAACTTACATGAGTTGGTGAAAGGTCCATACTTTTGGTAACTGTACATTGAGGTCTTGAGTCCATGCTTTCTACTTTATGTACTTTTATCCTTTTTGTAATATATTAGGATGTGAGCTATGGCATGTCATAATCACAAGTCAAAAGGCAGATATGCCTTTTGACTCTACAATTTATTTTGTTTGTGTCTAGTCAATTGTATCCAGCTGGCTTTCAAAGTATAGCCAGCTGTAGGTTGTAGTATAAGTATTCCTTGCTCTTGTATCTTTCAATATACTTTGTAACACTTGTAATAGAACTTGAGAAAGCAGTATACTGCATCCTTGAAACCCAATCACTTGTGTTCTCTTGTTCTGTCTCTTACTTATTACTTGTGTTCTTAGTATCATACTTGTCGTTAATCCAGTTTACTGTTTGATTAAGTTTGGTTAATCTCCTCATTGTGTTGTTGTGTTGTAAGTGACCACCCTTCACCGGTCCTGCAATATTATTTTCTGCAAATTTATTTAATAAATTATCTTAATACTCTTACTAAATATTTTAGACAAATAATATATTTAGGTTATTTTTCTTAAAAATAGACTTTAAATATATTATTTTAACTTACTAAATCATTATTTGTTCAAATAATATATTTAGATTATATTTTTTGTCTAAAATGAGGGTTATGTTTTAAAGTTATAAATGTTCTTGAACCTTGTAACTAAACTTTATTACAAATGGTTTTCCAACATTTTTCTTATACTAAAATGCTTAACTTGTATATTTCATTCTTATTTAATATAATTAATAAAACCCCTAAATACCAAATTCCACCTAAAACCCTAGTCTTGTTAAAACGTTAAACTTGTTATAAATAAACTTAAACTTTGTAAATATATTTTTATTCTTAGGTGTATTGTGAAGGATTTTGCGTTGGAGCGTTATTTAATATTTTCTTATAAGTCATCTTTCCTATACTTATTTGCCATGTAAGTATTTCTATACCCTTTTTCATATTTTCACACTTTAGGGTGAAACTTGTTACCTTATAATTATTGCACTTGTAAATTCGTTTGGTTCTTGTAAATTCTTGGCAATTCACTTATATGTGGTGGTTAGTTGATCTTTGTAATTACCATGTATTGATGATTATATGTACAATCATTAACTATTGCTAGCCTGGCAACGTCATAGATCTATGGGCTTGACAAGCCTGCTTGGTTAATCCAAGTACACTTAGCTAATCGTATATACTTGTAAACGTGGAAAACTTGTAAACTGTCAAGATTTGATTATGCATATGTCTTATGTCCCTAGTAACTTTGTTCACTAATTTATAACATGAATTACCATCTTTTATATACTTATGTATTGAAAACTATAGAAATCTCACCAACATTATGTTGACCTTTTATTTTTAACATGTTTCAGGAAACATGCAAATTTGATACCCATCTTTGAAGCTTATTCACACCTAGGAATGGACCTAGTTAAATAAATGGATGGACTTGAATTATTTCTTAATATGCATTGTTGGTTTCCTTTTTTGAGACTTATCTTTGTAATGTTATATGAAACTTATGATTATTATATTTGAGATTAATAATAGCATTATGTGGCTGTGAACGATCTTAACCCTCACATCTCAACGTTTCCGCCGTCAAGGTTGGGGTGTGACAGATTGGTATCAGATCCCATAACTATAGGGATTTAGGTTATTAGAAATGGTCACCTAGACTATAGTTTATGCATGAACCTTATAGAATAATAATTATATTCTTGTAAAATATGTATGGTTTTCATGCTACATAATGCTATGCCTTCTTATGTGCAACTTGATGCCTTAGCATAGGATTGCCTTGTAAATGCTTAAACATTGTTACATGTCTCCCTTAAAATTATCTTTGACTCTTTGATTCTCCCCGAACATAAAGCCTCTTAATCTTATTCTCGACGACACGTGGGATCGCATACTTATTGTTTATGACTTGGATCTTTAGACGTTATGTCTAATCTATACAAATCTCATCAAGGTTTTGATTTCATGAACCTAAGGAATATTGTGTGACACATAGACACCTGTATTTTGGATTTTCTGGCAAAAGGCCTTCGGGCTAAGGTAAGCATTTCGCCTAAATCCTACGGGACTAGTTATGCTTACCTGGGGATTTCTGGGATGAGTGATAAACTACGGTTGATATATATAAGTATCTAAGGCAAATGGGTCAATTCACCTTCACGTGTCAACGTTTCCAAATGGTAATGCATTACCAAATGGAATCATTCCATGTACCTTACAACTCTTAGCTTATCCTTGTTTAAGCTAGTGTCCTTTAAATCCTCATTCCCGTGACTAACTCATTTTGTGTCCAGCATGTCTCGTCATCATGGAAAGCGTGGAAGTTCCGACCGTAAGCTTGCAGCAATGATCGCCTGGCAAATGGCTGCTGTGCTCCCCTCAATGGTTGCTGAACTTAGCAGCACCTTAATGGCCAATAACAACAACAACACTAATGGAAACAATAGTGGTGGTGACAACAATGTTGATGGGGAGAATAGCAACAACCAACACGGGAACAATCGCACCTGCACCTTCAAACATTTCAACTCGTGCAAACCCACTAGTTTTAGTGGAAAAGAAGGAGTCACTGGACTTATTGAGTGGTTTGAAAGTATGGAGAACACGTTCATCGTTAGTGAGTTCCCCGATGAGTTCAAGGTTCGTTATGCTGCAAGTGTCCTTCAACAACAGGCACTAACAAGGTGGAATAGTGAAAAGAGTGCAGGACCGGTGAAGGGTGGTCACTTACAACACAACAACACAAAGAGGAGATTAACCAAACTTAATCAAACAGTAAACTTGATTAACCACAATAATGATACTAAGAACACAAGTAACAAGTAAGAGACAGAACAAGAGATTTGGGTTTCAAGGATGCAGTATATTGCTTTCTCAAGTTCTATTACAAGTGTTACAAAGCATAAAGAAAGATAATAGAACATGGAATAATTATACTACAACCTACAGTCGGCTATACTTTGAAAGCCAGCTGGATACAATTGACTAGACACAAACAAAATCAATTGTAGAATCAAAAGGCATATCTGCCTTTTGACCTTGTGACTCTGACATGCCATAGCTAACATCCTTATCTATTACAAAAAAGATAAAGTACATAAAGTAGAAAGTTACAGACTCAAGACCTCAATGTGCAGTTACCAAAAGCATGGACCTTTTCACCAACTCATGAAAGATGGTGACTTTACAGAGATGCAGCGGAAAGGTGTCCAGCTTTATGGAACAGTACATCAGATAAAGCATGTTACTAAAAGTATTCGGAAGAAATTTGTCTCAATAAGATGAAGCTTCGGAAGAATTTGTCTCTGAGGCTTCGGAAGACTTCATATTTGCCTTCGGAAGATATTGGTCTTGGCTTCGGAAGTTTTTACACTTAAAATATTTCTAGTGCATGGTGTAAAACTTCCAAAGCAATTCTACTTCAGTACTTCAGTGCATTGCTTGCAGAGAGACTTTGGATGTTTTGGTTTGCATCAGACTTATAGGAATCCTTACAAAGAGGAACCAAGGGGCTGAAGCTGCCTTGGCATTTCCTTGGGAAGAATTTAAGGATACAATGATCCAAATGTTTTTCCCGAGGAGCGAGTTACAAAAGTTGGAGGAAGAATTCTGGAATCTCAAGCAAGATGGTGGAAATCACTTGGCTTATTCCACCCGGCATCATGAGTTGAGTATGCTTCTACAACACATGGTGGACACCGTGCCCCGCAACATTGAGAAATTTATCAAGGGGGGTACCACCTCATATCCAAGATGCCGTGGTGGGTAGTAGGCCCATAACTTTGGTAGAGGCAATTACTATCACCGCACAACTCACTGAGAATCATATTAGGGCTGGCACTATGTCGGTGAAAGGTACCAAGTCTGCTGCAAAGGTGACACCTGAGGCAACAAGGGACGTAAAGGCCGAGTCATCCTCTCAAAACAAGAAGCGTAAGTTCACCCCGACACGCAACTACGCTATGACAGCACCAAGTGCTCCTCAAAGACAAGTGGTGGTTGCAAATCAAGCCCCCGTGGCTAGAGCTTATGCTGGGCCATACTCGATGTGTAATACGTGCAAGTACCACCATGCGAGCAACATTCCATGCCGAGTCTGCTCGTTGTGTGGGAAGTATGGGCATTTGGTGGCTACTTTCCTTCACGCGCCGAACAATACTACGATGCTTACCAACCGAACCTGCTATAACTGTGGCGAACCTAGGCATATTCGTCCACGATGTCCTCGCAATGTGGGAACCATGCCACCGGCTCGTGGAAGGGCTTTCAACATCAACGCCAATCAAGCACAAGCCAACAACGACGTGGTGAATGGTACGTCATTGAATTACTTTTAATCATTCTTTGTCTTGTAAAAATTCCTACCTGTGTTCATCATACCAATAATAGGTTATTACCAAACAGGTATGTATCTTGTAAATAGTTATTATGCTTCTATATTGTTTGATTCGGGTGCAGATAGGAGTTTCGTGTCCTTGGAGTTCGAGCCTATACTTTCTAAGCCGTGTGTTAATCTGGAAAGATCCTTTACGGTCGAAGTCGCCGATGGAAAATCGATCATCGTTGACGTCGTAATACACGATTGTACCTTGAGCATTAACAAACACGATTTCTCCATCGACCTCATTCCTATGCAACTGGGAAGCTTTGATGTTATTATCGGCATGGATTGGTTAGCCAAGCAACACGCGGAAATTCTATGCTTCGAGAAGTGCATTCGAATTCCTTTACCGTCGGGAGATAATTTGAAAGTCTTTGGGGAGAAATCATCCAAAGGACTCAAACTTATGTCCTGCATCAAGGCCCAACAGTACTTAAGTAAGAACTACGTAGCTTTCATGGCGTATGTAGTTAATACGAAAGCCAAGGGTAAGGAACTGAAAGACATTCCTATCGTGCGAGATTTTCCCGAATTGTTTCCCGAGGATCTTAAGGGGTTACCTCCTGTGCAAGAAGTTGAGTTCAAGATTGACTTGATCCCTGGTACGAACCCTGTGGCTAAATCACCTTATCGTCTTGCACCGTCTGAAATGCAAGAACTAGCTAGTCAACTGCAAGAGTTGACCGATAAGGGATTCATTCGTCCTAGTTCTTCATAGTGGGGTGCACCTGTGTTGTTCGTGAAGAAGAAAGATGGTTCATTTCGTATGTGCATTGACTACCGGGAACTCAACAAGCTTACCATCAAAAACCGATACCCTCTTCCTCGAATCGATGATCTCTTCGATCAACTTCAAGGAGCAACCCAATTTTCAAAGATCGATCTACGTTCTGGGTATTATCAATTACGTGTTCACGATGACGACATTCCAAAGACCGTTTTTCGTACTCGATATGGACATTACGAGTTCATGGTTATGCCTTTTGGCTTGACCAATGCACCTGTCGTGTTCATGGATCTCATGAATCGAGTATGTAAACCGTATTTGGATAACTCGAACTTTTCAAGAAGGAGCAACTATACGCCAAGTTCTCCAAGTGGAGTTCTGGCTAGAAGAAGTTTAATTCTTATGGCATGTGGTGAATAGCCAAGGAATTCACGTTGATCCTGCTAAAATAGAAGCTGTGAAAATTGGTGTGTTCCCACAACCCCAACCGAGGTTCATTCTTTTCAAGGTTTAGCAAGATATTACCGTAGATTCATAAAAAAATTTACGAAGATTGCTAAACCATTAACGGCGCTAACCCAAAAGAACCGACTCTTTGAATGGGGAGCCGAGCAAGAAGATGCTTTCGAGATATTGAAACGCAAGCTGTGTAACGCTCTTATACTAACACTCCCCGATGGAAAAGACGATTTCACCGTGTATTGTGATGCTTCTAATCAAGGTCTTGGTTGTGTTCTCATGCAACGAGGCAAAGTCATAGCATACACGTCAAGGCAAATGAAGGTTCATGAAGTGAACTACACAACTCACGATCTTGAACTTGGTGCTGTGGTTTTCGCTTTGAAGATCTAGCGACACTATCTTTATGGGACGCAATGCATAGTCTACACCGATCATAAGAGTCTCTAACACGTGTTCAACCAAAAGGATCTCAACATGAGACAAAGACGTTGGATTGAGTTGATTAGCGACTACGACTTTGACATTCGCTATCACCCTGGAAAGGCGAATGTTGTAGCCGACGAGCTCAGTCGCAATGTCCACAACAAGACTGTCTCGCTTCAAGAAATCCGAGATCGAAGGCAATGGTTTGATATGTTAGGGGAATTTGATACCGAGATTCATGTGGATGTCAACAAGGCTACTATCATGCTTCAAAACATAAGGATTGATAGTGATCTCGAGTTATGCATTCGCGAGGCTCAAAAAGCGGTGTTAACCGACGAAGGGAAAGATGAAGATTTGGTGCTTGACGTTCGGTCACAACTGGAGACAAAACCAAATGGCATGTGGTACTTTTTGAATCGACTTTGGATCCCGAATCGAGATAATCTTCGACATTTCATTATGAACAAAGCTCATCAAACTCGATATTCCATTCATCCTGGCTCCGATAATATGTACATGGACCTGCGTGGTCAATATTGGTGGCCTGGAATGAAGAAAGATATCGAGTCTTATGTTTTGAAGTGTCTCACATGTGCAAGAGTCAAATCCGAGCACCAACGACCAAGTATTTTACTTGAACAACCCGAAATCCCTATATGGAAATGGGAACATATATCCATGGATTTCATAACCAAGTTACCTTGTACTCCTCGTGGTCATGATAGTATATGGGTGATTGTTGACTGTTTGACCAAAACGGCACATTTCAAACCAATACGAGACACTTACAAAGTTTCAAACTGGCTCGCATCTACATTGACGAAATTGTGAGTCGTCATGGCGTGCCGTTGCACATCATATCCGACCGAGACGCTCGTTTCACTTCGCACTTTTGGTCGTCTATGCAAGAACTCGTGGGTACTCAATTGGATTTAAGTACTGCTTACCATCCTCAAACTCATGGTCAAACCGAACGAACAATTCAAACCCTCGAGGACCTGCTGCGTCTTTGTGTCCTTGACTTTGGTGGTGACTGGGATACGCATTTACCACTCGCGAAATTTTCGTATAACAATAGTTATCACTCGAGTATCAAGATGGCACCATTCGAAGCATTTTATGGTCGTAAATGGCGATCACCGATCTGCTGGACTGACGTTGGAGAGAACTTCATCACTGGTCCTGAACTCATACAAGAAACGACCGATAAAGTCTCCACAATCTGCAAGAATCTTGAAGTGGCAAGAAGTCAACAAAAGAGTTATGTCGATAAGCGCCGTAAGCCATTAGAGTTCCAAGTTGGCGACATGGTTCTTCTTAAGGTTTCACCATGGAAAGGTGTTGTTCGCTTTGGGAAGAAGGGTAAACTAGCTCCAAAGTTTGTAGGACCTTTCAAAGTCCTGAAAAGAATTGGGAAAGTGGCTTATAGACTGGAACTACCTTCCGACCTTAGTGGAGTTCATCTTGTGTTCCATGTCTCAAATTTGAGGAAGTGTTTGGCTGACGAGAGTCTACATGTTCCATTGGAAGACACCAGATCGACGAGTCATTGCACTTTGTTGAGAAACCTGTTGAGATTATGGATCGCATTATGAAGAAAACTAGAACCACAACTACTCCAATTGTCAAGGTTCGTTGGGAGAATAATTGTGGAGCTGAGTTCACTTGGGAGCGTGAGGACCATATGAAGGATAGATACCGGCATTTGTTCGCTTAGTCCATTCTTAATTTCGGAACGAAATTCTCTTAAGTTGGGGAGACTGTAACATCTTGTAATTTTGGGTTAATTTAAAGTTAGCATTGTTAATTCTTGTAAGGACCGTTGTTGCCATATATGAAACTTATGGGCTACTTATGCTTATCGTTTTAATTGTTTTAATTTGTCCTTATTGTTTTTAATTTGAACGATTGATAATATTAATTATTACATAATAAATAAATAAATAATAATAATAATAATAATAATAATAACAATAATAATAATAATAATAATAAAATAGTAATAATGATGATGACAATAATAATAATGATAATAATAATAATAAAATTATAACAATAATAATAATTACTAAGACTAATCACAATAATAATAATATTGTTATTAATAATATCAACCTATAAAGTTATTAAACTTGAAACTATTTAAAACTTAAATTAAAGAAGTTAAGGGGGTTGTTTTGTCAAATTAATAAACTTTCAATAGAAGTTTTAACATAAAATAATAAAGATTGAAAGTTGAGGGACCAATGGTGTAAATTACTAAAATTCCAAACCAACATCACCTTCACCCGCGTTTTTCCGGCAGGACTCCGGCGAGCCCCAAAACCCACAAAAACACCCGATTTTGATACCCAAATCGTTCCAAACGAATTTGTGATTATGTTTCGAATCGTAAGTACACTTTAATTTAAGCTTAAATTCGACAATAGGTGTCAATTGAGCTCGGTAACCGTCAGCTTTAAATTTTCTAACCGTTCGAACATTAAACCTTAATAATAACCAAATTAAACGAGTTCAAATGTTCGTCTCAACGTTTCTAATTCACCAATGTTTCCAGTTCCAAATGAAACGATGAATTAAACCTCGAATTGAACCCATTTTCATTCGTATTCGAACCGCAATCGTTTAGGCTTAGCCACACCTAATCTGAGCTATATAACAGAGGGGAATCATCCTTTTTGATTCTTTTAACCTCTCTGTACACTCAATTGCTTGAAAGATCCACCGCAAATTCGAAATCAAACCCCCCTTGTTCATCGCAAGACTAACCGGAGTCAAACCGAGGCTAAAACCTTCAATTAGATCACAATCTAGTAAGTTAAATACATTGTTATATGCGTTTAAGCATGGGGAACAAAAACCCCATGGTTAATTCGGTAAACATCATCCGATTGGGGTTCAATTTTGTCTCAAACCAAATCTAGGGTTCATGTGTTTTGGGGGCACTTTATTAATCCGGTTTAAAAGTATTCTAAACCAAGTTAGAACGCGGCTGTGGCCTTGGTTCAGCGGTAACACTGAAGGCTTTTACACGAGAGGTCCCTGGTTCGAACCCGGGGAACCTCATGTTTTTGTTTTTAAGGCTTTTAAGACTTCAATTTAAATATTTTTTTAATTTATAAAAAGAAATCAGTTTGTAAATTTGATATTTTTTATTCATTATATTATTTTCTGCAAATTTATTTCATTAATAATCTTAATACTCATACTAAATATTTTAGACAAATATTATATTTTGATTATTTTTCTTATAAAATAATACTAAATATTTTAGACAAATATTATATTTTGATTATTTTTCTTATAAAATAGACTTTAAATATATTGTTTTAACTTACTAAATCATTATTTGTTCAAATAATATATTTAGGTTATATTTTTTGTCTAAAATGAGGGTTATTTTTGAAAGTTATAAATGTTATTGAACCTTGTAACTAAAATTTATTACAAATGGTTTTCCTACATTTTTCTTATACTACAATGCTTAACTTGTATATTTTATTCTTATTTAATATAATTAATAAAACTCATAAATACCAAATTCCACCTAAAACTATAGTTCTTGTTAAAATGTTAAACTTGTTATAAGTAAACTTAAACCTTGTAAATATATTTATATTCTTAGGTGCATTGTGAAGGATTTTGCGTTGGAGCGTTATTTAATATTTTCTTATTAGTCATCTTTCCTATACTTATTTGCCATGTGGGTATTTCTATACCCCTTTTTCATATTTTCACACTTTGGGGTGAAACATGTTACCTTATAATCATTGCACTTGTAAATTCGTTTGATTCTTGTAAACTCTTGGCAATTCACTAATATGTTGTGGTTAGTTGATCTTTGTAATTACCATGTATTGATGATTATATGTACAATCATTAACTATTGCTAGCCTGGCGACGTCATAGATCTATGGGCTTGACAAGTCTGCTTGGTTAATCCAAGTACACTTAGCTAAACGTATAAACTTGTAAACGTGGAAAACTTGTAAACCGTCAAGGTTTGATTGTGCATCTGTCTTACATCCCTAGTTACTTTGTTCACTAATTTATAACTTGAATTGCCATCTTTTATATACTTATATATTGAAAACTATAGAAATCTCACCAACATTATGTTGACCTTTTATTTTTAACATGTTTCAGGAAACGCGCAAATTTGATAGCCATCTTTGAAGCTTATTCACACCTAGGAATGGACCTAGTTAAATAAATGGATGGACTTGAATTATTTCTTAATATGCATTGTTGATTTCCTTATTTGAGACTTATCTTTGTAATGTTATATTTAAACTTATGATGATTATATTTGAGATTAATAATAGGGTTATGTGGCTGTGAACAATCTTAACCCTCACATCTGGACGTTTCCGCCGTCAAGGTTGGGGTGTGACAGATTGGTGTCAGATTCCATAACTATAGGGATTTAGGTTATTAGAAATAGTGACCTAGACTATAGTTTATGCATAAACCTTATAGAATAATAAAGGCCAAAAATGTCAAGGGGATTATTTGAGTCATCAAGTTTCTTGCTCTATTAATTAAGCTACAAGATAACTGTTTACTTCGTTTGCTGGCTGAACCTATCAAGCATATCCCACGCAATACTGTTAACCTCTTTTACATCATCCAGGCTTCTCATTTTATTCTGCAAAGAAAAAGAAAGAAAACATTTAATATTTAATATATATTCTCCCCCGAAATTTCTACGATTAAGGAAGATGTAGAAATTTCTTACTTAACTATATGTCACTATCATATTTTTACATGTTTATTTCTTTTTATTATTATTATTTTTTTATTTTTTTTATTTTTTAATGTGAAAAATAATGAAGAACGATGGAGCAGACAGAACAAAAAGAAAAGTAAGAAAATAAAGAGAGAAGTATAAAAAATATGTACATTAAATAGTTTGACAGAAAATGGGTTTTAAAATGATATTAAACCTAACATAAAAATCAATTCATAAAAACGAGATTTATCAAATGTTTTAGTGAAAAGATCTGCTTTTTAATTTTTGGTGTCAATGGGAATAATATCAATAAAACCCTTTTCTTGAGCATCACGGATCGCATGAATCCATGTCTCGATGTGCTTGGTTCGGGAATGATGAATAGGATTCCTGGCGATGCCAATGGCTGCTTTGTTGTCACAGAACAACGGCGTATGGAGAAAGTTGATCCCATAGTCAATCATCTGGTGTTGTATCCCGAGCACTTATGAACAGCAACTGGAGGCAGCTATGTATTCTGCTCTCCCGTAGAGAGAGAAACAATGGTCTGTTTCTTGCTTTGCCAAGAGACCAGACAATTTCCCAAGTATTGTTAGTCTCCAGTAACCGACTTTTTGTTTAACCTGCAGCCATTAGAATCACTATCAGAATAGGCATGTAAGTCAAAACTCCCACCATAAGGATACCAAAGACCTAAACGAGAAGAGCCTTTAAGATAACGAAAGATTCGTTTTACATCCTTTTCATGAGACTCTTTCGGGCCAGATTGGTATCGAGTATAATATCCTATAGCAAAGGTGATGTCAAGACAACTTGCTGTAAGATACATAAGGGAACCAATCATGGATCTGTAGAGATGAGGATCAATAGGTTTCCCGTTCTCGTCAGGAGTGAGGCACGTTTGAGCAGTAAATGGAGTCATTTCAAGAGAAGCGTCATCCATCTTCAATTTCTTCAACATTTCTTTAATATACTTCTCCTGGTGAATGAGAATTTCCTCTGGCTTTTGTTCAACCTGCAGCCCAAGGAAAAAGCACATCGCCCCCATCATGCTCATTTCGAACCGACTACGCATTACCTCCTCACTCCCGACACAACTTTGGATTGGTGGAGCCGAAGATAATATCATCGACATAGACTTGTACGATCAGCATCTCACCATCCACTTCCTTCTTGAATAATGTCATATCGATGGTTCCACGAGAAAAACCATTCCTTTAGAGATATTTTGATAAGGTCTCATACCAGATCCGATGTGCCTGATGAAGACCACAAAGAGACTTATCAAGCTTGTAAACATTGTCAGGAAAGTCGGGATCCTCAAAACCTGGTGGTTGACACATATATATCTCCTCGTCAATGTCTCCATAAAGGAATGCACATTTGACATCAATCTGATAGATTTTGAACTGCTTATGGGCGACATGAGCCAGAAAGATTCTGATGGCTTCAAGACAGCCGACAGGAGCAAAAACTTCGGTGTAGTCTATCCCTTCTTCTTGAGCAAAGCCCTAGACCACCAATCTCGACTTGTTTCTTACCATAATGCCACGGTCATCGGGTTTGTTCTTGAACACCCATTTCATGCCAATTGGGCATTTGTTTGGTGGAAGATCGACCAGGGTCCACACTTTGAGTTTCCTAAACTGTTGCAGTTCCAATTGCATCGATTCAACCCAGCAAAGGTCCTAAAGAGCTGCATGAACATTTTTCAGGATGATTTGGGATAAAAACAAGAGAATAGACAAACGTTAATCAAACCAGATTGACTTCGCGTCCGAAGTCCATCGTTGATAGATCCAATGATGTTATCATGAGGATGATCTTTCAAAGTTTTGAAATCAGTGGGCATAGGTAGGGTATTTGGAGACAGTTGGCTGATAGACTGTTGATGGGTAGATGAAGGTGAGGAAGATGGTAAGGTAGAGTCAGTTGGTGAGATGGGTGGTACTGGCTGTGATGAGATAGATGTAGGTGATGAAGGAAGGGATGCAGAAACAGATGGAGGTGGAAGGTCAAATGATGATGAAGACGATGCAATATTAACTGATATAGCATCGTTTGTAGATGTGGTGGGAGGGACTTGAGGAATGACAGGTAATGGAGTTAGAGGAATGATATTTGCTTGAACATTGGAGATAGACGCATCATCGTCGAAGACTGGATAATTAAATGAGTTAAACACCGTATCGGAGTCAAAGAACCATGATGGTTCAGATCGAACATCGGAGGAATTAGATTCCTGCCAATGAACATAGAAGGACTCTTGAACAATACGTGTTCTCTTGTTATATACCCGATAAGCTTTTTGAGAAGAAGAATAGCCGACGAAGTAACATTCATCACACACAACACCAAATTTCGTCTTCTGCGCCTGAGTATTCAATAATGTACACGAGCAGCCAAATGGTCGAAAGAAGTCAATTAAAGACTTTCTCTTATGAAACAGTTTATAAAGAGTCTTTATTTTGTCCTTGACTATCAACACCCTGTTCAGAACGTATGAAGCACAATTCACCGCCTCAGCCCAAAAGATGATGGGTAAGAGGATTCAATCAACATTGTACGAGCAGCTTCAATGAGGGTGCGATTCTTTCGTTCATCCACACCATTCTGTTGAGGTGTCCTCGCAGCACTGAACTGTTTTAAAATTCCCTTAGCAGCACAGAACGAATCAAAGATCTGATTTCTGAATTCTTACGTTGTCACTACTGATCGCCATAACCTTCCTCTTGCTTATTGTCTCGATTGAAAGAATTAACTTCTGGAACTCCTCAGTAGCCTCTCCCTTGTGTGCAAGAAATCTCACCCAAGGGTACCTGGAAAAATCATCTGTTATTACAAGACAAAAAATTTTTTTAGCAATTGATTTAACACTGATTGGGCCAAACAAATCAGTGTGTAACAACTCGAGGGGATTAGATATGCTATATTCAAGTTTTGGATTATGTGGTTTCTTATGTTGTTTGGCCTTTCCACATGCCATACATTTTTCAACCACAGAGAAATCTTTTAAAGGTATTCCCCTAACAAGATTGTTTTTAACTAATTTGTTTATATTTTTGAAATCAACGTGGCCCAATCTGCGATGCCATAGGAAGGACTCAGAAGTGGAAGCTTTGGACAAAATACAGGTGACGGTAGACATTGACTCCCTTGAACCCATGTCAAGAAGATATGTGTCATTCTTTCTTGGAGCCCGCATTAGTACCATCTCATCTGGAATATCAATCTTAGATTAAAAAAAAAGACATTATTGGACTTGAACAAGACCGGAATGTCCTTATCATAAATCTGAAAGACACTCAAATGATTAAATGCAAGCTCAGGTACATAGTTGACTCTCTCTAAAGTAAGAGAGCCGTTGGAAACTTCTCCTTGACCAATCATTTTTCCTCCTTTCTTGTCGCCAGCAAATGCGACATAACCTCCATTTATTATTCGATAATTGGTAAATAAGTCCTTGTGCCCCGTCATATGTCTGGAGCATCCACTATCAACATGCCATACACTATTTACGAATTTAGTGGATGACTCCTGCAAAAATATTAGAGAACAGGTTAACCAGGTGAAACAGGAAACCAAGTTTAAACAATTTTGGGTTTAGGAGAGACAGGTTTCTTACAAAAGAAATTATTAACTAATTTTTTCAACCTACTCACAAAAGAATTCCTATTAACATGGCTATGATGTAGCTCAGGACAATGTTTAACTACAGATATCTTCACCACACCTAAAACAGTGTGGTTTTAATCTGGGTCTGTTATGTAACGGGGTAGGGATTTTATCAATTTGTATTTCCTCATCACATTCAGACAATATAGAATCTACATCACTGTAAGTCTCATACATGTCTCTAGGTCTGTTTTTATTTGAAAAAGAATGGTTATTTACAAAAGAAGATGAATTGTCATCTGAAATACATGTAGTACTTGTACCACTTGTACTAGCTTTAGATGATAACGTTACTCTTTCATTTGATAAAGAAATATTCGTTGGGATAAAAGATGGAATTGGGTGAGAAAAGAATTTTTCAAAACAATTAGTTTTATTTTTCTCGTTACTCTTTACGGTGGAATCATTCACACTATTAACACAATCTGAAAATATAGCATCATTACAATTCATAGAATTTAAAGATGAAATAGAAACATCACTAGAACACGATGAGACAGAGTCTATTATAGATTTACTAGAAACCAAAACAGAATTTAAACTAGATTTATGATCTAAGACAAGATGTTGAGATTCAGATGTACTAAGACTAGTGCATCCAAGTCCATTAGTCGGTCCATAATCGTAGTCCTCACGAACATGCTTAGGGTTCACACCTTCTAAACCTGCAAACATACTGTTAGTATCTGTTTTGATCAAATCATTAGATGGATGAGGAACAAGCATAGGAGAATAGTAGTAAGTACTAGGAGGAGGATAAACCTTAGCATTTTCATATCCCAATCTTGTTTTAATCCTAGCCCCCCGTTGTGATTTATATAAATCATCATGTTTCATTCCCGATATTGACCATTTATCGAGCTATGACTGAAGTTTGCTCGTTTCAAATTCAGCAAGAGCAACCCTTTCAGTCAAAGTGTTAATCTCAACATTTCTTTCCAAAACTATTCGTTTTAAGTGATCATTTTCTTTCAAAGCCTCGTTTAATTTAACAAAATATTTAGACTCGTTTATTTTAAGTTCCTCATTAATTCATTTTAAATCTTTCTCGTTATCAATTAATAAAAGATTAGCTTTATAAACCCCAAATAACCTGATTTCACATGTTGAAGAACACATATCCTGAATTACCTCATAAGGAAGTCCCATCACCACCTTTTCTGTTGCTAAGGCTTTCTCACATTAGCACACCGGAGTACTCAACTTGCTTTCCTCGACAATGGTAGCAGCATCATCTTTTCCATTACAACACTCGGTGGGTTTACTTCCTTCCTTCCTTATCTCGTCAACTTTACTTTCTTTCACCCTCTCATCCTCCTTCACCTTCACAGACACTTCAGTTTTATCTCGAAGTTCTTTGAATGGATCAAATTCATCCTCAAAGTTCACTTCCCTTTTCCTTCCACAATCTCAGCCACCAGTGCTTGGTTAATCTCTTGTCTCGTCTCTTCAACTTCAGCACTCCAATCAAAATTAGAAATCAAAGTTGTCTCTTTCTTATGACTCATTTCCTCTTTACTCCCACTTGAAACTAGACGGAGAACTCCTGAATTACTAGGACCAGTGACGATTGGCAATGGATGTTAGTTCTCTAGAAAGATTAACATGTTGTCTTTATGGATCTGAGCTTTCAAGTTCGTCATAACACATGGTAAGCGATAGAGATGCAATATAATAAATGATGAAAAGCGTGTCACGACGACACCCGACAACAAGGGCATTTGTGTCGTGTTTAGTCAATGTTCACGACAACATAGCCATAAGCATAAACATGATAATGATTCACATAACCAAATAAGGATGAAATTGTAATGTAAATTCCCACAACCCGGGAACAAGTTTCAAAAGATTGTAATTGTTTACACATATCAACATTGTTCAAAAAGATTGTTTGTCAAAATATGTTAAGTCCCAAAAATGCATCCTAGGGTCTCCACTAAGGCAGCACACCAAGATTCCTGGACTTGCATAATCACCTGAAAAGATATGCTCAAAACGGTCAACATAATTGCTGGTGAGCTCGCAGGTTTAAGTAATAAAAATGTAAGTGATGCTGTATAAAGTAAGAGTAATGGAATACCGTGAATACAGTTATATACACAAGTAAAATCACATGACATGAGCTTTGCAACCAAACCTAACGACGTACACAAAGAAATTGTCGGCATATATTCACCCAAGGGCCCGTTCCTGGGGCCACTGATGGTACCAACTAGTATACCAACGAACAAGGGTGAGGGTGTCAACCCAGTAGTACTACCAATACCTAACCGTCGGTTCCCACACTGGAATTAAATAGTTGCAAAGATAGAACCACACAGCAGACCCAAGCATGTATCAGATAAGTACTTGTAACACAGTATCACGTTGATTCCTTGTATGTAAAATGTAAGTAAGTTGTACAACATTGAAAATGGGTAAGCATACTTTTCCCCCAAGTTGTAAATGATTGAAATGTTGTATAAGCGTAAAAAGGGGCCACGAAACTCACTTGTTAAGTGGTAAGTATGTATGATCGATGTAATCCCAAATGTTGAATGCAATGAACAGTCAAACACCTATTGACAGTTATTGTAAGCATTAATGATATGAAATAAGCGCATAATAATATTCGGTCGATTCGGGTTGTATCGGCTAGGTCGCGTGTAACTCACACAAACAGACACACGTACTAGACCTTATGTAGATCCAAATACAAGACATTGTCGCCATTGATGATGATGTTTGAGTAAAAGTTTCATTGTTATTGAAGAAGTATTGAATAAGTGTCAATAGTTATAAGTCGGTTGATAATTTTAAAGCGTTAGTTTAATTTGTTTAGAATAGTATTTGTGCCCTTTTTAGCGTTGACTTTAATATTTGTGGCCGAACAATGGCTACTGTGTTAATGTTACCTCAACATCACATGTCATACTCACACCACGCACAAGAAGGAATCACACACAACAATTACTGTCGCACGACAAGACCAGACGCACGACTCAACCTCCATACGCACGAATCAACCCTCAATCGTGCCAATCAGCTTCATTCGTACGATTAAGCCTTCATTTGTATGTCTGGCATTCAGTCGTACCACACCACACCCAATCGCACGACTCAACCTCCATACGCACGAATCAACCTTCAGTCGTGCGAATTAGCTACTTTCGTATGATTGAACCTTCATTCGTGCGATTGGACTCCAGTCGTGCGAATGACGCACAATCGCATACACAGTCGGTCACCTGACTCAATCGCACACAATCATTCATACGCATGACTCAATCGCATACATTCATTCGCATGCATGACTCAATCGCATACAAACACACAGTCGCACGACATGCCCAGTCGCACAACTCAGTCGCGCGATTGACTCAGACGCATGGTTCAGTCGCACGACCCACTCAGTCGCACGGCTCAATCGCATGACAGACCCAGTCGCCTGAACAGCAGAATCGCGACTGTGGTGGGGCTGAGCAGCCCCCGAGCTGCTCTAAACGCGAGTTTTACACCACAAGGACTTCCAGAAACACTCAACAAACATACACAAACATGAAACACAAGCAGAAAGACCTCACACGCACCCATACGACCTTGTGTGTTCGGGTTGAACCCGAACACCCAAAACCCTAGTTTTGGACAGCCGTATAAAGGCAAGAAAAGAGACAACCAAAGTCGTCTACCTGCTAGAAATGAGTGAACTAGGATGTAGATGAAGTCTAGACGACGAAAACGAGCCTAAGCGGGTCGGTTTTGGTGCTAGAATGAAGAAGTTGTGTGTGTAGAGAGGATGAAGAGATGAAGAAGATGATGAAAATGGTGAATTAGGGCTGGTAATGGGGTTTATATACCCAGCCCAAGTTTGCAAAATTACAAGTTTAGTCCCTGCACTTAACCCCCGAGTTTCCCAAATTTGGTTTGGTTGAAAAACGACTTTATTAGGTTAATCATATTAGTTATAAAATGCATTTAATGATATTATGACTTAAGAAATGGTTTTATTTGGTGACATTTAATATATATAAAAATGATATATTTGGCGTTTCGAAGTTAAAAGTTTTAAAAGTTTTTAAGGTTAACATATGATTATAACGAATACACACGCACAACGATGATAAGGCACACATGATATCCACATAAAGAGTTAAATAAGGATGAGGAATGATCGATCAAAGAATGTTTAACGGAGAATCACGTTAATTGACAGACCTTAAGGTGACGGATGTCACAGTATCCCCCAGTTGAGAGAATTTCGTCCCGAAATTCAGCTGGAGTTAGGTCCAAGAGTGTCATCCTCGAAAAGTTGGGGATATTTGAGTTTCATTTGATCTTCTCGTTCCCATGTAAACTCTGGCCCTCGTTTTGAATTCCACCTGACGCGAACAATAGGTATCCTACTGCGCTTCAGTTGCTTGACCTTTCGATCCATGATCTCAATGGGTTCCTCAACAAAATGAAGCTTTTCGTCAATCTTTATTTCCTCGATTGGCACGTGAAGGGATTCGTCGGCCAAACACTTCTTGAGGTTGGAGACGTGAAAAGTATCATGCACACCGCTGAGTTCTTGTGGCAACCTTAACCGGTAAGCCACTGGACCGATTCTTTCAGTGATCTCGAATGGTCCAACGTATCTTGGGGCTAACTTCCCTTTCTTTCCAAATCGAACGACTCCTTTCCACGGGGAAACTTTGAGTAATACACGATCCCCAACATTGAATTCTAGAGGCTTCCGACGGTTGTCGGCATAGCTCTTTTGGCGATCTCTTGCGGCTTTAAGTCGGTCTTTTATTTGAAAAATCTTGTCAGTTGTTTCTTGAATGATCTCGAGGCCTGTTAGTTGACTTTCACCAATTTCGGCCCAACAAACGGGAGATCTGCATTTCCTTCCATACAACGCTTCAAATGGAGCACATCCAATGCTTGTATGGTAGCTGTTGTTGTAGGAGAACTCAATCAACGGTAGATGAGCATCCCAACTACCACCAAAATCGATTACACACGCTCTCAACATGTCTTCTAGCGTCTGTATAGTTCGTTCACTTTGGCCATCTGTCTGAGGGTGATAGGCTGTACTCATGTCTAACCGAGTGCCCATCGCTTTCTGTAGTGTCTGCCAAAAACGTGAAGTAAATCTGCTATCACGGTCGGATATGATCGACACCGGCACCCCGTGCCGTGTCACGACCTCTTTGATGTACAATCTCACCAACTTATCCATCTTGTAGTCTTCTCGGATAGGCAAGAAATGTGCTGATTTCGTCATTCGATCAACATTGACCCATATCGAGTCATGACAGCTGCTTGTTCTAGGGAGTTTGGTAATGAAATCCATAGCTATGTTCTCCCATTTCCACTCGGGAATTTCAGGTTGCTGTAATAATCCCGATGGTTTCTGATGTTCAGCTTTAACTTTGGAACACGTCAAGCATCGCCTGACGTATAAGGCAATGTCTTTCTTCATGCTTGGCCACCAGTACAGATCCTTGAGATCGTGATACATCTTGTCTGCACCAGGATGAATAGAATATCGCGTCTTGTGGGCTTCATCCATGACTAAGGTACGTACACCTCCCCATCTGGGTACCCATATGCGATCCATAAAGTATTGTATACCGTCATCCTTGCAAATAATCTGTTTATCTAACCCTCGGAATTCTTCTCCCGCAAGGTTTCCTTCTTTCAATGCCTCACTTTGTGCAATTTGGATCTGAGCTTTCAAGTTCGTTTCAATGGTCAATCCCAACGCTCGAGCACGTAGTGGTTTCACACGTTCTTTACGGCTTAAAGCATCAGCCACCACGTTAGCTTTCCCCGGATGATACCGGATTTCACAATCGTAGTCACTAAGAAGCTCTACCCAACGTCGTTGGCGCATATTAAGTTCCTTCTGATCCAGAATATGTTGGAGGCTCTTGTGATCAGTGAAGATGATGCATTTGGTTCCATACAGGTAATGCCTCCAAATCTTGAGTGCAAATATTACAGCGCCCAACTCAAGATCATGAGTTGTGTAGTTCTTTTCGTGCACCTTAAGCTGTCGCGAAGCGTAGGCAATCACCTTATCCTTCTGCATTAGCACACATCCCAATCCTTGATGTGAAGCATCGCACTATACCACAAAATCATCAGTTCCGTCTGGGAGAGACAATATAGGCGCGTTGCACAGTTTCACTTTCAACGTTTGGAACGCTTGTTCTTGTGCATGTCCCCAGTCAAACTTCTTGTCTTTCTGAGTAAGCAGGGTTAATGGTTGCGCGATCTTTGAGAAATTCGCGATGAAGCGACGATAATAACCGGCCAATCCTTGAAATTGTCGTATCTCTGACGGTGTCTGGGGCGTATCCCATTTCTTCACCGCTTCGATCTTGCCGGGATCTACATGAATCCCGTCCTTGTTAACCACATGACCCAAAAACTTCACTTCCCGCAACCAAAATTCACACTTCGAGAATTTGGCGAAAAGTTTCTCTTCCCGTAACAGCTCCAGAATTGCCCGAAGGTGTTCTTCATTATCCTCTTTTGATCAGGAGTAGATAAGTATATCGTCTATGAACACAATCACAAACTTATCCAAGTAAGGTTTGCACACCCGATTCATTAGATCCATAAACACAGCTGGTGCGTTAGTCAGCCCGAACGGCATGACCAAGAACTCATAGTGCCCATAACGTGTCCTAAACGCTGTCTTCGGTATGTCGTCCTCGAAAACCCTTAGCTGATGATAACCAGAACGAAGATCGATCTTTGAGAAGTACGAAGCTCCTTGTAGCTGGTCAAACAGATCGTCGATCCTGGGGAGAGGATATCGATTCTTCACAGTTAACTTGTTCAGTTCACGGTAATCGATGCACATGCGGAATGATCCATCCTTCTTTTTGAAAAATAGTACCGGTGCTCCCCATGGTGAATGACTCGGTCGAATAAAACCCTTCTCCAGTAGCTCCTGTAACTGACTAGACAACTCTTGCATTTCGGACGGTGCTAGTCGATATGGTGTCTTTGCTACCGGTGTAGCTCCAGGAACCAACTCTATACGGAATTCCACCTGTCGTGGAGGAGGAAAACCAGACAAGTCATCTGGAAATACATCTGGGTAGTCCCGTACCACTGGAATATCCACTAGTTTCCTCTCTTCGTCTTTCTTTTCAACCACATGAGCCAGAAAAGCGTAGCACTGCTTTCGTAAACTCTGGCGTGCTTTCATGCAGGAAATAACCTTTAAGTTCCTTCCCGGTCGTTCTCCCTGAGCCTTGAGTACTTCCCCGTTTGGCATAGGGATTCGTACTACTTTGTCCCGACAGACAATCTCTGCTCTGTTTTGCGACAACCAATCCATACCCACAATCACATCAAAGCTTCCTAGCTCGAAGGGTATCAAATCTATATCGAAGGCATGATCCTCCATTGTTAACGAGCACTTCCTAATAATCTCATCGGCCTGAACAACTCTACCATTAGCCACTTCTACAGAGTAGCTAGTTTCTAGCCTACTAGGACTCAAATCAAGCAATTGCACAAACTCAGAAGATATAAAGCTATTGTCTGCTCCAGTATCAAATAATATAGATGCGAAGTGATGATTGAGTAAGTGCGTACCCGTGACAACATTCGGGTCCTGACGAGCATCGTTGGCTCCAATGACAAATGCACGTCCCCGAGCTGCATTCCCCTGAGTAGTCGGGCCTTTTTTCCAGCTATGGTCATCACTTGCTGCTGGTTGTTTCCCTGTTGACCCGGTGCCCGGTTCAGCCTGGGGCACATATTTCTGTAATGATCAGGGCTTCCACACTCAAAACAAGCCCTTGCATTCCCGGCGGGGTTAACCGCGTTGACGGGTGCTACAAGATTCTGCGCAGTTCTACAATCTCTCGCCAAATGTCCCGGGCGCCTACAGTTCGCGCACACCCGACATTGCACTCCTGGGGGATGATGATAATTGCACCTGTCACATTTGGGGTGCGGCCCCACATACTCTCTCTTGGCCTGAGACACGGCCACAAAATTCCTGGTCGTCTTTACCCTCTTATCAAACTTTTCGGCACTCGACCGGCTTGATTCCCCAACATCCTTTCGCTTCTCAGCTCCTCTGCCCAAAACCCCTGTTCTTACCATCTCATCAGTCAAAGCGCCAGCCTTCAGAATTGCGCTCTGAATAGTAGGAGGAGCAGCTACTGTAACCATCGCTCTAATTTGAGGCGCAAGTCCCCAAATGTACCTCTCAATCCTCTTTGATTCTGGCGTGACCAGATGCGGAACCAATCTTGCCAACTCATGAAAACGATCAGTATAAGCTGCATGCCCGGCCCCCACCATGGCATGATTCCAAAACTCATGCTTTAACTTCTGCATCTCGTTAAGGGGGCGGTATTCCTCAGTGATCAAAGCCTTGAACTCATCCCATGACATCTGCATCGCAGATTCTCGTCCTCTAGCTTGAACCTGGGTGTTCCACCAGGTTAGGGCCTTACCCTGTAGTGAACAAGTGGCATACTTGATCCTTTGACTGTCGAGGCACTCACTAATATCAATCACTGCCTCCATCTTTTCTAGCCACTTGGTTAGGGCTATTGCCCCACCTTTCCCGTTGAATTCCCTTGGTTTGCAAGCCACAAACTCCTTGTACGAACATCCCCGACGTGCATTAACAACCCCAGTCTCAATAACGGCAGTACCACCATTTTCGGTCTCATGGTTGCTTTCGTTTCCGGTCGGGTTTCCGTTTCCCACCTCAGTTTCGATCCCACCATGGGCTCTTTCTCCATTGTCTCCATCATTGTTGCCACCATCCCCATGAGGGTGGTGTTGTTGGAGTGCGTCGCTCACTTGGGCCATGATAGTAGGAATCAGTGCGGCCAACTGTTGAGCGATAAGGGCTGCCATATCAGCGTTCCCTGTGCCCTGATTGTTACTGGCAGGAGCATCATTTGTTCTTGGTGCTCTCCCTCTGCCTCTGCCTCTGCCCCTTGGGGCTTCACTCCCGCCACTATTGCTGCGGGTAACTCTTCGAGGCGGCATGTTCTAATCATAGAAAAGTAAACACATAAGTTTAAATCAATTGAAAGTGTATATCCATAACACTCATCAAGTCCAGTATTCCATGTCAATATCACACTTATTGTCATCACACATCGCATGCAATTTGTGTAGTTCTCACACCATGAATTGGTAATGTCTCAATGATAATCCATCATAACAGTTGTAAATCCATGTATACAATCACGTTTAGTCTAGCGGAGGTTGTCTACTTCCTTCCTCCTTCGAGGTTTCAGACATAGCCTCCTCAGGGTTAATCTCAATGTCCAAGGTCAAGCGCAATAGCATGATCTGTGAAGATCTCTTCGGGTTCAATACCCGGATTTTGATAAACCAACTCGGCGCGCAGAGGGAACGGAAGATCCAATAGAAGCATCCCATAAAAGAGTGAGCACAAGGGCTCTCTCATAGGGTGGAAAGATCACATAACAAATAGATGAACAAATCTAGCAGCGAGGAACACATACACGAGATATAATATGCATACAGATCCTAGCATGCAAATCTACATGAAGGTTCCTAGGTTGTAGTCTAGGTCAAGCATATTGCCTAATTCTCTATAACCAATGGCTCTGATATCAATCTGTCACACCCCCGCTAAAAGCGGAAACACGGGGATGTAACGAGATCGGGATCGTGATAACACATGGTAAGCGATAGAGATGCAATATAATATATGATGACAAGCGTGTCATGACGACACCCGACAACAAGAGGACTTGTGTCATGTTTAGTCAATGTTCACGACAACATAGCCATAAGCATAAACATGATAATGATTCACATAACCAAATAAGGATGAAATTGTAATGTAAATGTAACTCCAGGATGATCAAACTTGAATCAAATCATGAAGAATTTGATCAAAATAATAATAATCACAATAAAACCCCTTTGATCTCTATTGATTGCTAATAATATTTTTTACAAGTAATCCCTCAATCAATTGGTCATGCAACCATTAACCTAATTCTAATTACAATTAGGCTATTTATAGTCTAGTTTAAGTTTCCATATTTACACATAACCCCCTAGACTATATATTTAGACTAAACCATGACTTAAAGAAAGTAAAATATATTTTGTTCACACAAAATATATTTATTACAATAAAACTCCTAGTCATCTAAATCTTCAACGTCTCGTCTCGGTTACTCGTCTCGAACGTGTCGGGTTTGACCTTTTTTGACTTTGACCGTGACGTTGACTTTGGTTGACTTTCACTGTGTTGATAATATAGACTATCTTTTACAGCTCCAACAATACTCCCCCTTAGTCTATCATTGTCAACAATAGAAAGATCTTCAATTTGAATATTTCTGAATCTTATGAGAAAGATTTTTCATCTCATAAGCTCCCCCTATTTATATGCTCCCCCTTTTCGAGTGCAAGCTTTACAAGGATATTGGAACAGGTTTCCCAAATCTCTAATCTTGAGTGCTTCAGAAGATGTAGGAGGAGGATTCCTAGCTCGGTATCTTCTGCAAACTTGAGGAACAGGCTCTCTGATCAGGTACACTACTTAACTGATGATCGTCCATCACTTAAAGCAATAATCTGAAACACATTCACAAACACAATCTCGACATTTCTAATTAGATCATTTCATTTTAACAAAATAAACCCGTGTTTATCTGTGTGTGAAAAACAAGCGAATCCGTGTTCGTTTGTACGGAATTTCTGTGAAATGCTTGAAAATGATAAAATTGTAACAGCATAATATGGAAGACCTAAAAGAAATTTTGAACTAAAAATTTAATATATTTTTTATTTTTATTATATACATTTATTATAACATTTCTTTTTTTTTATCTAAATTTGTTTTATAACCGAGAACTGAATTGATCATGAGATCACATCCTGAAGACATACTTTAGCACAAAGATGAATTTAATCATCGACAAGCAATGAGATCACACTGATAACTGAATCTAATAACAGTCTTTGAATGATTTTTGAAATTGTCAAACAGATTAATAACGATTGCTGGTATGTTTGTCCACTTAAACTCATGCCCTATCTTTTTCAACAAGCAGAAGATGATTCGTTAAGGTTCGATTAAATGCTTTAGAATGCTAGGACCCCACAGTCATTTGGCAAAAACCCTCAACCAACCTCAGGATTTCTTGAATTTTGTAACGATCTTTACAGAGCAAGGCTTGTACATTAGTGTGCAAGAGATTATCGACAGAATATTGCTTTCTGTGATAAATTCATCATTTAGATGATTTGACACTACTTAGACCAAAATGGTGAGAGCTCCAGGTCTATACTCACGTATAACAAAGGAGATGACCATTTAATCATATGCCGATGAGAGCTCCAGGTCAGTACTATCGTACAGCAGAGGAGATCATCACTCCAGGTCAGTACTTTCGTACAGCAGAGGAGATTTGCACAAACACAAGACACATAAATACACCAGACATGACTCAAAGATCTGGCTTATATGATTTGTATCATGGTGGGTGAAAGATCAATTCTCAATCCAATTTTTGTCGGGATTCAGTTTTTGTGCGGGCCAAAATGATCGCGTAAATCCAGACATCCTTAAGCATATATTTTAATTTAAATCATGATGCTGCTGTCTACTTTATTCTTCAGGCTGAGTCTACCAAGCATATCATTAAAGCATCTGTTTGTTTTGCTCTTATTTGCACTTAAAAATAAGATGTAAATCAGATAACAGCATAAGTTACTATCATTTCTCATTTTTCAAACGCTAGTCATGCAAAAACAAGCATTTCAAGAAGATATACAATCATTTCTCAATCATCTCAAATCAAGTTCCCAGTTCTCTTTTAATTTTTTAATTTTTATTTTTATTTTTATTTTTTATTATTTTTTTTTCAATTTTTTAATTTTTTAATTTGTTTTAAACTGTACAAAAATATAATTTATCAAAGAAGGTCTTCCAAACTACACTGATATGAAGATAAGAAATGAATTCTCAAGAAATATGCAGTGACTGTGAAGTGAGAACTGTGATAATGCAGATAAAAATCCAGATTGTGGATATAATACCATGACCTTAACATGTTTGTTCCGCCTCAAATTTGAATTAGGAACAATCCTGTCAGTAAACCGGATTACTAACAGTCCTCCTGAATTGTTCCTGCACTCATAAACAGATTAGTTAGAAAGGGGAACCCAAGCCATCGAAGTCCTGGAAGTTCCTTTTTCATCAATATAAGAAACCTGCTTCGGCACACAACCGTTTAAACAATCAGGGGTTGCTGTATCCTTCTTTTTAATTTGCCAAATTTGTTTCGGTTCAATTGATTTGGATTTGAATGAATTAAATTTGAAAATCAATTTCTGTTGAAGACCGGAAGGAAAAGAATTTGGTTTTGAACCTTTGGTCATTTTCATCTTTGAATCATATAAAACCGGCTTCACATGAAAAGGTTTGGATGGAGGGTTTTTCATCCGACCATTCAAAGATGTGTACTTTTTACCTCTTGATCCAGAGAAGCAACCCATGTTGCCTTTACCGTCTGGAATATTCTTTGTAGACTTACATTCGAAGAAGCAATTCGTTTTGCCTTTATCATTCGAAGCAAGTCTTTGAGGGCACTTCTTTACCACATGACCTTCTTTTCCACAGTCAAAACAAGCCTTAAATGGCTTTTGATGCTTGACTGATCCGTGTGAAGCATTTGAAATTAGAGATTGCGTTGAGGTTGTTGGAGATCCTTGCTTGTTCTGAAGTTTCCTTTCCTGAACAGTGAATGAGATCTTCACTGGTTGATTGGGATGCTTTGCAATTGGAGAAGAGATCCGTATTGGTCTTGATTCAGCGTTTAGAAGCTTTTGTGACTTGACAATGTTAGGAGACATCTTGATCTGTGAGGAACCAACACGCACCTCTGTGATTGATTCATCATCTGAGCTTGTCCAGTCACGTATACACAGATCTTTCTCCAACGGATCTTGATTGACATCTCCGATTGTGTCAGCTTCTCTTATAGGATTCTGATTGCTTGGTGATTCAACAACCGTTCCTTCTTTAACAAACTTGACAGGAACAAACGAAGGAATATTACCTGTTTTGAATTTGTTGAAGAAGGTTGTAGAAGTAACTGATATTGGTGATGAAGCATCAGAAGTGGAATCGTCATTAATCTTCTTATCAGACCCTTGCCTGAGGAATCCCAAACCTACAGGAGAATCCTGCACATCTCTAACCTCTTTAAGATTAACACTGCTTAAGCTTGCATTTAAATGATTAGTTTCTGCAGCTTCAATCAAATCATTTGTTGAATGAGGTTTGGGGATTGGTGAATAACATAAAGTAGAAGGAGGTGGAACTGAATTAAATACAGTTTTACCATCAGATTTATATCCAATCCCATGTTTTACCCGCACCCCTTGTTGTTTAGCAATAAGCTCATCCTTTTTGATATGTGAAAGGGTCCATTTATCAAGCTTTGTTTGAAGCTGAGTTGTTTCAAATTGAGCTAAAATAGCCCTTTCTCTCAAAATATTAATTTCAACGTTTCGCTCCAAAATGGTTCTTCTTAAAAGATCATTTTCAGCCAATGCTTCATTAAGTTTTCTTGAAAAAGCAATTTCATTTTTCTTTAATTCCTCATTGATTGTTTTTAATTCTTTTTCATTTGCCAATAACAATCTGTTTGCCTTATAAATCCCAAATAACCGGATTTCGCATGACGAAGAACACATATCCTGAACAGTCTCATATGGAAGACCTATGATAGTTCGTTCTACAGCTAAGCTCTTTTCATAGTTGCAAACCCTTGTGATTTCTTGTTGTTCCTCTTCTTTGACCTTCAGCATCTCTTCAACCTCAAATTCTTTCTTTCTTTTATCAGCATTTCCAACCTTATCATCATCGATTCTCACAGACTCCGGTTTAGTGTCATTGTCGACTCTCAGAGCTTCATAGTTCTCTTCAACAGTTTCTCTGAATTCAAAATTTAAATCCAAATCAGTTCTCAATAACTTCAACTTTTCAATCATCTCTGTTTTGTAATCAAGTATGCTTGTTACAGAAGAGACAAGATCAGTATTAAGCGCGTTAGTTTGATGTGGGAACACGGCTTGTTGAAATTCATTTCTTTAGATATCCAGCTCGAGAGATTTTAGTCTGCTGATCATATCCATAAGTTTTGTGTCGACATAACCTCTTTCTTGTTTCAGCATTTTAACTTGATGATTCCATTCGGATGGAAGAGACTCGAGAAGCTTTTGAATTTGTTCATGATTACTGAGATCTGGAACATGCTTCTTTAGATTATTTGCCACCTTTAGGAATCGATCAATCAAATCTGTCAATTTTTCTTTCTTCATTGCTGCAAAAGAGTCAAACCGACTTTGTGCCATTGTGAGATTATCTGATGTAAAGTCTTCTGAAGATGACATTATAGTGTTAAAAAATTTGAACAATTAAACACCCCAAAAATATTTTTCCCAAATTTTTTGAATAATTCTCCCCCGGGAAAAATATATTCTTTTTAAATGTCACGCTAGACAATCTTAGCAACTGGGGTCAAGCTGAAGAAATGATAATTTCTTTATCGGGAGGAACTCAATTAATCCCAACTAAAGGGAAAAAGTCATCTTTAACATTCAAATTTCGCTGAAGAAATGATAGTTTCGCCGGAATTATAGTTTCGCAGAGCTAGTTTCGCTGAGAACTCTAGATTCGCTGAGCTGACAGTAGTTTCGCTGGCAATTTCGGCACCAGTTTCGCTAGCCAAATGCTTTAGATTGCTTAGTTTAGCCGACAATGTCGCACAAAACAAGCTTGAACTTTCGTTCAAAGATACTTTCGGCAGCAATTTCGCTTGTAATTCAACCACAATCACTGTTGAACTTTCGTTCAATGAAACTAGTTTCGCAGGACAGCAGAAAACAACTTTAATGGGGATAACCGATGTAGTTTCGCTGGAAGAACTCGTAGTTTCGCTGGATGAACAGGTAATTTCGCTGAACGAAGCTGAAAAACTTTTTCAACACGAAATCAATCTGAAAATGCCCAAAACTCAATGGATTTGATACCTGATGATTAACAGAGCTTTCTCAACCAATAACAAGCAAACTTCAATCAATTTCCATACCAATAACACTCAAATTTGATCCGAAATTGATGAAAACATGATATTGAACAAAAACTACCAAAACCTCAACTTCTCACTCTAAAAATCTTCAAATCTTCAGTGAATTTGATCCAAAATGGCTCTGATACCAAATTGTAACTCCAGGATGATCAAACTTGAATCAAATCATGAAGAATTAGATCAAAATAATAATAATCACAATAAAACCCCTTTGATCTCTATTGATTGCTAATAATATTATTTACAAGTAATCCCTCAATCAATTGGTCATGCAACCATTAACCTAATTCTAATTATAATTAGGCTATTTATAGTCTAGTTTAAGTTTCCATATTTACACATAACCCCCTAGACAATATATTTAGACTAAAACATGACTCAAAGAAAGTAAAATATATTTTGTTCACACAAAATATATCTATTACAATAAAACTCCTAGTCATCTAAATCTTCAACGTCTCGTCTCGGTTACTCGTCTCGAACGTGTCGGGTTTGACTTTTGTTGACTTTGACCATGACGTTGACTTTGGTTGACTTTCACTGTGTTGATAATATAGACTATCTTTTACAGCTCCAACAGTAAATTCCCACAACCCGGGAACAAGTCCCAAAAATGCATTCTAGGGTCTCCACTAAGGCAACACACCTAGATTCCTGGACTTGCATGATCACCTGAAAAGATATGCTCAAAACGGTCAACATAATTGTTGGTGAGCTCGTAGGTTTAAGTAATAAAAATGTAAGTGATGCTGTATAAAGTAAGCGTAATGGAATACCGTGAATACAGTTATATACACAAGTAAAATCACATGACATGAGCTTTGCAACCAAACCTAATGACGTACACAAAGAAATTGTCGGCATATATTCACCCAAGGGCCCGTTCTTGGGGCCACTGATGGCACCAACTAGTATACCAACGAACAAGGGTGGGGGTGTCAACCCAGTAGTACTACCAATACCTAACCGTCGGTTCCCACACTGGAATTAAATAGTTGCAAAGATAGAACCACACAGCAGACCCAAGCATGTATCAGATAAGTACTTGTAACACAGTATCACGTTGATTCCTTGTATGTAAAATGTAAGTAAGTTGTACAGCATTGAAAATGGGTAAGCATACTTTTCCCCCAAGTTGTAAATGATTGAAATGTTGTATAAGCGTAAAAAGGGGCCACGAAACTCACTTGTTAAGTGGTAAGTATGTATGATCGATGTAATCCCAAATGTTGAATGCAATGAACAGTCAAACACCTATTGACAGTTATTGTAAGCATTAATGATATGAAATAAGCGCATAATAATGTTCGGTCGGTTCGGGTTGTATCGGCTGGGTCGCGTGTAACTCACACAAACAGACACACGTACTAGACCTTATGTAGATCCAAGTACAAGACATTGTCGCCATTGATGATGATGTTTGAGTAAAAGTTTCATTGTTATTGAAGAAGTATTGAATAAGTGGCAATACTTATAAGTCGGTTGATAATTGTAAAGCGTTAGTTTAATTTGTTTAGAATAGTATTTGTGCCCTTTTTAGAGTTGACTTTAATATTTATGGCCGAACAATGGCTACTGTGTTAATGTTACCTCAACATCACACGTCATACTCACACCACGCACAAGAAGGAATCACACACAACAATTACTGTCGCACGACAAGACCAGACGCACGACTCAACCTCCATACGCACGAATCAACCCTCAATCGTGCGAATCAGCTTTATTCATACGATTGAGCCTTCATTCGTATGTCTGGCATTCAGTTGTACCACACCACACCCAATCGCACGACTCAACCTCCATACGCACGAATCAACCTTCAGTCGTGCGAATTAGCTACTTTCGTACGATTGAACCTTCATTCGTGCGATTGGACTCCAGTCGTGCGAATCACGCACAATCACATACACTCAGTCGGTCACCTGACTCAATCGCACACAATCATTCATACGCATGACTCAATCGCATACATTCATTCTCACGCATGACTCAATCGCATACAAACACACAGTCGCACGACATGCCCAGTCGCACAACTCAGTCGCGCGATTGACTCAGACGCATGGTTTAGTCGCACGACCCACTCAGTCGCACGACTCAATCACATGACAGACCCAGTCGCGTGAAAAGTAGAATCACGACTGTGGTCGGGCTAAGCAGCCCCCGAGCTGCTCTAAACGCGAGTTTTACACCACAAGGACTTCCAGAAACACTCAACAAACATACACAAACATGAAACACAAGCAGAAAGACCTCACACGCACCCATACGACCTTGTGTGTTCGGGTTGAACCCGAACACCCGAAACCCTAGTTTTGGACAGCCGTAAAAAGGCAAGAAAAGAGACAACCAAAGTCGTCTACCTGCTAGAAATGAGTGAACTAGGCTGTAGATGAAGTCTAGACGACGAAAACGAGCCTAAGCGGGTCGGTTTTGGTGCTAGAATGAAGAAGTTGTGTGTGTAGAGAGGATGAAGAGATGAAGAAGATGATGAAAATGGTGAATTAGGGCTGGTAATGGGGTTTATATACCCAACCCAAGTTTGCAAAATTACAAGTTTAGTCCCTGCACTTATCCCCTGAGTTTCCCAAATTTGGTTCGGTTGAAAAACGACTTTATTAGGTTAATCATATTAGTTATAAAATGCATTTAATGATATTATGACTTAAGAAATGGTTTTATTTGGTGACATTTAATATATATAAAAATGATATATTTGGCGATTTCGAAGTTAAAAGTTTTAAAAGTTTTTAAGGTTAACATATGATTATAACGAATACACACGCACAACGATGATAAGGCACACATGATATCCACATAAAGAGTTAAATAAGGATGAGGAATGATCGATCAAAGAATGTTTAACGGAGAATCACGTTAATTGACGGACCTTAAGGTGACGGATGTCACAACTAGTTTTGTAATTTGTTAGTTCGATGTGTTTCATTATAAATAGCTTAGACTTGTTGCAGGTAAGGAGACGAGAGTAGTGACGAACAACATATTCATAACTGCTTACTTACTTTGTAATTGTCTTTGCTTGATATTAATGAAACTATGAATTTTGTTGATATCTTGCTTGATTTGGTTACTTTGTTTGTATTTTCTTTGAATTGTGTTCATACATTATCACAGATTGGTACATTTGATCCTATCAAATGGTATCAGAGCTCAGAACTTATCATTTGATCCTATCAAATGGTATCAGAGCTGTTGGTACATTTGATCCTATCAAATGGTATCAGAGCTTTTGGTATATTTGATCCTATTAAATGGTATCAGAGCTGTTGGTACATTTGATCCTATCAAATGGTATCAGAGCTGTTGGTTGAGTGATTTTTGAGGTTTGTCGAACTTTCAAACTCAAAAAGTTCGCTGAATCTGTGATTGATAGACAATTCAATTGAAAATTTGTGGATTTCAGACGTGTTTCATCATCAGAAACATGTTTTGAACCACAATCAGCAGTTAAATTCATCAAATTCGAGATAATTTGTTGAATTTGTGTTCGAAAAGTTCACTATTTTTCGAACTAAAAGTCACAAAATTGATTGATTTGTTGTTGATATTGAATGATTATCGGTATAAAACATGTCTAATTGGAAAGTTTCAATCAATTCATCAACTTTTGAAGAATTTCAGAAGATTGAGTCAGTTACATTCATATGAACATGATGAATGTGGCGCATTAGAGTTAAGGTTTGCTGAAAAATTGTCTAAGTGTTAGGCATTTGACTACTGTTTAGTCGCATTAACATTGTTTAGACGTTTTCAGTTCAGACGTTTGACTACTGTTGAAGAGTAAAATTCCAGACGTATCATCTCTGTTGAGGCGTATTAGAACTATTTAGACGGTTGATAACTGTTGAGGCGCATTACAACTGTGTAGGCGCATTACAACTGTTCAGTCATTTTACTACTGTTCAGACGAATCAACTTGGGCGTTTTGGAAAATTTTTCTAAGGCATTCCCTTAGACGTCTCTCAACTTAGGGGCATTAACTGTTTGGGAGTTTGATTACTGTTCAGGCGTATCACCCTTGATACTTAGAATTTTTTTAAGAAAATTTTTCAAAAACTTTTTCATTTCTTTTCTTAATTCAAAATCTAAGAAAAACAACAAAAATATAAGAATGGTGAAATCAGAAGATTCTGAAAATAGAGTTCCAAAGCTTAAAAATAGAGTTGATTTAAAAAATTGGTCTCTTAGGTTAAAATATCATTTAAATTCCATTGACATTGATCTTTGGAAATCTATAGAGAAAGGACCATACATTCCTATTATCACTGATGGGCCTGACAGAGGGTTTGTTTATACTAAAGGTTCTCAAGAACCCTATCCTAAAGATGGTCTTCAAGGAGATGATTTGAGAAAAGTAAAGAATGATATCAAAGCATATTCCTTGATGTGTAAAGGACTACCTCTGGAAGTTCTTGCAAGGCTTGATGGATATCAATCTGGATACACCATATATAAAGCCTTATAGACCATTTGTGAAGGAGGCAAGGAGATTCAAAATCTCAAGAAACAAAAGTTGAAAAGGCAATTAGAATTGTTTCAACATTTGTTTGGAGAAACCATAAATCAGATGATGAACAGATTCGTTCAACTTACAACTGAGATGTCAAAACCTGGTATTAAGCCTGATCTTGAAGATCTAAATCTTAGACTACTCAATGCTTTACCCTCATCATGGAAACAAACAGTAACCTTACCAAAGCATATTAAGAAGTTCCCTATGGATCTAGATCTACTTATTGCCAAGATAGAGTCAGTAGAGATTGATGAAAGCTCAAGGAATAATGATAGAGCAGCATCAATGTCTCAGTATCAATTTGTGGGTTCTCCTGCAAACACTATTGAAAATGCATTCATGGCAAAATGTGTGAAAATTACAGAAGAAGAGGGAGATTTATTTGTTGGAGCATGATTTTTCACTGATTCATCATTTACTAGTGCTCCTGCTTATACAACTCAGTCTCATTCTCATTCTCCTCCTAAATCTCAGTCTCAAACATCTAATGTTCAAACAGCGACTTCTTCATCTAACTCTGCTAAATCTAGCAAAGTTAAAGATGTGATAAACATCCTATTAGAGGATGAAGAGTCTAAAACTGCATTCCTTGCATTTATGGCTAGTTTTCAAGCATATCAAGGTAGCCATTTAACTCAATTAGACCTTGTTTTGTAGGATTTGTTTGAAATGGATCCTGAAGATGTTGAAGAGATGGACTTAAACTGGGAGATGGTGATGATTGCTTACAGGACATAAAAACACTCATATGTCAACAGGAAGTACAAGCCAAGTGCTAACAAGACTATTGGGTTTGATAAGTCAAAATCAAGGTGTTTTAACTGTAACAGTTATGGACATTTTTCCATAGAATGCAAAGCTCCAAGGAATAATGGAGGAAATTCTCAATCAAGTTCTAGCAATCAAAGATTTCAACCAGCTCAGAAGACTTTTCAAAAGCTTTATCAAAGTCTTCCTATGCCTGAGCTTAAAGATGAAACAAAATCATCTGATGAAACCAAGAAAGCTTTAGTAGTCAACATTAAAGACGGTTATGATTGGAGTGCATATGCTGAACAGTTTACTAATGATTTAACATCAAGTTTATCTCTTGTTGCAAAAATCCAGGGAGAAGATTGGTCAGAAAATAATGATCCAAAGGTGGAAGGTGAGAATGAAGAAGATGACTATGATTGGAGTGACAAATCTGATCCTAAGGAGGATACAGATGAAGTAGCTCTAATGGCACAATCTGATCAACCTAAGGTTGGCACTTCATCTTCAAAATCTGAAACCTTATCTCCAAAATCCCTGAAATCCCATCTGAAGTGAGAGAAAAACTCTGCACAAAATCATGCTATGAACATGTTGAATGCTATAGAAACTACTCATATAAAATATGTGAGAAACTAAAACAAGAAGAATCAATGCATAACAAACTAAAATCTGATCATAAAATAGCAGATTAAAAGATTATTTCTCTTCAAACTTCATGGAACAAAACTCTAAAAGAATTAGAAATTGTTTCTAAATAATTAGAAGAGATGATAAAAAATCTTGAACAGGAGAAGATAGCACATGCTGCTACTCAAATGGATCTTGCTAAAGTAAAAAGTTCAAAATTGATTGTAGAAAAACTGGTAAGTGAGGGAAAAGATAAACAGAAAGCAGGGTTAGGTTTCACTCATGAACCTATGCCTAAATTTATTACAAACACTTTACCAGAGAACTTTAATACACATGATCATTATCTTGAGAATAAAGCTAAACTTAAAGCTTTTCAGGTCAAAAACAAGAATTCAGAAGAAGAAAAGGAAAATGTACAAGTTTTTGTTGAAAATGATCAAGAAAAGATTAAAAATGGTCATCCAATCAAGATAAAATCTTATGAACCAAAACAAACAAAACAAAACACTTCTGATCAAATTTATTTTGTATTAGAAGAAGTGGAAGTTCTAAGCAAAGATAAAGATAAACAACAGGTAGGAACATCAGAAGATTCAAACACTATTAATCTAAAACAAGTTCAATCCAAAAAGGAATTTTCTTCTGACGATGTTCAATCTGGAAGTAAACCAAGTTCTTCTAAGTCAAAGAATCAAAGAAGAAGAATGAAATCATCAAAATCAAAATCTGAACAAAACAAAAGTCCAGAAAAGTTGATCAAAGCAACAAATCAGGCAACAAAACTTAAATCGATAAAATTTTTTGTTGGTCCATGTGATCGAAAAACAGTACAATTGAAGTGATGAATTGCTCAATATCTAACATCCATGCTAAACAACAACAATTGAGAAGATAGAAGAGAATTCTAACACATATTTGATAATCAAATGAACAATAGCAATCAATAACATGAAGCACAATAGTATTTCTGTGTAAAAACTGCTTAGAATTGGTTACTTGCAACAATGATCCACGATTAGGGTTTTGCAAGCTTACCTTACAAAGAGAATTGACAAAAGTATATATAGCAGTTATAGTTTCGCTGACAGTTTCGCTACCAGCGAAACTGTCATGCCGAAACTATAGTTTCGCCCGGCAGAACACAAGTTCGCCGGGTAAACTAGAACATCAAACTGTGAGCGAATGTATAGATTCGCTCACAGTTTCGCTGGACTGCCAAAACTACACATTACTAAGAACATGCAAAAGGAAACTAACAAAAGTCCTATTACAATGTAAAGTAAACAACTATACTAAAGTGAGTCCAACCTAAACATGATCTTCAATACTCCCCCTATGTTGGATCTCACTATCTTCACTCGTCTTGATTTGACTTGTCAGCTCCAGTTTCCTCTGCTGCTGTTGATCTATCTTCATCACCTTCTGCAGCAACATCCTCAGAAGCTTCAACCACTGATCCTCCAAGGTTCTTTCCTGCATCACTAGCTTCTTCAGAATGACCACTAGCCTTTGCAAACTGCCTGGTCAAATCTTGAACATCCATAGCAAAATCATCCTGAGCTCTCACCCTTTCAGCTAGCTTCTTGACCTCTGACCTTACTCCCCTTATCTTGTTTGCAACATTCATGAACAAACTAGCTTCTTTTCTAGTTTCCTCTCTAGCCCCAGCTTTAATGTGATTTTCACATAATACCAAGAGGTCTTCATCACAAAAACTAAATAATTCCATCCGATCAAACACTCTGAACTCTTTTCCATGTTTAACTCTAATCACCGCCTCTCCTGTATTGTTGTCATAAAACCACTTCTCAAAGTCCTGTAGTTGTTGGGGAAGAGGATCAGCCAATCTTACCCGATTTACAGTCTTTGGAGGTTTGACTCTTAGTACAATCCTTCCTTTTCCTGTCTCCCAATCTTTATCCTTCTTTGATCTTTTTCTTTCAGCTTTCATATATCCAAAAGACTCAAAATATCAATAAGTCCATTTTTTATTTCATTCTCAAGAAATGATGCTCTTTCACTTAAGTGAGCATTGATCAAAGGTAAAGTTGCCAAACGTCTCAAATCCCATTTGGGCAAGGTCTTAAAAGCCTTCCTCTTAAGCATATAACTGATATTTCCCCCTCGTCTCTTGATCATGAAAATCTTTAAACTGGGATTGTAGCACCAGCTTATGATTTTCTTATCGGCTTCCTTCCTGCTTAATCCCTCCAGATTTTGAAACAAAGGAGTAATTTCCTCCACCTCCATCTCTTTGACCAACCAATCATTCTTATCCATTTCAAAAACATCAGCATCATCTTCTCCCTTCTTAGCAACATAAATCAGTGGTTGCTCATCAACTTCATAAAACTCCGGTTCTGAATCATAGTCTATCAGTTGTTCATCTTCCTCCTCTTCATCAACCAACCCTTTCCCTCTATCAGACACTCCTTCAGTGGTAGCTGTAACAACAACTTCTTCACCAACAAGATCTTTGTCAAAATCAAACTGCAAGTTTACAAACCCAGCCTCAATAATATCTTCTTCATCATTCCTTCCAACATCCTCTCCTGGTATTTCCTGCTCTCCTTCACCAGTAGTTGCTGCTCCAGAAGTACCCTCTCCTACCTTAGATGAAGTACCCACATTCAAAAATGAGTACTTTGATGTATCAGTCAAATCATCTAACTCAGATTGAGTCAGTTGACTAAGTAGGCCGGCTGCAGCTTTCATTTGTGTAATCTCCTCAAACAACTTCTTAATCAGTTTGTTTTGGTCAACTAACATTCTCTGCATTTCCCCAATCACCTCATCCTTCTGTCTTTCTCTGATCTCCTGATTCGTAAGTTTAGTCTTAATCATACTCAGCTCATTCGCCAACGAAGTATTTAGATTACGTATCACATCCTCATCAAGATTTTCACTAGCCTCTCTTCTAGCTGTAAATCCCTCATGTCTATGTTTGGTTCTCCGCTCAGGCTCAGCAAAATCAGTTTTCTTCTTAGACCTCCTTTCTTTCTCTACCCTGATCTCCTCAGCTTGTGCAACAATATCTTCTTCAAAATCATAATCCTTTTCTTTAGCGTATCTCTTCCTTTTCTTAGTAGCATCAGCTTGTTGTACTCTTGTTTCTTCAGCTCTTTTACTCTCAGACTCATCCACCCGTCTAATATAATTCCAGCGTTCTGGAGGATACATATTTTCCCAAAGATGGGTGATTTTACCACTAAAGTCGTGGCGAATAGCACAGCAATCAGCAAAAATACGGGGATTCATCTGCACCAGCCTCTTGATTTCTCCATGCTTTGGAACATCAGGTATAAGATCATCAAAAATCATCTGAAGAAAGCGAGGGTATAACAACCATTTGTCTTTCTTTACAGCCATCACATTCTCTGCCATACATGCAAAAATCAATCTAGCTATGTTGGCCTTCTCCCCTTTACAGCACAGCACCATAGCCTTAGCCCAATCAAGATTAAGTCCATCAGATCCACCTTTACGGTGATCTAGACACATGATAAAAACATGAGCGATATATCTCCATTCTTTAGATAAGAATGATTTCTTAATCTCTTTCCTTGAACCAAAGGCTGGTCCCTCATACCCCATTCTTCTGAAAGCTTGAAACACTTCAAACTCTGTCATAGCTACTTCATCTCCAGAATCATCATCAAGTCTAAGAATCCTCGAAACACTCTCAGCAGTGATCGTCACATCATGATCAATAACTTTGGCAGTGATTCTCTGTACATCTCCTCTAGTATCATATTCTGCTGATCGCCAAAAGTCTCTAATATGAAGATCATAAATAGTGGGCGAGTGAGATATGGCATAGGCTATAGGTGATCTCTGAAGCCATCTGATACAATCACGAAATCTAGCTGCTTTAGGGAGAGCATCATCTAAAATAGCTGTGATGTTATTCCGCTCATCAAATTTGAGATTAGCCATGATAACTTGAGAAAGAAAACAATTAAATTTGAATGAGAAATTATGAAAATAAGAAAATAATATTAAAACAAAGGAAACTAGCAGTTTCGGCAAGCGAAACAATAGTTTCGCTCACTAAGACATAATAGTTTCGTTGAACAAAAACAGTTTCGACAATGAAAACAAACATTTTCGACAAGCGAAACAATAGTTTCGCTCATTGAAACATGTTCTTTTCGCAGAACAAAAAGCAAATTCAACAAGGTGAGGATAGATTAAAGAAGTTTCGCTATTAATTTCTCCAAGAACAAACATAGTTTCGCTGTTCACAAGAAAACATGATTAAGCGAAACTAAGCAAGTTTAAGACCAGACAGTGCGAAAATAAAAATAATTTGGCGAAACTGTTAAGTTCGCCCGGACAGCATAACTTTACAGTTTCGCTGAAAACATGAGAACTTTCGTTCAATTTTGCAGAAGAATCAGTAGTTTCGCTGGATGAACAGCGAACCCACCGAAGAGTCACAATCCAAATCACTTAAATGGAGATGATTTTAACCAGATTAAAAGATGTTACAATGTTTGAAACTCACATGCGAAGCAAATAACACTATTAATCAGTCCAAAACACAATCACAATACAAAATCGCCAATAACGTCACGGAGAAACCCTAAAAACTACGCAAATAGTTTCGCAGTTAGCGAAACTATAAATTCGCAAGGCGAATTTACAGTTTCTCCTAGTGAAACTGTAATTTCGCTAAGAGATAACCAGTTAACAACTAATTAGCAAACCTAGCGAGATTGCAGTTTCGCTTTGCGAAACAATTAGCGAAAGTATAGTTTCGGCACCAACCCCTTTTTTTTAAAATTTTTATTATTATTATTATTTATTTATTTATTATTATTATTTAATTTTTTTATTTATTTTTATTATTTTTTTTAACAAGAAGCACATCACTTAATGAGATCTAAATTAATCAGAGATCACATTCTCTAGATATTTATGAACATAAAGATGATCAAAAATCATCTACCAGCAATGAGATCATACTGAATACAAGATCTGATCACAATCTGCACAGAAACAACTGAAATTAGAACAAATCAATAACGATTGCTGATATAATTGTCCACTTAAACTCATGCCTTATCCTTTTTCAACAAACAGCTTATGATTCGTTTAAGGTTCAATTAGATGCTTTAGAATGTTAGGACCCCACAATCATTTGGTAAAAACCCTCACCCAACCTCAGGATTTCTTGAATTTTGAATCAATCTTCATAGAACAAGGCTTGTGCGTTAGTGTGCAAATGATTATAAACAGAATATTTCATTCTGAAAGAAGCTCATCGATAAGATGATTTGACATAATTATATCAAAATGGTGAGAGCTCCAGATCTATACTCACGTATAACAGAGGAGATAACCATTTAAACATGTGCTGATGAGAGCTCCAGGTCAGTACTATCGTACAGCAGAGGAGATCATCACTCCAGGTCAGTACTTTCGTACAGCAGAGGAGATAAGCACAGACACACGATACCTCAACACAAAATTGTACCAACTGTGGTTCAGGGTGATGACATATCAAAGTAAAAAAGGACGAAAGATTCATTCTCAATCCAATTTTTGTCAGGACTCAGTTTTTGTGCAAGCCAAAACAATTGAGTAAATCCAGACATTCTTAAGCATGATGTTTAATTTAATCATAAAGCTGCTGTCTACTTTATTCGTCAGGCTGAGTCTATCAAGCATATCGTTAAAGAATCTGATCAATTTTCCTTAAAAATTAATGTGAAACAGAATCCAGTATCAGTTACTATCATTTCTCATTGAAGCACCGGTCATGTATGTAAACATACTTAGAGAATATACAATCATTTCTCATCATGTTAAATTCCGATCTCAGAACTATGAAATTACTCCCACAAATTTTTATTTTCAATAAATCATATTTGTATTATTATAATTAAACAAATTTTTAATCAAAGAAATAGAAAATAAAAATTTAAAAAGATATTAACCCGAGCATAGAAATCAATTCATAAAAACGAGGTTTATCAAATGTTTTTGTGAAAAGATCAGCTTTTTGATTTTTTGTATCGATGGGTATAATATCAATAAAACCCTTTTCTTGAGCATCACGAATCGCATGAATTCGTGTCTCAATATGTTTGGTTCGGGAATGATGAATGGGATTTTTAGCAATTCCAATGGCAGCTTCATTGTCACAAAATAAAGGTGTATGGAGAAAATTAATCCCATAATCAATCATTTGGTGTTGGATCCAGAGAACTTGAGAACAACAGCTTGAGGCAGCAATATATTCAGCTTCCCTTGTAGAAAGAGAAACAGTAATTTGTTTCTTGCTCTGCCAGGATACCAAACAATTTCCCAAATATTGACATCCGCCAGACACAGATTTTCTGTTTAACCTGCAACCATTGGAATCACTATCAGAGTAAGCATGTAAATCAAAATTCCCACCATATGGATTCCACAATCCTAAACGAGATGATCCTTTGAGATAACGAAATATTCTTTTGACAGCTTTCTCATGAGATTCCTTTGGGGCCGACTGATATCTAGCACAGTAACCAACAGCAAAAGTGATATCAGGACGACTTGCAGTAAGATACATGAGAGAGCCAATCATAGATCTAAAAAGATGAGGATCAACTGGTTTTCCGTTTTCATCCGGAGTGAGACAAGTCTGAGCAGTAAAGGGAGTCATCTCTGTAGAAGCATCATCCATCTTAAATTTCTTCAAAATATATTTAATATACTTCTCCTGATGAATAAGAATTCCTTCTTTCTGTTGTTCAACTTGTAATCCAAGAAAGAAACACATTTCACCCATCATACTCATTTCAAACCTTTGGCTCATAACTTCTTCGAACTCTCTACACAATTGAGAATTTGTAGATCCAAAAATAATATCATCAACGTACACTTGGAAAAAATCATTTCACCATTCACATCTCTTTTGAATAAAGTCATATCGATGGTACCACGAGAGAAACCATTGCTTAGAAGATATTGCGTAAGGGTCTCATACCAGATTCTGGGTGCTTGATGAAGACCATACAGAAATTTATCAAGCTTATACACTTTATTAGGAAAATCAGGATCTTCAAAACCTGGTGGTTGACACACATATATCTCCTCATCAATGTCTCCGTAGAGAAAAGCACACTTCACATCCATCTGATAAACTTTAAATTGTTTATGAGCAGCATGAGCAAGAAATATTCTGATTGCTTCAAGACGAGCAACCGGAGCAAAGACTTCTGTATAATCAATCCCTTCTTCTTGAGCGAAGCCTTGCACTACAAGTCTAGATTTGTTACGCACCACAACTCCTCGATCATCTGGTTTGTTCTTAAACACCCATTTTGTACCAAATGGATATTTGTTAGGAGGTAAATCAACTAAGGTCCAAACCTTAAGCTTTCTGAACTGTTGAAGTTCCAATTGCATAGACTCTACCCAACAAGGATCCTGTAGAGCAGCATGAACATTTTTCGGGAAAATTTGTGAGATGAAGCATGAGAAAAGACAAACATTAATTAGACCAGATTGACTTCGCGTGCGAACACCATCAGAAACAGATCCAATCACATTGTCAAGTGGATGATCTTTCAGAGTTTTGTAATCACTTGAAGAAGGAAAGATGGTTAAAGAAGTATCGCCCATAGCTGGTGAAAGATTAGATGAAGGTGAATCAATGATAGGTGTTAGATCAGGTAAAAGGAGAAGATGTAGGAGGTAAAGAATCAGATGATGGTGCCTGATCGGTCATTGGAGACGAAGAACTAACATTAGTTGAAACAACATCATTTACTAACGTGGTGGATTGAACATACGATGGAGATGATGAAATAATATTTGTTTGAGTATTTGGAATTGATGTATCATCATCGAAAACTGGCAGATTAAACGAATTGAACACCGTATCGGAGTCAAAGAACCATGCAGGTTCAGATTTAACTTCAGAAGGATTGGATTCCTGCCAATCAACATAGAACGACTCTTGAACAATACGTGTCCTCTTGTTATAAACCCTGTACGCCTTTTGTGAAGAAGAATATCCAACAAAATAACACTCGTCAGAAACAGCACCAAACTTTGTCTTTTGAGATTGAGTATTCAAAAGAGTGCAAGAACAACCAAATGGTCGAAAGAAATCAATTAGAGGCTTTCTCTTATGAAAAAGTTCATAAGGAGTCTTCACTTTATCTTTCACAATTAACACCCTGTTTAGAACATAAGATGCACAATTTACAGCTTCAGCCCAGAAAATAATGGGTAATAAAGATTCTATCAGCATTGTACGAGCAGCTTCCACGAGAGTGCGATTCTTTCGTTCCGCAATACCATTCTGCTGGGGTGTTCTTGCAGCACTAAATTGTCTCACAATCCCTTTTTGAGCACAAAATGAATCGAGAATCTGATTTTTGAATTCAGTGCCGTTGTCACTTCTTAGTCCCATAACTCTTCTCTTACTGATTGATTCGATAGAAAGAATTAATTTCTGCAATTCCTCTGCAACTTCGCCTTTGTGTGCAAGAAACCTCACATATGAAAATCTTGAGAAATCATCTGTAACAACAAGACAAAAAGATTTTTTAGAAATTGATTTAACACTAATTGGCCCAAATAAATCAGTATGTAACAACTCAAGAGGACAAGATATGCTATTTAGAAGTTTGGGCTTATGAGGTTTCTTATGTTGTTTCCCTTTGGCACATGCCTTGCATTTTTCATTAACAGAAAAATCTTTTAAAGGAAGTCCTCTAACAAGATTGTTCTTTACTAATTTATTAATTATCTTAAAATTGACATGGCCTAAACGACGATGCCATAAGAGAGACTCAGAGGTTGATGCTTTTGAAAGAAGACAAGTTGCAGTAGCCTTTGACTCGTTTGAATTCATATCGAGAAGATATGTATCATGTTTCCTTGGATCACGCATGAGAATCAAATCATCTGGAATGGCAATCTCTGATTTTAAAAATAGACATTCATCAGATTTAAATAGAACAAGAATGTCTTTATCGCAAATTTGAGAAACACTCAGAAGATTAAAAGCCAATTCGGGAACATGGTTGACTTTTTCCAAAGTGAGAGAACCATTGGTAACTTAACCTTGTCCAATCATTTTTCCACCTTTTTTATTTCCAGCAAAAGCCACATATCCTCCATCTATAATCCGATAGTTGGTCAACAAATCCTTTAATCCCGTCATATGCTTGGAACACCCGCTATCAACATGCCATAAACTGTTTACAATCTTTGATGAGGATTCCTGAAAAGAATTAACAAATCACTTAGCCAGGAGTAATAGGGACCCAAGATTGAACAACTTTGCTTTTTAAAGAAGCAGATTTTTTACAGAAGAAATTATTAACCAATTTTGTCAATTTATTCCCAAAACAATTCCTATTAGAGGATCCTTGAATCAAAGGACAATTTTTGACAAGATGATCCTCTTGACCACACCTGAAACAATGAGGTTTGAATCTAGGTCTATGATGTGATGAGGTAAAAATAGGATCAATAATAATCTCCTCATCACATTCAGACAAACTAGAATCAACGTCACTGAATGTCTCATACAACTCATGAGGTTGTTGTTTATTTGAACAAGAATTTTTCTTTACAAAATTAGAACAAGATTCATCTGTCATATCAGTAAAACTTGTACCACTGGTACTGGTGTCAGATGAAGAAGAACTACATTTTCCAGATGACGTCATATTTAATGGTGTGAAAGATGGAATAGGTTGAGAAAAGAACTTTTCGAAACAATTAGTTTTAAGTTGCTCAGTTGTTTTTGGAGAAAGATCAGATGCATTACATTCATTATGAGAACAAAAATCATCACTACCATGATTTGAATTACAAGATGGAATAAAACTATCAAAAGAACATGAGACATTCAAGTCTGTTACATTTGAACTAGAAACAAAAACAGAATTTAAACTAGACTTATGATCTAAAACAGACTGCTGATTTTCAGGTGTACTAGAACTAGGGCATCCAAGCCCACTAGTTGGTCCATAGTCGTAGTCTTCACGAATGTACTTAGAGTTATTCCCGACTAAACCTGCAGACATACTGTCAGTATCTGTTTTGATTAAATCATTAGAAGGATGAGGAACAAGCATAGGAGAATAACAGTATGTACTAGGTGGAGGATAAACCTGTACATTTTCATAACCCAAACCTGTTTTATTTCTTGCTCCCCGTTGAGATTTACAAAGATCATCATGTTTCATTCCAGAAATAGTCCATTTATCTAACTTTGACTGAAGTTTGCTTGCTTCAAATTCAGCAAGAGCAACCCTTTCAGTCAAAGTATTAATCTCGACATTTCTTTCCAAAACGATTCTTTTTAAATGATCAGTTTCTTTTAAAGCCTCATTTAATTTCACATAATATTTTGATTCATTCATTTTAAGTTCATCATTAATTCGCTTTAAATCCTTTTCATTATCAATTAACAAACGGTTAGCCTTATAAATCCCAAATAGCCTAATTTTGCAAGCAGATGAACACATATCCTGTATTACCTCATATGGAAGTCCCATTACCATCCTTTCAGCAGCTAAAGCTTTATCACACATGCATACTGGAGTACTTGATTTCTTTTCCACAACAGTAGCAGCAACATCATCCTTCTCCTTTCCTATCTCATCTCTTGAATTTCTTTTCTCACTTGAGCCTGCAGTTTCCTCTTTCCCATTTCCATCTGCCTTTTCTTCTTTCCCATTTACTAAAGATTCGTTTTCTCTTTTGAATTCCTTGAACAGCACAAATCCATCTTCACCATCTACCACTTCATTACTTTCCACAAACTCAGCAACTAATGCGTGATTAATCTCAGTTCTTGTTTCTTCCACCTCTGCACTCCAATCAAAGTTCGAAATCAAAGCCGACTCCTTTTTTAGATTCACTTCTTCCTTTTCTTTCTCTGCTGTCAATCTTGGTACTCCAGAGTTACTAGGATCTGTGACAATTGGTAATGGACATTCACGTTTAAAATGTCCCAATTGTTTACAATTAAAGCACCTCAATTTTGACTTATCAAATCCCAGTTTTGAAGTAGATGATTGACCACCAAAGTTCTTTCGTCCTGTTCTTTCCATGAATCTCCGAGCTCTTAAAGTTAACATCGCCATTTGCCATTGAATGTCAGTTTCTTCTAAATCATCAGGATCAACCTGATACATGTCCTTCATAGTCATTCCTTTACCTTTCAGTTCTCCAGCAACAAGAGCTTCATAGCTCTGAACAAACATTCCAAAAAGAGCCATTGTTTCAGATGGAATTGAAGTTTCAGCATTGACCTTAGAATTTCCCAAATCTTTTCCAACATGACTATTACCACTCAAGAAATTACTTGTATTGCTCCCTCCTTGAATTGGATTTTGAATGTGAGAGTTTGCAGCGGATGACAACAAAGCAGCATTTTGAGAAAACCAGATGTGGGCATCATAGTCTGGTTAAATTTCCTTCTTTTCATATCCAACTCAAAAGATTTCAACTTGTTAATGATATCCATCAGCTTGTAATCTGTAAAACCTCTTTCTTGTTTAAGCATTCTCACTTGAAGACTCCACTGTGGTGGAAGAGAATCGAGAAACCTATTAACTTGTTCACTGTTGGAGAGCCTTTCATCATACTTCTTTAGAGTGCTTGAGACGGTTAAGAAACGGTTTGTAAGATCTGTCAGACTCTCATTCTTTTATCCCACAAATGAATTGAACTCTTTTTCAGCCTGAATACTCTTATCTTTTACCAAATCTGCATTACCATCATAGAATTCACATAGAGCATCGTAAAGAGATTTAGCATTTTTATTCTCTGCAAAACGGTTGTAGATGTCTGGAGCTAAACAGAGAGTTAGAGCACCAAAAGCCTTTTGATCACGATCAATTAATTTCAGATCTCTTTCAGTATAGGAGGATGGGTCCTTGTTCTGAGAAACAACATCACCAACAGTAACCGTTAGTATGTGAGGACCAGAAGTAATCGATTCCCATTGATTATGATCAGTGTAGAAGAAGAAAGCTTTGAGACATCTCTTCCAATCTTCAAAATTATCTCCATTAATGAGTCTTGGAGGTCTATTAGGAGCAACACTTTCAAGATCAGCAAGTGTGAGAGTAGTTGATTTCGACATTATAGTTTCGGCAAAAAGGTTTATAATTTCGCTGACAAATTCGCAGAAAAGGATGACTTGAATGACAATTTCGCTGAAGAATTACTTTCCCTGACAATTTCGCTGAAGCTGACACTTTCGCTAGCAATTTCAGTAGCACTTTCGCCTGAACAGAGACACCACTGGCTTAGTTTCGCTGCTAACATCGCACGAAACAAGCTTGAACTTTCGTTCAAAAATAAATTCGGCAGCAATTTTATTTGTTGATTGTTCACAAGCACTGATGAACTTTCGTTCAAGGATTAGTTTCGCAGAATCTCTAGAAAACAACTTCTGATCCAAGATAACTCATAATTTCGCTGGAAGATGATGACAGTTTCGCTGTAAGAACATCAATTTCGCTGATCGATCTCAAAACCCTTTTTCAACTCAAAATCAATCTGAAATCATCCAAAACTCAATGAATTTGAGATCTGATGATTGTAGAATCTTCCTCAATCAAAAACGAGCATAATTCAATCAATTTCCATGTCAAAAACAACTGAAAATCCAATGAAAATTGATTGACACTAGATATTGACCAAAAACCACAAAAACTCAACAAATCAAGAGCACTAAGGCTCTGATACCATATTGAATCAAATCACAATAAAACCCCTTTGATCTTCAATTAGATTGCAAATAATATTGTTTACAAATAATCCCTCAATCTATTGGTCATGCAACCATTAACCAAAACCTAATGACAATTAACCTATTTATAGTCTAGACTAAGATTCACTAATTGCACTTAACCCCTAGACTTAGGCTAATTAATACAAATTTAAATATTAAGTATAAAAATGACTAAAAACAAGATAAAATATATTTTGTTCACACAAAATATATTTATTACAATAAAACTCCTAGTCATTTAAATTTTCAACGTCTTGTCTTGGTTCCTCGTCTCGAGCGTGTCGGGTTTGACTTTTGTTGACTTGGACCATGACGTTGACTTTTGTTGACTTTCATTGTGTTGATAATATAGACTATCTTTTCCAGCTTCAACAATACTCCCCCTTAGTCTATCATTATCAACGTCTTCATACGAATTCAGCCCCGAGAAATCAACTGTAGAAAGATCTTCAAATTAAAGCTTTTTGAATTTGATGAGAAAAGTTATTCATCTCATAAGCTCCCCCTATTTATATGCTTTCCCTTTTTGAGTGCAACCTTTGAGAAGATATTAGAACAACTTTCCCCAGTCTCTAATCTTGAGAGCTTCAGAAGATGTAGGAGGAGGATTCCTAGCTCGGTATCTTCTGCAAACTTGAGGAACAGGTTCTCTGATCAGGTACACTGCTCAACTGATGATCAGCCATCACTTAAAGAAAAAAATCTGAAACACATTCACAAACACAATCTCGACATTTCTAATTAGAACATTTCATGTTAACGAAATAAACCCGTGTTTATCTATGTGTGAAAACAAGCGAACCCGTGTTTGTTTGTGCGCAATTTCTGTGAAATGCATGAAAAATGATAAAATTAAAACAGCATAATATGGAAGACCTAAAAAAATTTGAAATGAAAATTTATTATAATTTTTATTTTTTTATATCATTTTTTTTATCTATCTGAAAGATTTGATCTGCCCAAGATTCATATTAAATTGATGTGGCTAGTGTGATATGATCCAAGTCGGGTCATACCCAATAACAAGCCAAACAAACACCGAAAGAAAATTTATTTGTTGATAAGATCATACAAATAATAAGTGACACCAATTTAGAAAATTGGATTTTCTAAATTATTGCTTTTGTAGATGAACATTATTATATGTATTAATTTGTTCATGAGGGATTATTTGTTCATTGTTTAAATTAGTTAAAGAATGACAAATAACATATGTATTGTGTTATAAAATTAAAGTGGTTCAATTTTATAAAAAGGTTTGATTACTAGTGTATTCCTTTAAAAAAGGATTTATTTGAATTTTGGGTGAGACAATGGGGAGCCATTCGGCCGCCCCCTTGGTGTGTGTCTTGGGAATGCCTTTTATTGTTCCAAGTACATGCATTAGCTCCTAATCAATTCATTTTACACATACACTCAACCTACACAAGAACTCTCTCTCTCTCTCTCTCTCTTTCAAGATTTTCGGATTTTGAACAAGAGAAGAACATTTTTCAGCTTCAAGTTTTGGTTCTTGGCTGAAAAACTTCACAAGGAAGAGAGACTACAACTTGGTGTTCGATCCTAGCAAAGAGAGGTGTTTTGCACGTGCTTGGGGTATCACCTCTTGAGGATTTCTTGCTTCAAGTTTCAGCCTCAAATCTCATCATCCTCATCTTCTCATTTTCGGGTTTAGGAAGCTACAAAGGTTGTAGTTTCTTGACTATCTAGTGTTCTTTCATTTGTATGCATTATGTATAAAGATCCATGGCTTGGGGTTATTATAAAATGGGTTTTATAATCAGATCTTAATATGTTTTAAAATATTATTCCGCTGCGTTTTCATATAAATCATGTTGTATGAAGCTTTGATAAACATGTTAAAACCCCTACAATGGCATCAAGAGCCACTTATACATATGCATACATATATTACACTTTGCTTTCTTTTGGACAGCCCAAAACCGTGGGTTTAAGGGGCTATTTTGGTGCCCCCTTTTGATGTTTTAAAGATGCTATATTATGCATATTAGGATCTTTAAAACTCTAGTTTATAAGATTATTGTTTGCTTGGACTAAACCCATTTGTTCTTGGTTTATGTTGGCCAAAACATGGGTTTTAAGGGGCTGCCAAAAATCGACTTCTTATGTATGTTTGGATATATTGTTGTTGTTTATGCATAACAAAGCCTAGACCACTTGGATTGAATGATTGATTGTCATGTTGTATTCATTTGGGCATGTAATAATTTATTTTGTTTTAAGTCTTGTTTTGTAATCTATTCATTCATATGGTTTGTAATAAATAGATTAGGAGTTTATCTTTACTAGAAAAATGTATTAGGATACATATTTTGTAAGGATGCTCAAGATCAAGACTTGAAGAAAAGATGGACAAAGAGGATGCTTGAAGATGTGGATTCAAGTGGGAGTTCCTTTTGTCAACCATGTGTCATGTTCTTAACCCTTAGGACAAGACCTTTTGACACACTTGTTTTGGCTAAACAAGTGTGCTCAACTTAGTATGCTTTGTTATGCATATATGGATTGTTTGGTTATGCTTGGTTGAATGCTTATGATGTTGTTTTGTTTTGGATATTTGGATGTCATTAACAAACATCACCTAGAACAAGCTAATACAAGAAATTGGTTCTCAAATCATTAAGCAAAATAGAATGGGTCTATAAAAAGGAGTTAATGGTTTGCAAAATAAAATGGGTTTTATTTATAAGAACCAAATAGGTACCATATGGTTGAATGCATACAATCATATAGTACATGGATTTTTCTAAAAACATGAATTGTGAAATTATAAATCCCTTTTGAAAAACAAGTTAAACACCATCCTTTTACACAACACTCAGGTTACTTGCAAACTCTTAGTGGGATAAAGGTCACCTAACCACTTTGAGGGAACTTGTAACTTGAGGTGATAATACCATGTTTGTGGGATAAAGGTCACCTAACCACTTATGTGGTAAACTCACACGTGTGTGTAAGTAGGACGACTTGATTTATAAAATATATTGAATGGATCACCTAAAATGTGTTTTATAAAAGGTGTTGATGGGGTAAACATGCCGTTATAAACATAAGATGTTTAAATGATCCCATACCATTAGAAGTTGCAATGGGTTGCAATTGTCATTTATGACTACCTTGTTTATTTAAATAATGGGATAAAGGTCACCTAACCAATATTTAAATATAACGTTGGATTCTAAAAATATTTTTTTTTATTAATAGTCTATGAGACATAAAGGGTATTAATAAATGAAATGTATAATTATATCAACGATTACTAAAATGGAACTTTGTAAAATCTTGTAGATGGCCGATCACACCAACACTAATAACGATGTACCAAACCAAAACAACCAATCTCTTAGGGCGATCCTTCAAAGGGATCGTCTAACACCTAACAACTTCATGGATTGGTACCGCAACTTGAGAATTGTTCTCAAGCAAGAAAAGCGGGCCTACATTCTTGATGATCCCATCCCCGATGAACCTAACGAGGAGGATGTGGAGGCCTATAATGATTGGGTTAGATATACGGAAGACTCCATCCAAGTCTCTTGCTTAATGTTAGCAAGTATGACACCCGAACTCCAAAAGGAGTATGAGCTCCATGGAGCCTATGACATGATCACTCAGCTGCGGGAAACGTTCCAGCAACAAGCTAGAGTGGAGCGCTTCGAAACGGTTCGAGCGCTTCATGCATGTCGGATGGAGGAATCCCAATCAGTTTCATCTTATGTTCTTAAGATGAAAAGCCACATCGACCGCCTTCAAAGGCTGAACTGTCCCGTCTCAAAGGAGTTGGCCACGGATTTGATCCTTAATGGCCTAACTAAAAAGTTTGAGGCATTCGTCATGAATTACAACATGAACGGATGGGACAAGAGCATAAATGAACTTCATTCGATGCTCAAATCAGCTGAGGCGGGAATGGGTAAAAGGGTTTTACCCGTTCTCACCATTAATGAAGGTGGGAGAAGGAAGAGGTCTCTACCCCCTCCCAAGGCAAATGTTGCCAAAGGAAAGGGGCACGTTGGAGGAAAGGGGAAGATGGTTGTTAGGGCGGAACCTCCGAAGCCCAAGGAGAAGAAGCAAAAGGTTGCTGTAAACGACCCATGCTTCAAATGTGGTGAGATAGGGCATTGGATGAGAAATTGTCCAGTCTATCTCAAAGAGTTGAGAGAAAAGAGGGATGCGGGGCAAACCTCAGGTATAATATACATGATACATATAGAATTAAATGTTATTTCTTCTAACACATGGGTATTAGATACCGGATGTGGAACTCACATTTGCAATTTGTTGTAGGGGTTCAAAAGAAATGAGCATTATGAGAAAGGGGAAATAAGTCTCTTCATGGGCAATGGTGCAAAGGTTCATGTGGAAGCCCAAGGAGACTACATTTTGAAACTTCCAAATGGTTTGGAAGTTATTTTGAACAATGTATTATATGCTCCTAGCTTGACTAGGAACATAATTTCTGTTTCCCGTTTAAGACAATGTGATTATGATTTCAAGTTTGTTGACAATGATATTCATGTTTCTTTAAATCATGTATTTTATTTTAAGGCTATACCTTGTAATGGTATTTATGAATTGGTTCATGAAAACGTAACATATGATAGCTCAATATACCAAGCAACCACCAAAAGACTCAAATTAGATTTGAGTGATACCTACCTTTGGCATTGCCGTCTTGGTCATATAAACAAGAAACGTATACAAATACTTCAAAAGAATGGTCTTTTAAAAACAAATGAATGTGATTCATTTGATGTATGTGAATCTTGTTTACAAGGAAAAATGACTAAGGCACCCTTTAGTGGAACTAACGAAAGGGCAAAAGATTTATTAGGTATCATACATTCGGATGTATGTGGTCCTTTTAAGCCAATGACTAGGAATGGTGAGAGATACTTCATTACCTTTACCGACGATTATAGTCGCTATGGGTATGTGTACTTATTAAGGCACAAAGACGAAGCTTTTGAAATGTTCAAAATCTTCAAGAATGAAGTAGAAAATCAACTCAACAGGTCAATTAAAATTCTCCGCACCGATAGAGGTGGCGAATACCTAAGTGATGTTTTTCAAGATCATCTTAGGAGTTGTGGGATTGTCTCACAACTCACTCCACCTGGAACACCACAACATAATGGTGTGTCTGAGAGGAGGAATCGAACCTTATTGGATATGGTCCGATCTATGATGGCTAGAAGCACATTGCCTCTATCATTTTGGGGTTTCGCTTTGCTCTCCGCGGCTCGTATTCTGAATATGGCCCCAACTAAGAAGGTGGAAAGGACACCTTTTGAGATATGGCATGGAAGAGTTCCATCCCTATCATACTTAAGGGTCTGGGGTTGTGAGGCTTATGTTAAAACTCCCACCCCAAACAAATTAGATGTCCGATCCACCAAGTGTATTTTTGTTGGATATCCTAGAGATTCTATGGGATATTATTTCTATGATCCACTGGAACAAAAAGTATTTGTTGCCAGAAAGGGTGAGTTCTTAGAAACTAAGTTCCTTATGGAAGGAATTAGCAGTAGAACAGTGGATCTTGAGGAGGATCAAGAAACACAGCCCGATGCACGTTTGGTTGAAACTAGCACTCAACGTGAGGACGTTGAGGATGATCAAGGGGTTGATCAATACACACAAAACGTTCGCAGAAGTGGTAGAACTAGTAATCCACCTGAAAGATATGGATTTTTCATGGATGGATGCTATGTGGTGGATTCAGATGAACCAGCCACATATCATGATGCAGTGTCCAATTTGGATTGTGACAAATGGCTTGAGGCCATGAACGTTGAGATGCAATCCATGTATGACAATCAAGTTTGGGAACTTGTTGAGCCACCTCTTAATTCCAAAGTAGTTGGAAGTAAGTGGGTTTTCAAGAAGAAAACCGATATGCATGGAAACTTGGATACTTACAAAGCTAGACTTGTAGCAAAGGGTTTCACTCAAACTCAAGGGGTTGATTATGATGAAACCTTCTCACCTGTTGCAATGCTTAAGTCTATTAGGATATTGTTTGCCATAGCAGCTCATTATGATTATGAGATTTGGCAAATGGATGTCAAAACCGCTTTCCTAAATGGATATCTTGAGGAAGATGTCTATATGGTTCAGCCTGAAGGTTTTGTTGATCCAAAACATCCTAACAAAGTATGCAAGTTAAAGAAATCAATCTATGGATTGAAACAAGCATCGAGAAGTTGGAATCACCGTTTTGATGATGAAGTAAAGAAATTTGGCTTCATCAAAAACGCTGATGAGGCTTGTGTGTATAAAAAGGCTAGTGGGAGCACAATAACCTTCCTAGTATTGTATGTTGATGACATACTACTATTTGGAAATGACATTCCAACCATGGAAGGTGTAAAAACCTGGCTTGGAAGTTGTTTTTCCATCAAGGATCTTGGTGAAGCCGCCTATATTCTGGGAATAAAGATCTATAGGGATAGATCAAGACGGCTAATTGGTTTGAATCAAAGTGCATACATTGACAAAATCTTGAAAAGGTTCAAGATGGAAAACTCTAAGAAAGGTACTGTACCTATTCAAAGAGGGACAATATTGAGTACAACTCAATGTCCAAGCTCCAAGGAGGAGCAAAATAGGATGAAGGCAATCCCATATGCATCTGCTATAGGATCCATCATGTATGCAATGATATGCACTAGACCAGACGTGTCATGCGCTTTAAGCATGACAAGTAGATACCAGCAAAATCCTGGTGATAGTCATTGGATGGCTGTCAAGAACATTCTGAAATACCTAAGGAGGACTAAGGACATGTTCTTGATCTACGGGTCTGGTGAAGAGGAACTCGTTGTAAAAGGTTACACGGATGCGAGTTTCCAAACCGATCGAGATGATTCACGATCTCAATCAGGGTACATCTTTATTCTGAATGGGGGAGCTGTTTCTTGGAAAAGCTCAAAGCAAGAAGTCGTAGCGTTGTCCACTACAGAGTCAGAATACGTCGCCGCTTCAATGGCAGCACAGGAAGCTGCATGGCTGAAGAAATTCATAGCCGATCTAAGGGTACTCCCTTCCATTCAGGATCCCCTAGAGATCTTTTGTGACAACGAGGGTGCGATTGCTCAAATCAAGGAACCTCGTGCTCATCAAAAGACTCGGCACATTGAACGGAGATTCAACTACATAAGGGATGAAGTTGAAAAAGGAAAGATATGTATTCGCAAAGTCCACACTGATAAAAACATTGCGGATCCACTCACAAAACTCCTTGAAAAGGCAAAGCATGAAGGTCATGTTTGTGCCATGGGACTTAGATATTCTAGTGACTGGGTTTAATGTTGTACTTTATATTTGAATATTGGAACTTATGTTATTTGACTTAATTACATGGTTATAATATTCATTTGTTCTTCTATTTTAGCATGTTTAAATCCGTGAATAAATAAGTTATTCTAAACGTTCGTAGTCGATCATACTTGTGGGAACAATTATGAATGTAAGACTATAATGAACTTGGATTAGTTGATATTCATAAGGTATGAATACAAAGCAAGAGGTTGCTACCAAGGTTCATTGATATCTATGGGATATAGATATTGGACTGACCCGCTCTCAATTATTTCTACATGGAATCTTCTGATTAGTCATAAGAAATTTGAGTAAAGGCGAATATCATTGTATCCTCAGACCTGAGATACATATTGGGTCTCGTAATTCACCAAGTATTGTACTTTGACTTAGTCCTTTGCTGTTCTGAAAAGGCAGTACATAAGGCTGAGTTCAGGTATGACATGAGGTGATTCTGAGAGACGTATGTAATCAAGATGGAATGTTCCTCTTATTCGTTGAGAGTTAGATGTCTAAGGCCTGTTAAAGTTAAATCATCGGAGAATGACTATTCTGTGTCTCTTGGATTTAACATGACATCTGCAACAAAAGGATAGATGATTAATTCACCTAAAACATATTCAAGTAAGGTACTTAAAAAGGATGATGTTATTGAATGGCACTTAGTCATATACATTAGGGGTAGCAAACCGTTGCTAGGCGTTATTTGCTGCTTGCATCAATATTCTATAAATCTTGTGCAAGTGGGAGATTGAAAGATTTGATCTGCCCAAGATTCATATTAAATTGATGTGGCTAGTGTGATATGATCCAAGTCGGGTCATACCCAATAACAAGCCAAACAAACACCGAAAGAAAATTTATTTGTTGATAAGATCATACAAATAATAAGTGACACCAATTTAGAAAATTGGATTTTCTAAATTATTGCTTTTGTAGATGAACATTATTATATGTATTAATTTGTTCATGAGGGATTATTTGTTCATTGTTTAAATTAGTTAAAGAATGACAAATAACATATGTATTGTGTTATAAAATTAAAGTGGTTCAATTTATAAAAAGGTTTGATTACTAGTGTATTCCTTTAAAAAAGGATTTATTTGAATTTTGGGTGAGACAATGGGGAGCCATTCGGCCGCCCCCTTGGTGTGTGTCTTGGGAATGCTTTTTTTTGTTCCAAGTACATGCATTAGCTCCTAATCAATTCATTTTACACATACACTCAACCTACACAAGAACTCTCTCTCTCTCTCTCTCTTTCAAGATTTCGGATTTTGAACAAGAGAAGAACATTTTTCAGCTTCAAGTTTTGGTTCTTGGCTGAAAAACTTCACAAGGAAGAGAGACTACAACTTGGTGTTCGATCCTAGCAAAGAGAGGTGTTTTGCACGTGCTTGGGGTATCACCTCTTGAGGATTTCTTGCTTGAAGTTTCAGCCTCAAATCTCATCATCCTCATCTTCTCATTTTCGGGTTTAGGAAGCTACAAAGGTTGTAGTTTCTTGACTATCTAGTGTTCTTTCATTTGTATGCATTATGTATAAAGATCCATGGCTTGGGGTTATTATAAAATGGGTTTTATAATCAGATCTTAATATGTTTTAAAATATTATTCCGCTGCGTTTTCATATAAATCATGTTGTATGAAGCTTTGATAAACATGTTAAAACCCCTACACTATCATTATTTTTTTTTGTTTTTTTTAAACCGAGAACTGAATCGATCATGAGATCATATCCTCAAGATATACTTTAGCACAAAGATGAATTTATACATCGACAAGCAATGAGATCACACTGATAACTGAATCTAATCACAGTCTTTGAATGATTTTGAAATTCTAAAACATATCAATAATGATTGCTGATATGTTTGTCCACTTAAACCCATGCCCTATCTTTTTCAACAAGCAGAAGATGATTCGTTAAGGTTCGATTAAATTCTTTAGAATGCTAGGACCCTACAATCATTTGGCAAAAACCCTCACCCAACCTCAGGTTTCTTGAATTTTGTAGCGATCTTTACAGAGCAAGGGTTATGCATTAGTGTGCAAGTGATTATCAACAGAATATTGTATTCTGTGATGAATTCATCGTTAGATGATTTGACTCAACTTAGACCAAAATGGTGAGAGCTCCAGGTCTATACTCACGTATAACAAAGGAGATGACCATTTAATCATGTGCCGATGAGAGCTCCAGGTCAGTACTATCGTACAGCAGAGGAGATCATCACTCCAGGTCAGTACTTTCGTACAGCAGAGGAGATTAGCACAAACACAAGACACATAAATACACCAGACATGGCTCAAAAGATATGGCTTATATGATTTGTATCATGGTGGGTGAAAGATCAATTCTTAATCCAATTTTTGTTGGGACTCAGTTTTCGTGCAGGCCAAAATGATTGTGTAAATCCAGACATCCTTAAGCATATATTTTAATTTAAATCATCATACTACTATCTACTTTATTCTTCAGGCTGAGTCTACCAAGCATATCATTAAAGAATCTGATTGTTTTTCTTTTATTTACAATTAAAAATAAGATGTAAATCACATAACAGCATCAGTTACTATCATTTCTCATTTAAAAACGCAAGTCATGCAAAAACAAGCATTTCAAGAAGATATACAATCATTTCTCAATCATCTCGATTCAAGTTCTCAGTTCTCTTTTCATTTTTTATTTACTTATACTCTCCCCCTAAATTTTTATTTTTGCAAACTCTTTTTTTATTATGTTATTTTTTTATTATTTTTTATTAATTTTTTAATTTTTTTAATTTTTTATTTTTTAAATTTTTTTTTAAAACTGTACAAAAATAAAAATTTATCAAAGAAGGTCTTCCAAACTACACTGATATGAAGATAAGAAATGAATTCTCAAGAAATATGCAGTGACTGTGAAGTGAGAAATGTGATAATGCAGATAATAAACCCAGATTGTGGATATAATACCATGACCTTAACTTGTTTGTTCCGCCTCAAATTTGAATTAGGAACAATCCCTGTCAGTAAACCGGATTACTAACAGTCCTCCTGAATTGTTCCTGCACTCATAAACAGATTAGTTTGAAAGGGGAACCCAGGCCATCGAAGTCCTGGAAGTTCCTTTTTCATCTATATAAGAAATCTGCTTCGGCACACAACCGTTTAAACAATCGGGGGTTGCTGTATCCTTCTTTTTAATTTGCCAAATTTGTTTTGGTTTAATTAACTTGGATTTGAATGAATTAAATTTGGAAATCATTTTTTTGTTTAAGACCAGAAGGAAAAGAATTTGGTTTTGAACCTTTGGTCATTTTCATCTTTGTATCATGTGAAACCGGCTTCACATGAAAAGATTTGGATGTAGGGTGTTTCATCCAACCATTCAAAGATGTGTGCTTTTTTACCTCTTGATCCAGAGAAGCAACCCGTATTGCCTTTACCATCTGGAACATTCTTTGTAGACATACATCCGGAGAAGCAATTCGGTTTACCTTTACCATCCGAAACAAGTCTTTGAGGACATTTCTTTACCACATGACCTTCTTTTCCACACTCAAAACAAGCCTTGAAAGGCTTTTGATTCTTTGTAGTCATGTGTGATGCAGGTGCTGAGAAGGATTACTTTGAGCTTGTAGCAGATTCTTGCTTGTTTTGGCATTTGCTATGCTGAACAGAGAATGAGATCTTCACTGATTGATTGGGTTGCTTTGCAATTGGAGAAGAGATCCGTATTGGTCTTGATTCAACTTTTGGAAGCTTTTGTGACTTGACAATGTTAGGAGAATCTTGATCTATGAGGAACCAACACACACCTCTGTGATGGATTCATCATCTGAGCTTGTCCAGTCTCGTATACACAAATCTTTCTCCAACGGATCTTGATTGACATCTCCTATTGTGTCGGCTTCTCTTATAGTATTCTGATTGCTTGATGATTCGACAACCATTCCTTCTTTAACAAACTTGACAGGAACAAACGAAGGAATATTACCTGTTTTGAATTTGTTGAAGAAGGTTGGAGAAGTAACTGATATTGATGATGAAGCATCAGAAATGGAATCATCATTAATCTTCTTATCAGACCCCTGCCAGAGGAATCCCAAACCTACAGGAGAATCCTGCACATCTCTAACCTCTTTAAGATTAACGTTGCTTAAACCTGCATTTAAACTATTAGTTTCTGCAGCTTCAATCAAATCATTAGATGGATGAGGTTGAGGCATAGGAGAGTAACAATAGGTGCTAGGAGGAGGATAGATGTATGGATTTTCACCACAACCCACTCCCGTTTTAATCCTAGCTCCCCTCTGTTTACACAGTAGCTCTTCTTGTTTCATTCCGGATATGGTCCATCTATCAAGCTTTGTTTTAAGCTTGCTTGTTTCAAATTCAGCCAAAGTGACTCTTTCGTTTAAAAGATTAATTTCAATATTTCTTTCAAGAAGAGTTCGTTTTAAATGATCATTTTCTTTTAAACCTTCATTTAATTTAATGAAATACTTGGTTTCATTCTTTTTAAGTTCTGCGTTTATGGTGGTTAACTCCTTTTGGTTATCTAAAAGTAACCTATTAGCTTTATACACACCAAATAAACGAATTTTACAAGCCGAAGAACACATATCCTGAACTGTCGTATGGAAGATCTAGGATGATTCTTTCAGCAGTAAGAGCCTTCTCACAGTTGCAAACTCTGGTATTTCACTTCCATTCCTCTTCCTTCTCAGCATCACAAACTTCAGCATTCAACTCAGCTCAACCTTTACCTATTGATGTCTGCTTAAGCTCCTCTTGTACCTCTTCAGTTCCAGGTTTCGGTAAACCGTCGGAATTGGTGCCAGAATCTGATCTCTCTTCTGGTTTCTCTTTGGAGTTTGAAGTGATCTTTGGAGTTAGATATGTTGCTTCATAGTACTCACGACGTTTGATATCCAACTCCATTTCTTTCAGATTGTTGATCACCTCCATTAGTTTGTAATCCCGAAAACCTCTATCTCTTTTAATCGACTTGCCGTGTGAGCTCCATTCTGATGGGAGGGAATCAAGCAATCTTAGAACTTGTTCATGATTTCCCAATTGGGCATCAAACTTCTTCAGATTACTTGCCACCAACAGAAAACGATCAACAAACTCAGACATCGTTTCATTCTTTAAAGCTGCAAAATTATCAAACCGACATTGTGCAATTGTGAGATCATCAGATTCAAAGGATTTAATCAGTTCTGCTAAAGCCATTTTTATTTTTATTTTGTTTAACCAATTAAACGCCTCAAAAATATTTTCCCAAAAAATTTAGAATAATTCTCCCCCGGGAAAAATATTTTTTTTAAAAATGTCACGCTAGAAAATCTTAGCAACTGGGGTCAAGTTTCGCTAGCCGAATGTCACAAATAGCTTAGTTTCGCTGATAAGTTCGCACAAAACAAGCTTGAACTTTCGTTCAAAGATACTTTCGACAGCAATTTCGCTTGTAATATGCACACAAGCACTGTTGAACTTTCGTTCAATGAAACTAGTTTCGCAGGACAAGCAGAAAAGAACTTCAATGAGATAACCGATCTAGTTTCGCCGGAAGAACTCGTAGTTTCGTTGGATGAACTGGTAATTTCGCTGAACGAAGCTGAAAAACTTTTTCAACACGAAATCAATCTGAAAACGCCCAAATCTCAATAGATTTGAAACCTGATGATTAACAGAGCTTTTCCAACCAATAACACGCAAACTTCAATCAATTTCCATATCAATAACACTTAAATTTGATCCGAAATTGATGAAAACATGATATTGAACAAAAACAACCAAAACCTCAACTTCTCTCTCTAAAAATCTTCAAATCTTCAGTGAATTTGATCCAAATTGGCTCTGATACCAAATTGTTAGTCCAGGATGATCAAACTTGAATCAAATCATGAAGAATTAGATCAAAATATGATAATCACAATAAAACCCCTTTGATCTTCAATTAGATTGCAAATAATATTGTTTACAAATAATCCCTCAATCTATTGGTCATGCAACCATTAACCAAAACCTAATGACAATTAACCTATTTATAGTCTAGACTAAGATTCACTAATTGCACTTAACCCCCAAGACTTAGGCTAATTAATACAAAATTACATATTAAGCATAAAAATGACTAAAAACAAGATAATATATATTCTGTTCACACAAATTATATTTATTACAATAAAACTCCTAGTCATTTAAATCTTCAACGTCTTGTCTCGGTTCCTCGTCTCGAGCGTGTCGGGTTTGACTTTTGTTGACTTTGACCATGACGTTGACTTTTGTTGACTTTCATTGTGTTGATAATATAGACTATCTTTTCCAGCTTCAACATTTTGTGTCAGCCGGTTTGTTAAATATGAATTCTTTTCAAAACAACAAGGTAAATACTATGAACAAATCTCACTCTGATCTGAAATCAAGTTCAGATTCCAAGACTTCCGCTGTAGCAAAAAGATTTGTTCCTAATGAATTCAAGAAGGAAGTTCATGTTAAACAGATGCAAAATAATCTGGCACAAAATCAAATTATGAAAAATGAAAATTAACAGTTTAACTATTTGACACCAAAATATAAAAATGAATCAAATACAGTGTCAATGTCAAAAATTAACAAACAGTAGTTTTTTAACTCCACAAAAGTACTGTGAAATATGTGATATGAAAAATCACAATACTGTTGAGTGCAATTCAACAAGTACTATCACATATGTGACATGAGAAATCATTTCACAGCAGATTGTTATTTTAACAAATACTATACTTATTGTGATGAGAAGACTCACAATACTACAAATTGTTATTTTAGAAAGAGATCACATACTAGAGGATTTACAAATTCAAACATGAGCAAAGGTTATGTTAATCCTTAATATATGAGAAATCAAACTGATGGATTTAAAAAATTAACTAAACAACCTTCTTTAGGTTTGAGATCTTTTCAAAAGAACAATTATGTGAGATCTAAACAAAATGTGCAAGAACAATTTATACCAAGATCTGTAAGAATGACTAATAAAAAAGTTAGTCATCAATACATGTCAAAAATTGATCAATCAAATGGCATGAATGTTCTAAAAAGTAACTTAAACAATTTTCAAAACCGTTTTCAAAAAAAGATTGGTAATTTCATCAAGAATAAACCTGATTTGAATAATCTTCAATACAAACAATTTACCTTTGTTGATAAATTTGGAAAGCCCAAGACCATCTCGGCTTGGTTGGATATCTCAACTTAATGTTCTTGTTGTGCAGGTACGCCCAAGAAGACCACTTAATACATGGTATGTGGATAGTGGGTGTAGCCGACATATGACAGGCAATCCTGCCTTGTAACAAGTTTTTAAGTTAAAGGATGGAACACACATCGCCTTTGTGGTGATGCAGGAGGAAAAATAATAGGAGAAGGAACATTATCAATGATTGGTTCTTTAATGTATCTTACTGCATCTAGACTAGACATTATGTATGCAGTTTGTGTTTGTGCCAGGTATCAATCAGACCCGAAAGAATCTCACTTAATTGCTGTCAAAAGGATATTTAGGTATCTCAAAGGTAAACCAGCTTTAGGGCTTTGGTATCCTTACGAGGGTAACTTTGAACTACATGGATACATAGATAGTGATTATGGTGGATGTTGTCAAGATAGAAAATAGACTTCGGGTGGGTATCAATTTCTTCGTCTCCGGTTAGTTTTGTGGCAATGTAAGTAACAAACAAATGTCTCTGTTTCAACTGCAGAAGCTGAGTACATTGCTGCATCAGCAGGATGTTCTCAAATCCTCTGGTTGCAAAATCAAATACTGGATTATGGGTTCAATTTTCTTAAAACACCTATTTACATTGATAACACTGCTGCTATGTTCATTACAGCTAATATTGTTCAACATTCAAAAACAAAACATATCAAAATTCGATATCATTTTCTCAGAGATAACTCTGAAAAAGGATTAATCATATTGATTCAAATTGCAACGGAAAAACAGTTGGCGGATCTATTTACTAAAGCCTTCCTACCAGGACGGTTTGAGTATTTAGTAGAGTGAATTGGTCTTATTAATCATATGTGAACTCTCTAAATCAAAAGATCATCATAAGTGATCCTCTTAATGTTAATTGCCTGTTTGTATTTTGTGTGTGTGTATTTTTTTTTAGAAAAACCAAATACAAAAGTATAAAAAACTCCAAAAAATAGAGTCTTTTTCAAATGGTCAGTTTATTTTTAGAAAAGAATATGTTTATGCAATATGTGAGAAATGATAGTACATTAGTGAGATCAGTTGCATATTTCACTCATTAATAAAGTCTGACATGATCAGATATGATGTGTAGACAATATCATGCTACTATACTGAAAAAGTAAATTCTTGTGATTACACTAAATCTTTATGCTTGTGTGTATTCATCTGATTACTTTTGAGATGTATTGGCTTATCAGATTGATTGATTGTTAAGTTACACCACTCACACCTGATGGTAATGTGATTAATCATGAGATCTGTTACAAGCATCATATCACTTCTTTGTTATGAGTCATCATAGACCTGAAGTGCTGAGATATCCTTTGATGTAAGTCATTACAGACCTGGATTTTCTCTTTGATGCAAAAGATGCCAATGTGCACAATCTATTCAAATGGATAGTTAGAGCTGATCAAATGGTTATCCATGATCATTCTCTATTAATTTAAGTAACATGAACTCTGGTTATACATATGTTTCAGGTAATAAGTTGAGTATGTGTTCTTTCTTGCATGTCTTGATGATACCTGAGCTCTCTAATTCTCTGTATGATTTACATCATGTCATGTCTAAATATACCCTAATCAATCCAAGAATTGAAAAAGTAAGTGAGTTGATATTTTGTCAAAAACACTCATTTTCTGTCCTTAGATCTTGTGTCTCCTTTGTTGTGATATCACTGACCTGGAACACACTTGATCAGGATTTATTCATTGTCTATGACTACCCACATTTTTTTATTTTAATGTGCTAATCTTCATTGATATGATTTCACTGCAGACATTAATTCTTTTGTTTATATTAGATTTTGATTCTGCTTTCATTTTGATTTTATGCATGTTTTCTGAGTGTGAAGGCAATGTGACAATGAGATGGGTGATCTTATTATGTTACCTTAGGAAATTTATAAGTTGTTCAAACTTAAAAGTTTAGGGGGAGTAATAAATGGAAGAGTTTTTCTCATAAAATCAAAATCAAAGTTAAAATATTGAATTGAAAGGATGATGTTATATGTTCAAAGTGTATGTGAGTTTGATAATGTAACTTTTGAAAATGATAATATGAACCTATTTAAATTTGCAAGTGGAAATGCTTCTTTCGAAAGTAGAAAAATGGATATTTGATTTTTTTGAGATTAAAATGAAGGGAAAGATAAATTTTTAAAAAGATAAACAACAAGTGAAGATTTAAAATTGTTAAAAATTAAAATTGAGTGTGCAAAATGTAAAAAGTTCAAATTTGAGGGACTAAAAGGTAAATTTTGGGAAATTCCAAAATGTGCTTAAAATGTTTAAAGATTAGTATGAAATATTACTAATATGTTTAAACAGTGTGCAGGTGAAGAATTTTGAAAACCACAAGTGCAAGACTCATGAAAGTCAACTCAAAGTCAACTCATGTGCCTAAATTGTGTTCATACGTCTAAATAGGAGCATGGTGAACTTTCAGGAACTATACAAGTGTTTGGGCGTTTTTCATATTCCTATGCGCCTACACAATTTCAATAAGTCCATGAGTTTAACCAAGTGCTTGGGCGTTTTACACAAACCCATGCGCCTAAATAGTGAAAATGAGTCTGATTTTAACCAAGTGTTGGACGTTTTAAATGTCTCATGTGTCTACACAGTGTTGAAATGTTTCAAGTTACAAGTTAGACGTTTCAGGAACTTCATGCGGCTGAACAGTGCAAATGCACCTGAACAGTGCAAAAGCGCCTAAACAGTGCTTATGCGTCTGTACAGTGCAAATGGATAGATCAAGTAATTTTCTTCAAACAAGATGTGATCAAGAAGACAAGGAGTACTTTGCTAAACTAAAGAAGAACAAAAAGATTAAAGGATTACAATCTGAAGAAGAGCATTTCATGATAGAATTTTGTGATAAGTATTTTGAAAAAATCACAACTCTTGGTCTAAAGGTGATTGATGGTAATCAGAAGTCAAAGCCAATTCTCAGATGGTTCTATAACACTAAGACTTTTAAGCTTAAACTGGTCCGAAATCTCGAACAATGGGATGAGGATATGATTATATTATTTGGTGCTTTTAAACTGAAACTATTGCATCCAAGTTATATATCATTTTTATCTGTGCAAAAGTTTGAGAAAGTATCTCCAGAGATTGCAGAGAAAGATAATAAGTATTTTCTTTCTATCATCAATGTGATGAATGCTGCAATGGAAAGAATATCATTAAGGAAAGCTCTTGCTTATGCAAACATTGTTAAGAAGGATATCAAAGACATTGAGTTCATGAGAACTTCAAGAAAAGGAGTATTAGAAATATACTCAAAGGAAAGTCGAAATCCTATTGAGTTATATGCTAATATTGATATCACATGTCTATCAAAAGATACATTGGAAAGAATGAGCAAAATGGAGATAAAGACAAATGAAGCTGTTGGACCAAAAGAACCAATGAGCCTGATCAGAAAAACCTCTAAGTCCTACAGACATTACAATTGCTGAAGAAGATCACAACTGCTGAAGACATCAGCTGCTTACAAGGTCTGAAGACAAAGTCTGAAAGTAAAGTACTGAAGACAAAGTCTGAAAGTAAAGTACTGAAGACAACGTCTGAAAGTGAAGTACTGAAGACAAAGACTGAAGACCAGAGTAATCAGTAGCTGTCACAACAGCTGAAGTTATTAACTTCAGTAGTTGTGATGGTTTTTCCTTTTCAGTACTTGTAATTTTCCTTTCAGTAGTTTATAGTTTCAGTAGTTTTAGTTCAGTAGTTTTATGTTCTTGTACTTAGCATTCTCTAAGATATGATCAGTTGTTGAGAACATTCTCAGTAGTTTGCATAGTTTCAGTTGTTTGTATAATTCTGTTAGATGTCACTATCAAGTGACATCAGCAGACGTCACATTCCTTTATAAAAGGAATGTTGACCTAGTTGTTTTGTAACCGAAGCATTAGCGTGAATGAAAAATTCCTTTAACAGAAAAGTTCTCTCTCTATAATCGTCATTGTGTGATTGCATATTCATACTTATCTTGCTTGAATTTGATCTTATTTCTGTTATATTCCGCTGCAAATTCAAATCTAATTGATCAAACTAGATCCGATCCTATCAAATGGTATTAGAGCAGGTTAATCATTGATCGATTTAACAATGGATCACTGAAACTGCTCTTTTGATAGCTAAGTTTGATCGAATTAGCAAATTTGCAAGAATTGATTATAGAGTTTGATTTTCTGTCGCTTCCGGTTAATTAATCGAGATTCAAATTGTGTTGTTGAGTTTTTAAGCTAGACTGATTTTAATCTCATTGAATTTGGTTGAATTGGTGAAAATGACTACTTCAAGCAATGATCCTCACAATACTGGCTCCTCAACTAAGCCTCCGATGCTTGTTAGGAGTGAGTATAACATATGGCAACGCCGAATGCTCCATCACCTGTCTGTTAACAGTTCAGGTTGTTGGAAGTCAGTGGTTCATGGACCATATAAGCCTATGGTGAGTAATCCTGAAAGCAATGAGATGGTTCCGAAGAAGAAGGAACAATATTCAGATGAGGATTTAAAGCTGTTTGAAATTGATGCTAAAGCCCATGGAATTCTGGCCATGGCACTGCCTAATGAAATCTACTCTGGGCTTATGCATCATGAAACTGCTCATGATCTCTGGGTTGCTCTGAAGGAACAATTTGGAGGAACTGATGAGGTCTTAGCAAACAATAGAGAAATCCTTGCACAGCAATATGAGACATTCTCTCATAGGAAGGGTGAGACATTGACTCAACAGTTTGAGCGATTTTCATGTTTGATATCTGAGCTAAAAATGGTTCAACATGAATATACAAACAGCCAGATGAATAACAGATTCCTCAGATCCCTGCCTGAGAGATGGGACACTTATACCATTGTCCTACGCTCCACTTCAAATCTGGATACTCTATCTCTCACCCACCTTCATGGGAAACTCTTAACATTTGAGAGAGAGATAGAACAGAAAAGGAAACTATCTTCATCTGGAAAGCTCACTGATGACTTTGTACCAGGAAACACTGCTCTGGTTGGTCATGAGTCGGAATATGCTTCATCTGAAAGTTCATATGATGAGCATCTTGATTTCTCTTCAAACAGTGGAAATCATGCTTTTGTTGGAGTTGAGGGTAACTCAGGTTTTAGTGTTGATAACTTGTGTTTTCTGATGGATGATTTGAAAGGAATTGCTGATGATGATCTGGAAGAGATGGATATATTGAGCCAAATGGCATTGATCAATATCAGATGTCAAAAGTTTTACAAAAGAACAGGTAGAAAATTCCCTGGTCTCTCTGGCAAAACCAAAGTTGGTTTTGATAAGAGCAAGTTGAGATGTCACAAGTGCCATAGACTTGGACATTTTGCTAGAGAGTGTAGATCATCTGGATCTAACTCATCTGTCCCCTTTGTGACTTTTCCAAGCAATAGCTCACAATCCAAAGGGCAACATTCTACCAGTTCTGATCATCATTCACAACATCAATCATCTCCTGCATTCTTTGTTCCTCAAAGTCCAATGTCATATCCTTATCCATGTTTTTACATGCCTCAGTCTAGTCAGGTTCCTGTACCTATGGCTCCACAACCACATGCTCTGCCTGATCCTCAACCATATCAAACAAATCAACAATCTCAATCTCAATCTCATCAGAGCTTTTTCACCCCTGAGGTTGTTAACTGGAGCAACTTACCAGATGATGTCTCTGGTTATTCTGAACAATTATTTGCTGGTGCTGGTCAACATGGTGGTGAAAACCCTTTTGGAAATCTTGCTCTAATGGCCCTGGAGTCTACTGATGGAAATTCTTCATCATCACAGGTACCACAGGTATCTTCTGAGGCTAAGGCCAAGTTATGTTCTGAGTCATGCATAGCTGCTTTTGTTTCAATTAGGGAAGCAAATGTAGCTTTAATTAATCAAAACCTTGACCTAGAAAAGGCAATTTCCAAAAGAAAAGCTGAGTTTGAGTCTGTTTTAAAAGAGAAGGATGAGGAGATTTATAAACTAAAGTGTCAAATCACTGATGAAAAGGCAAATGTAGAGGTCATTTTGGAAAATCACAAGAATCTCAAAGAAACACTTGCAGCTACCCAAGTTAATTGTGAACGTTGGGTAACATCATGCAAGGGATTTGAAATGCGTCTCAGTAAGCAAACAGCTTCTAATGTGAAGTTTGGGATTGGGTTTAATCATACCGTACCTCCTACAGATTTTACTCCCAAGCTAGAAGTAAAATCTGAGGATGATTGTAATTCCCAAACCACATCATCATGTGTCTCATCCTCAAATGATAATTCAAAATCAGAGGATGAAGTCAGTGTTATTACCTCAGCTAATCAAATTGATGATGGTCCCACTGCTTCGAAACACATGATCAAGAAGAAACTGAGTAATTCAGGTGTTGTTCCACAAGGTACTCAAAGTACTGAAGGGCAAAACACAACACCTGAAGAGCATTTCAAATCAGAGGAAAACAAGCATTGCTTGAGAACTGCTGAAAGATCTATCAGGAATCTCAAAAGTGCTGATAGAAAACTTCTGAAGAACAAATCTTCAGTTGTTGCAAATCCTTCAGTAATTCCCAAAAGTACTGAAAGGAAGAAAGTACTGAAGAACAAATCTTCAGTAGTTTCGTCATCTTCAACAGTTGATCAACAAAAGATGAAAAGAAAGCCATGTGAAATATGTGGTTTGTTTAATCATCTTACTGATGAATGCTGGTATAACAAGGGCTTAAAATTCAACAAAGAGAAAATCATTAAGAAGAAAATGCATAAAATGAAAGATTAATTTCAAACCAAGTTTGTACCACAATCATCTCAATTTGATAAACCAAAGCTTTTTCAAAAAGTCACAAAGAAGGAAGGGGTTTGTCACACAACAGCTGCAAATATTCCTCATGGAATATTAAAAAGTCAGACTAAGTCTGTGTCTTTTCAAAAGAAGAATGTAGTGAATCACAATAACAAATCACCAACAAGTACTGATGTGTCAACTAAGTTGAAAACTTTGACAACCAATCAGACACAACTTGTTATGATGGTTCAACATCTATTGGGGAGAGTTAACCAATTAGATGTTTCTGTGATTAAACCACTGAAAAGGACACCTAAGCCAAAATCAAAGGAATCCTTTTCAGCACCATCTACATCTTCAAAGGCTGTTAATCATGCAAAATCAGTTAGTTTAACATCTGTTGATGAAAACAGACCCAAAACCAAAAAGGTTTGGGTCTCAAAGGCTAACTAATTTTTGTGAAAAATGCAGGGTTCTTTAGCATGCCAAAGAAGCATCTGGTATGTAGACAGTGGAGGATCTATGCATATGACAGGGAGCAACTCTCTTCTTCATGATTATTCTCAAGGGAAGAAGGGATTTGTTTCTTTTGGAAATGATGCCAAGGGTTACATCATTGGAAAAGGATTTGTCTCAAATGGGGAGATAAGATTTGATGATGTTAACCATGTGGAGAACCTTAAGTACAATTTTTGAGTGTCAGTCAAATGTGTGATAAAAGGCATGTTGCACTTTTCACAAGTCAAAACTGTCGGATTCTGTCTTCCAAAGTTTTGAACAAGATTGACAAGATATTGGATGAATATACTCTCCTGAAGGCCAACAGGATTGGAAGAGTATATGCCTTAGATTTATCAAAGAAAATCGATCTTAAAGGCCATCAATGTTTGTTCTCTAAAGCCTCTCCTCAAGAATCTGAACTATGGCATAGAAGGCTTGGTCATGTAAATCTTAAGAACATGAATAAGCTTATTCATCATGGTTTAGTGAGAGGTTTGCCATTGAAGGAGTTCAAATGTGATGATAACTGTCAAGCTTGCTTAAAAGGGAAGCAACACAAAGTTTCATTCCCTCCTATAGAAGAACCCAAGTCCACTGCCTGCTTGCAATTACTGCATATGGATCTCTTTGGTCCTGTTAGAGTAATGAGTATGGCAAAGAAAAAGTACTGTCTGGTAATTGTGGATGATTATTCCAGATATGTGTGGACTTTCTTCTTCCATTCCAAGGATGAGGCTGCTCAAATCATTATTTATTTTGTGTTGCATGTGGAAAAGCAGCATTCACTTCCAGTCAAATGTGTGAGAAGTGATAATGGCACAGAGTTTAGGAATCACACTCTTGATGAATTCTATTTGTCTAAGGGAATCAAAAGACAATATAGTATTCAAAGAACTCCTGAGCAAAATGGAGTGGTGGAGAGAAAGAACAGGACCCTTATTGAAGCCACAAGGACAATATTGGCTGACTCAGGTTTGCCACTAACCTTTTGGGCAGAAGCTGTCAACACAGCTTGCTATGTACAGAATAGGGTATTAGTGAATCAGAGGTTGATGAAAACTCCTTATGAGCTATTACATCATTTGGCCCCTCTAATTTCATTCTTTAGAGCATTTGGGTGTCCCTGTTATATTCTTAACACAAATAATCCACTTCAGAAGTTTGAATCCAAGGTGGATGCAGGGTATTTTGTTGGGTATTCATCTACTTTCAAGGCATACAGAGTTTTTAATTGCAGATCAAAGATTGTTGAAGAAACTTTGCATGTCAAGTTTAATGAATCTCCAAAAGACAAAATTCCTCAAAACCCTGTTGAGTTGTTTGATTTGAACATACTGCAATATGTTCCATATCAATCTCCACCTGTTATTGTTTCTGAAGGTCCATCCTCTCCATCTGATGGTATAAATGCAAGTTGTAGTGATCATCTGCCTGTATCTACTACACTTGATGTTCCTGTAGCTTCAGCAGTTCCATCCACAACAAATGCTGATGAAATCTTTGAATCCTCTACTTCATTTGAACTGCCATCTCAGTCTAGGTTTCAAGAGTCTGAATCAACATCTATTGCTGCTGAATCTCCTACAAACACTTGCACAGATATTATTGAGTATCAAGAATTGAAGAATCATCCCATGTCCCAGATCATTGGTGACATTAATGCTGGTGTTTCAACAAGAAGTCAATTGTCCAATTTCTGTCTCTATGCTCTCTTCATCAGTCAGCAGGAGCCAAAGAATTATCATGTTGCATTAAGGGACAATGGATGGGTTGAAGCCATGCAGCTTGAGCTTCTTCAATTTTAAAAACAGCAAGTGTGAGAACTGTTTCCTCTACCCCAAGGTAAGTGTGCAATAGGCACTAAATGGGTGTTTAGGAATAAAAATGATGAAAAAGGCCAAATTGTCAAGAACAAGGCCAGACTGGTTGTACAGGGGTTTTCACAAGAAGAAGGTATTGATTATGATGAAACCTTTGCCCCTGTAGCCAGACTGGAGGCAATCAGATTGTTTTTAGCTTATGCTGCTTTTCGTAACCTTAAAGTTTTTCAAATGGATGTCAAAAGTGCATTTTTATATGGTAAAATAAAAGAAGAGGTTTATGTGTGTCAACCACCAGGTTTTGAAGATCATAAACATCCTGATTGGGTGTATAAGCTTGATAAGGCTCTTTATGGGTTGAAACAAGCACCCAGAGCCTGGTATGAAACATTATCTAACTTTCTTCTTCAAAATAATTTCACTAGAGGCTCCATATATAAAACTGTGTTCATTAAGAAAGTAGGCATGCATAAGCTCCTTGTTCAAATTTATGTAGATGACATTATTTTTGCATCCTCTGATCCACAGTTGTGTGATGCATTTACTAAATTGATGCAACAAAAGTTTGAAATGAGTGCCATGGGAGAATTACAGTTCTTTCTGGGTTTGCAAATCAAACAAATGGCTGATGGAACTTTCATTCATCAGTCAAAATACACAAAAGATTTGTTAACCAAGTTTGATTTACAAAACTGTAAACCTTGTTCTACTCCCATGTGCAACAACACACAACTGGATGCAGATCAAAAAAGTAAAGCAGTTGATGAAACTCTTTACAGATGTATGATTGGTTCCTTGATGTACCTTACAGCTTCTAGACCAGATATTATGTTTGCAACTTGTGTCTGTGTTAGATTTCAGGCTGCACCTAAAGATTCCCATATGATTGCAGTCAAGAGGATCTTTAGATATTTGCAAGGAACTCAATCTCTAGGACTTTGGTATTCCACTGGGCACTCTTGCAAATTAGTTGCTTTCTCTGATAGTGACTATGCAGGGTGTAAGTTAACCAGAAAATCAACTTCAGGTGGATGCCAATTTCTAGGCAACTGTTTTGTTTCTTGGCAGAGTAAGAAACAAACTTCAGTTGCTACATCCACAGCTGAAGCAGAGTACATTGCAGCTGCAAGCTGTATATCTCAGGTACTCTGGCTTCAAAATCAATTATTGGATTATGACATTACAGAGACTAAGACTCCTTTATTAATGGATAGTGCTTCAGCTCTTTGTATTGTTAAGAATCCTGTCCAGCATTCTAGGACCAAACATATTGAGATCAGACATCAGTTTATCAGGGATTGTTATGAAAAAGGTCTGATTGATCCAAAGTTTGTGCCTAGTGCTGATGAGCTTGCAGATATATTTACTAAGCCTTTGGATAGTGCAACTTTTCATAATCTTGTTCCGGCTTGGTATGCTGCAACTAGAATAATTTGACAACTACTGATTCTCTTAGTCAATAAATATTGATGAGCATTAGTATATTTCTGTCAAAAATAAGTGCTGATAAGTCATTTTCTCTTCAGCAGTTTTTATAACTACTGAAGACTAAACTACTTAAAAGTACTGAAGTACTTCATTTGTTGAAAAGTACTGATGTAGTTCAAACTACTGATGTCTTTTATAATAGATAAGTACTGATGACCAATGAAACATCTGAAAATCAGATGATCTGATGAGTAAGTGTTAAGGTCATTGAAACAGCTGAACTTTGTGAATTGACGACAACAACTACTGTTTCATTTCAAAACAACTGAAGCCAAAACCAAGTCTTCAGTAGTTTACAACTACTGATGACCAACACTAAGTCTTCAGTTGTTTACAACATCTGAAAGTTAAAACCATGTCTTCAGTTGTTTTCTAACAACTGATGACTCACACCAAAACTTTTAGTTGTTTTCTTTCAGCCGTTTCATAACCTATATATACCTAACCCTAACTTCAAACTTTTCATAACTCACTTTCCAAACGTTCATCTTCCATTAAAGGCGACCATGCAAATCAAACCTCGACACAACTGTGTCGCTTACCTTACCAAATCCACCTTTTGGAACAAGTTTGATGCTGCTATTGATTTGATGGTTGATTCCCAATATCGCACAGCCTTTCTCTTGAATCCTACCATCTATCCCGATACCCTTTGCCAATTCTGGACAAACGTCACTGTTCATACTGCTGAGAATGATGACTCGATCACTCTCCAGTCGTTTGTTAACCAGAAAGAGGTGGTCATCACTTCTTAGATCATTCATCAAACCCTAGACCTGAATGATGCCACCTATGTCACCAGATACCCCAAAGGCACCATTGATTTATCCTTTGTTAATCATGGTTATGAGGGTGACCTAAGTGCTACTACTATTCTGAAGAAGCACTTCCATGATGTTGAGCGGCTCATATTCCATATGATCAATGTCTGTCTTGCCCCCAAAACATCCTCATGGGATCAAATGTCATCCAGGTGGCAACAGGTATTGTATTCTATCCTTGAACATCAAAGCCTAAATTTTTCTGAAATAATATTTTTGGAATTAAAAGATTTGGCAATGAAACCTGTGGCTAATAGATGGATATTATATCCAAGGTTTCTTGTGGCCATAATTCTTAATCAATTAAAATCTGATGGCCTTGTTGGCCTTGGAGTCCCTGCTCTGGTAGTTTTGCCAGAGGTATACTCCAGGCACAACTCCAATCCACAACTCAAAGAGGCTGCCAAACTGCTAAAACCCAAGCAGAAGGAACCCACAGCCTCCACCTCCAGATCTAAAGTCCCCTCCAAACCAAAATCCAAGAAAACCAAAAAGGCTACTCAGGGAGTTGAGTCCCCTGATGATGCCCCTGCAGCACAAACACAGGATGAAACTACTAGTCTTAATCCCCTTGTAGTTTCAACGACTCCACCAGCTGAAACCGCTCAGGTATCCTCTCAACAGAATCCTGATGCAACCAACATTGGCGAAGCCATATTACTGGAATCTCTCTCACTTGAGAAGATTGCCATTGAAGAGCACCATTCACCCCGGGTGCAATCCTTTTCACCTCTATCTCCCACTGAAACCACCCCTACTAGCCCAACTGTAGACATTGCACAAGTGCTGACTCAACTACATTCCTCTACCCCTCCCAGAAACCTGTTAACACTGGGAAAACCTCAACAGCTGAGGGAGAGGATCATAATGTAGTTGACAACCCACAGCATAGGGATTATATAGTTCAATCTCCCAGTGTAGATGTGGAGACTAGAACATCTGGTGAGGCTACCTCTTCCCCTGTTTCAACACATGAACAGGATGAAGCAGGAATCATCTCTAAGACCTTACAAGAGGCAACTGCTAATGAAGGACTTAATCCTGAGGCAGGAAGTCCCCAGTTCCAAGACAAAGGGGCACATGTGATTACTGATCTACACTCAGCACATGTTCATCCTGATTCACTCAGGAGGTCAGCTGATTCAGCTTACACTGATGATGACCTGGGCTTTTTCTTTGATGTTCTAGCCCAAAACACCATTCTTGAGGTTGCGGTTTGCAGATTACAAGAACTGCTTGCCAAAATGTCCCAGGAATCAAGTCCATCTGCCCCAATTAACCCACAGATGGCAGCTTCTGTTGAAGCTCTCCCAAACACTAAGCCACTCTCATCAAATACACCACCAGCCTCTGTTTCAGGCACCATTTCTCAGGGAGAGAACCCCTCTGAGCAAATGGTTGCTGCTTTTAAATCTTCCTTACCTCTCATCACTACTATTGTTCATCAAACCATTGATGAGAGGATTTCCTCAAATCTTCAAACCCTTGTGGATGATGCTGTGTCAAAGAAACTTTCTGACATTTAAACCCCTGAACCCAATGCAACCAAAAAGGGGGAGTCTAAGTGTTGATGCATGTATGTCCCTAGATCATGATTTGTAATGTAATGAACTTGTCTGTCTGATTATGATGTAAAAGTATCGATTAATGAAATGATATGAATTGGTTGTTACTTGTGATGTTTAATATTTCATTAATGAGTCGTGATTGAATTGATTGGGTTTATGATTGTTTGAATGATTGCACATTATGTTATATTAAATAAAACATTCAAACTTAACTTAATGAAGTTCTCATGCGAATGGCCCATGCGAATGGACCACACGCATGAATAACTTCATACGATTGACTCAATCGCACGACTGAAACAGGAGACTGGATCAGTCGTATGATTGACACATAAGATTGACTCAATCGCACGACTGAACACTCAGTCGTGCGGATGAATCAACCACATGGTTCAATCGCACGACTGAACCATACTTATGGCCCAGTCGCACGATTGAACAATACTAACCTATAAATAGACCCAATTCGTGGGAAAACGTAAGCATTCATCCCATTACGATTCCAGACGTACCCTAGCCGTCCAGAAGCCTCCCAAATCGTTCTCCAAGTTCACAGAACACATCAGATCGATTGCTAATCGATTTCTGACGTTGATTTCAATTCTTGATTGATTCATCGTGTGTTCTCACTGATTGGATCGCCAATCAAATAGGATTCCGCACTATTTGAGTTGGTTTAACACGCTAATCACTCGGTATTTCGTTCAAATACCGGTCCTAACAAGTGGTATCAGAGCATTGGCTCTTGATTACGTGTTGATTCAATCAAGATTGCATAAAAGTTTGTGTTTTTGCACGAAAAACGCAATCTTTGGCATCAAAAGTGATCTTGGACGTTCCCTGCTCATCGAAGTTCAGTTTCTACGGACCTAGGCGATTAGGACTTGTGAAATTTCGAATTTTTACGGCTGAAACCCGTCAAACCTAGAAATTTTCGCAAAACAGCAGCTTTAGTCGCACGAGTGACCCATTCGCACGACTGGACTCCATTCGCATTGCTCATTCGCACGATTGGACCTAGTCGCACCCTCATTCGGCCGACTGAACCGTTCGTTCGCATAACTCATACGCACAAGATTCATTCGCACGACTGAACCATTCGCCCTGTTCAGTCGCACGGTTGGACCAATCGCAGAGTTCATACGCACGATTAGACCATTCGCATCCTTCAGTCGCATCAGTTAAAGTTTATTTGATTAGATTCTAAGTTTATTAGCCATGGAAGATCAGATGTCAGCCTTTACTGCTGGGAAGGACTCGAGGATTCAGAACCTGCTGTTGCTTGAGAGTGAGGTGGGTAATCACAATAAACCACCAAAGCTCTTGACTTTAGATGAGTTTCCCCACTGGAAACAACGTTTTGAAATCTATCTCAATGGAGTAGATCCTAATCTGTGGGAATCTATTGAGGTCGGTTACAGTACACCGGTGGGAGCAGATGGAGTTAAATTAACGTTAAGTGGGATGACAGACGCACAGAAAGTAAAGTACAATGCAGAGAAAAGGGTTTATGCATTGATCACTCAGTCTTTCCCCAAAGATATATTCCACCAGTATTCAGAGAACAAACAGTCCAAGAAACTGTGGGATGAGCTAGAGAAGAGATATGATGGGAATGCGTCATTGAAGGCAATCAAGGCAAAGGAGTTAAAGAAGGAATTCGATAACTTCTCATCGATTGGTAATGAGAGTTTAGATGAAGTCATAGACAGATTCTACCACTTGATGAGCGAATTGCATACACATGGAGTTGAAACGACTATGGAAGAGAAAGTAAGCAACTTCGCAGACGGATTGCCTGATAAGTGGGCTTCATTCGTGTCTAACCTTAGACAGAATGAAATGCTTATAAAGTTGGATATAAATGACTTCATTCTCAAGTTGCGTGAAGAAGCTCTTAGGATGAAGTATAGAGCTCAGAAGTCTGCGTACACACAAAATCCAGCTTTATACAACGCCACGCCTCAAGCTAAGACCTCTGGAGCACCTCTCCAGACAGCATTTGTGTCTAGCTCGTCAGGTCCTTCACATGCTTCTCCTTCTGGATCAGACACGTCAGGGTCGTCATGTACCCATTATATTGGATCAGAAGCAAGTGCTACCAAATTGAAGACCGAGAACCTCGGTAATGTGACCGTAGAAGTAGCTCGAGAGCATATGGATCTTTTAGCAGCAGTGGTTCATTCATATGATGGACTTGTTGCTGGGAAGATTGGAAACTGCCATCTGGCAGATGAGGACTACGAGCAGGTGGATGAAATGGAGCTTGAGAGGATGGATATAATGTGGGCCTTAGCTAGCGCTGTCCGAAGGGCGAAGAAGTTTGTTAAGAAGACAGGACAGAACTTGATAGCTACTAAGGATACCACATTTGGCTTTGACAAGAGCAAAGTGACCTGCTTCAACTGTGGAGAGAAGGGGCACTTCAAGAGAGAATGTGTCAAGCCAAAGAAGACGGGTAATGGGAACCCGTTTTCAACCTTTACTCGCCAAGACAAGCAAGCCTCCAGTTCTACTTCATCAAACAAGGACCCAAAAGCCTTGACTGCTCATGATGATGAAGGACAGGATTGGAGTTTTAGGTTTGTCTCACCAGAATCTAACATTGCCAGTGTTGAAGATATTGATGATGATTCTGCGAGTGAAGGTGATCTAGCAGTTGAGATAGCTATGTCACACAGTGAAGAAACAACTGCAGCTGAGGTCAGTTACAAACCAAAAGAGGAGACTTCCACGTCAGAGACAGAAAAGTCAGAATCACCAGAACCAGAGACGTCGGATGCTGCGTTGATGGCTAACTCTTCTGAACCAACACAGGTAAGTACAACTGACCAAATGTTTAATAATCATGCTTGTTCTGATTGTGATATGTTTAGGAATAGCATTGATGAAAAATTTGCTAGGTTATTAGATCACAATGATAACTTAGTAAAAGATTTACAACTATGCACTGAGGCCAATAGAGTTCTAAAACAAAATGAGCATAGTTATAAAGAAAAGATAGACCTATTGACTAAACAGCTAGGGAAACCGAAGTAGTTGCCTTTAACCAAGCAAATGACATTAGGTACTATCTAAACTCCCTAGAGGACACTAAGAAGCAAAAGGCAGTTCTAGAAGTAAAAGTTAATTCATTAAAACAGAAACTGCATAGTTGGACTAGTTCTTCACACATAGTTCAACACTTAGTGAGAGAAAGGAATAACGGGGAGGGATTAGGTTACAAAGTGGTTCCACCTCCACCTGAGACCTTGATGAACACCAAGTCTAAACCAGTAAACAACAACCCCATCAAGGATCATGTGGTGACTACTCCTCTTGTTACTGATCCAGACACATCATGTTCATCTACTGAATCTGACAGAAACAAAAGGAGGCCACTTCAAAGGCAAAGGGTAAATTGCCTTGTGTTAATCTGGAAAATGAATTTGAAAAAGTTAACTTAAAGTCAGGGTCAAACAGAGTCAAATCAGAACCTAAAAGGACTTCAAACGTTAACTTTTCACATGCTACAAGTCAAAAACCAGTTAACCAAAAAGTGGAACATGTTAAACAGGTTAAAACAGTTAAATTTGTTAAACCAGAGAAAACATCAAACATGCAAGAGTCAAAACCTAAAGTGATTGATGTTACTAGAGTGTCACGCACCTCTCCACAAAGAAAGTCTACTTATAAAGTTGATAGCAGGTCATGCTACAACTGTGGAGAATGTGGACACATTGCTTCCTATTGTCCTTTCTATCAGACACCTAGGAAGAAGATAGATCTTCAGGACTCTAGACCTAGGTCTTCTAAGAGGAGTTCTCTAACTCCACCTAGAAGATCTAGTGAACCTAAAGTCCAACCTGTAAGCCAGACGACTGTTTATCATAAACAGGCATTGCACAAATCTGGCTTATGGAAAGAGAAGTCATCCTGCATGTCTGATACTGATGACAAGAAGGAATCTGAGCTACCCTCACCCTCTAAGGGTCAATGGGTAGAGTTTATGATGTGTGATGCCTCTGGGAAACCCAAGACAGTAAAGGCTTGGGTTCCTAACCTAAACTAATACATTTACTTGATATGTGCAGTGTGTTCGATACAGCGCTGAGACTAACACGTGGATTATAGACAGCGGAGCATCCAGGCACATGACAGGAAATAGAGCCCTTTTATCAAACGTCAAACAAATAAAAGGAGGGCATGTTTCCTTTGCAGGAAACAAGGGAGGATACATCACAGCACAGGGAGAAGTGGGAAATCAGAAAGTTAAGTTTGATAAGGTGAACTACGTTCAACAACTTCAGAACAACTTACTTTCTGTTTCCCAAATCTGCGATAAAGGATTTAAAGTCATCTTCGACAACAAGAAGTGTTACGTGCTGAAGAAAGACTACATGATTCCAGAGGACCAAGTTCTGATGACTGCTTCAAGATATAAAGACCTTTATGTCTTGGATCTGTCAACAGCTGCTACAACGGATCATGAGGTTCAGTGCTTTCTATCTAAAGCTACTGAGAAGGACTCAATCTCCTGGCATAGGAGAATGGGACACATTAGTCAAAGGAAGATGAATCATTTGATTCAGAAGGATTTAGTAAGAGGAGTAAATGTCAAGAACTTCCAACTTCCTGACTTTTGTGTAGCTTGCAAGAAAGGCAAACAGACAAAGAAGTCTCATAAGGAAAAGAAAGTTCATTCAATAGAACTTCCTCTTGAACTTCTTCACATGGATCTGTTTGGTCCAGTCAGTACAAGGAGCATTGCAGGCGATTTGTACTGTTTTGTGGTCACTGATGACTACTCAAGGTTCACTTGGGTAATGTTTCTGAAATCCAAATCAGAAACATTTGAGTCATTCAAGGAATTAGTAACCACTCTGGAATCTCTCTACAAGCTAAAAGTTAGACAAGTACGCTCAGACAACGGGACAGAATTCAAGAATCAATGGATGGAGGCATACTGCAAGGAAAAGGGAATTGTTCATCAATTCACTTCTGCCTACACACCTCAGATGAATGGTGTTGCTGAGAGAAAGAACCGAAGCTTGATAGAGACTGCACGGACTATGCTGGCTGACTCGAAACTGCCTATCCAATTCTGGAATGAGGCAGTAGCAAATGCATGTTATACACTGAATCGAGTCCTAATAGTCAAGCGCCACGGAAAGACATGTTATGAGCTACTACAAAGACGCAAACCAATTTGGAGTATCTTGAACCTTTTGGCGCGCCGTGTACACTTCTGAAGAAGAACAAGAAGGAAAATTCAGCGAGAAGGCAGATGAAGGAATTTTTCTAGGATACAACATACCGAACAAGCGAGTTTACAATAACTCAACGGGTCTTGTAGAAGTGTGGTGTAATGTCGACGTTCAGAGATATACCACGCCACCTACAGGCAAAGGACCTGCATACTTCTTCGATTATGATGGATTCTTCAAATCCTTCAACATACCTCTCTCTCCCTTGGATGATGAGTTAGCTACTAGGATGATGTATGATATTCTGAATACACCATCTAGCACACAGGGAGAATCATCTACTCAGTCAGGGGAGTAGTCGATGAAAGTGACTCCTCTTCTGAAGATGAAACTGAAGCAGATGACCAGAACAGTCAGGAGGAACAGGTTCCAGTTCCTGAAAGTCCACAAGCATCTAAGTGATGCTCCTTCGACTTCGGAACCTCAAACTCCAACTACCTCAGATGCAGACCAAAATGTTCATAATCTCGGTTCTGAGGTGGCTGTTCCTACTACTCCAGGATCACGACTAAACGTCTATCATCCCCTTGACAATGTTATTGGGGATGTCAGATCAGGAGTACAAACCCGAAATCAGCTATACTCAGCTGATTACGCCTCGGTTATGGAGAAAGGTTACATTCATGATGGTGCTTATCGATGTTTTGTCTCGCAGGTTGAGCCAAAATATGTCAGTGAGGCACTAAATGATGAGGCGTGGGTGAGTGCCATGCAAGAAGAACTTCTGCAGTTTAAGAAGTTAGGTGTATGGACTCTGGTTGATAGACCTAAAGGTGCTAAAGTCATTGGCACCAAATGGGTACTAAAATGCAAGAAGGATGACCAAGGAGTCATTATCAGGAACAAAGCTCGACTGGTAGTTCAAGGTTTTCGCCAAGTCGAGGGGATTGACTATAATGAGGTGTTTGCACCCGTGGCAAGGATGGAAGCCATTCGTATCTTCCTTGCCTATGCATCGTACATGAAGATTAAAGTCTACCAATTAGATGTGAAGAGTGCATTCCTTCATGGGGAAATCAGGGAAACAGTCTATGTAAGTCAACCCGAGGGATTTGAGGATCCTTATCATCGGGATAGAGTTTACAAGCTCGACAAAGCTTTGTATGGGCTTCATCAAGCTCCTCGAGCTTGGTATGAGAAACTCTCGACTCATCTTGTGAAACACGGCTTTCGCAGAGGAGTCATTGACTGTACACTGTTTATTAAGGAAAAGGATGGCGACCTACTGCTTGTACAGATTTATGTTGATGACATAATCTTCGGGTCAAAGAACGAAGAGTTATGTAAAGAGTTTGAAGCAGTAATGAAGAAAGAGTTTGAGATGAGTGCTATGGGGGAGATGAAGTTCTTTCTCGGGTTACAGGTGGATCAAACACCTAATGGAATCTTTTACATCAGACCAAGTATGTAGGAGACATTCTCAGTCGCTTTGACATGGAGAATGCTTCTGCTGCTGGGACTCCACTTGCTACGAATCATGATATAGCACCTGATGAGAATGGAGATCTAGTAGATGCCACTATGTACCGAGGAATGATTGGATCCCTCATGTATCTCACTGCCTCAAGACCTGATATTATGTATGCTACATGTCTATGTTCTAGATATCAGGCTAAACCAAAGGTCAACCATCTGATCGGGGTCAAGAGGATTTTTCGTTATCTGAAGGGTACACCCACACTTGGATTGTGGTATCCTCATGATGATGACTTTGAGCTTACCGCGTATAGTGACTCGGATTACGGGGGCTGCAAGATGAACTACAAGTCTACATCAGCGGGGTGTCAATTCTTTGGGAGAAGATTAGTTACCTGGCAGTGTAAGAAGCAGACATCGGTTGCATTGTCAACCTGTGAAGCCGAATATGTTGCTGCTGCAAGTTGCTGTTCACAAATCATCTGGATTCAACAGCAAATGCGAGATTACGGTTTAAAATTCTCATCTACTCCTATTTTTGTTGATAACTCTGCTGCAATTGCAGTAACTAAAAATCCGGTTCAACATCCTAAGACCAAACACATCGGTATTAAATACCATTTCATAAGAGATTGCTTTGAAAAGAACTTAATTGATGTGGTTAAAATTAATACTGATTTTCAACGCGCTGACCTCTATACTAAAGCCTTTGATAAACCACGTTTTCAATATTTGCTAGAGGTCAACGGCGTCAAAAAGAAAAGTGAGGTAATTCCTGATGATGATAATGTGTAGTCCGATGTAGTTTAGTTACAGTTTATTTTATTTTATTTGTCTATTGTATTTTATTTTATTTAAACTCATGTTATTTTGCTGTTTATGAAAATCCTAAAATAATTAAACCAGAAATGATTTTAGTATTTTAGGGGGAGAATATGTTAGCAAGTTAACATTAAAAAAAAAATGAGGGAGAAGGAGTAACTAGCTGAAATAAGGTAGATTGTGTCTGTGATACCGATTCAATACCTTTGGAAAATGATAGTACACAGGAACAAATCAAGAGGGACTTTAAAAATGTAAGTTTTGACAAGATGCAAAAGTTCAAAGTATAAGTCTGTGTAGTCTAAGCAATATAAAAGGGAAAGATGATAGAAAACTGGCAACTCCTAAGGTGACACAAAGAAAGTAGACTTAGAGGCTGCTAGACCACAAATGATATGTTGGTAGATTCAACACAATAGACAATTAGACCTGATTGGTGATCTCAAGATCAAACTAAGTTGTTCAACTGACTGTGGGCTTCCATCTTATCACTGGTTAACACAATCAACAATATTCCAATAAGGGGTAATGAGCAATTAAACGCCACAAATATGTGCGGATGACCATAATTAGAGCAAAGCAAGAAAAAAAAACAAATGCAATAAAGCTAATAACTTATGTTGTTGGTGCATTTTTGGAAAATAAAATAAGCTGCTCTAACAAGGAGATAGGTTGTGTGCCTCTCTGCTGTGCGATGGCACTGACCTGAGGATAAGCATAACCTAGATATTCTAGAATTCATTGTTGTTTGCCGCCTATCTGCTGTGCGATGGCACTGACCTGAGGACAGGCTTCTCTTTGAAATCTCTAAGAATAGTCTCTTCTTGTAATAATACCCGTAGACCGCTCAAAAGCTCCTGAGGAATGTTGATTACCATATAAGTGTGGGATCCACAAATGTTAGTTGAAATAATTAAACCTAAATAAGTCACCAGTCTATGTCAAAAGTATGTGTATGGATTTAATTGGACAAACATACTGACAATCATTGTGGCTACATTCTCAAAGGTTCAAATCAATGTGAAAATCTAAGAGTTTCAGTATGATTTCCTTATGTTGCTAACGACTCTGGATGAACACCGAGAAATTGAGCATCAAAAGGTTTAATAACTAGTCCCAAATGATTTGACTTGCCTGTATGATTCTAAAATTGAATTGGTCCAGATATGATCAATCTAAGTTGAAGCTATCTACTCCCGAACCAAATCCCGTAGATATCAATCTCTGGATTTATCTCTCCCAAAAGGCCAAAAATATGTCTTTTTATGTAATTAGTTTAAAGTCTTAAATTAGTTAGTCGTTTTACTTTTAATTCTAGTCAAGTGTCGGGCTACATCAGGAAAATCAGAAGGAATCAACTCACTAAAAGGGTCATGTCTGAGATGACCATATGTGCTTTGAAGGTTAAATTAGTCACGTCTGAGGTGACAAAGTGTTTTTAAAAGGGTCACGTCTGAGGTGACCAAAGTGGTTAAAAGGATCACGTCTGAGGTGATCAAAGTGTTTTCAAGATAAAAGGATCATGTCTGAGATGATCAAAGGCTCATAATGTTAATTTAATTAATCTAAAAGAGTTTAAAAGTAAATTGTTAAAAATGGCAGAAAATTAACCAAGTATGACCCATTCGCACGAATGGACCATACGTATGGACTAACCATACGAATGAAGTCCATTCGCACGAATGAACTATGAGTATGGACCATCCAACCGAATGGCCCATACGATTAGTCCAGTCGGAGGCTTAAGTGCGAACGAGTGAGTCAGTCGCACGACTGAACATCAGTCGGACGACTGGAGAAGGGCGACTGACCCAATCGCACGACTGAGTCCCACTCGCACGACTGAAAGGTGCGTTTGAACTCAGTCGCACGATTGGATCTAGGGTTGGTATAAATAGAGGTGGAGTCGGTCGCAGAGACTCATCACCCTCAAATCGCCCCTAAATCGCACTCCCTACCGTTACTCTGCCAAAATTTTATTTGCCCTAGTTTTACCTCTGATTGTGATTCACTGACTTTCGACATTCATCATACAGGTAGTTTGAAGTCTTCTTTCATCAAAAACAGGAAGATTGGAACCCTAATTGGGATTGTTCGACTATGAAACGTGAACCGAGACAAGAAAGCCCTAATAACCTATTAAAACCAAGCAAAATGTTAAAATTAAGTTAAATAGGTTATTAGTAACGAGAATGCGACTCTAATGAACCGGTTAATTGAGTTAAAAGACTTAGTTTGTGAAGTTTCGAACGATTGGCGACTGAACAACTGAGACAGGCGACTGGTCGTCCGGATGAACTTCAGTCGCACGACTGAAGGGAGCGATTCACTTAACCACACGACTGAACTATGCGAATGAGGCTCAGTCGCACGACTGGGGTAACCGCATAAGAGTACATGCGCATGAGTCCAGTCGCACACTCAGTCGTGCGCATGAGGTCATTCGCACGTCTGAACCTCAATCGCACGGTTCAGTCGCGCGACTGTCTTCAGTCGTACAACCTCAATCGCATGACAGAGAGTTTTTATTCAAAGTCTAAGTGTGTCATTATACTCTTAGATCATGAGTACTAATGTTTATATTGTTATGTGTTACAGATGGCGAGTCGATGGAACATGAGCACCAAGCACAACATATGTGCTCATCTGGATTTGACATCCAGGAACGCAGCTGACTTCTCAGGCATTATTACGTTTTTGTTGAGATCCCGGATCGCTCATGCTATCGCTACACCATGCACGCCGCATAGATCAGTGCAGCAGGCCTTCTGGGAAGGCGCGTCTGTTGATACATCCTCTGAGCCTCATTGCATCAGGAGTTCGATTTTTGGTGAGGCTATCACTGTATCAGAGGAGGATCTGAGGATTGTTCTACAGTTTGGGGATGATGCTGATTGTCCTACTCGTCTACACCCCCTCACTGTCAGAGGATGTTTCATGAGAGCCAAGTACTCTGGGGACATCAATGCTGGGGTACTCAACAAGAGTAACCTCTGTCCCCAGCTTAAGTATCTTGCGCACGTGCTGCTAAAGTGTATAGCTTCCAGGAAGGGAGGTTTTGATGAGCTTTCCGACCAGATCCAGAACGCGTATGTTGCGTTGGTGCTGAACCACCCGTTCAGCTTCTCCAAGATGATATTCACCTACCTGGTGGAGAACATCGAGGGGAAAGGGAAGGAGGGCTTCTGTATGTACCCCAGATTTATGCAGATGATCATTGACCAGAAGCTCCCCTCCCTGTCAAAGGAGAAGGATGATGCTGTTGTTCTTGAGGTCATGGATGACACGACGCTAGGCCGGATGAAGGTATACAGGGGGAAGCAGGTGAAGCCCCCTGTCAGGAGGTTGTTTGGGCATCTGGCTCGTGCTGATTATGTGGCGCCAGCCAAGAGAAAGTGGCGCCACGATGACAGTGACTCGGATGTTGAGCATATCGCTATACCAGATACTGACTCTGATGATGATGATAGCGGCGACGCCGGGGATGATATGCCTGCTCCATCTAGAGGCACTGATTCAGACGTTATTCCCCCGGGGTCAGCCACTGCCGGAGAGGTCGCTGAGATGGCCGGTTTCCATCAGGAGTTTGTAGCTGGGGATCAAGACGAGGAGGAGTCAGATGAGGAGCCCCTCACCAGGACTGTGGGAAGTAAAGTTGTTCCCACAGACCACGGGCTTAGGGTGGTTGGTGAACACCCTCAGGACTCCTCAGAGAGAGAGACTGACCCGAACTATGTTCCGGGCTCAGTGGGCAGAGCTGCAGGGGGAGCATCCACTTCCACCGGGACTAGGAGGAAGCGGATGGCTCAACCCCATGGATTGAAGAAGAAGAAGCGTCGCCTGACCTTCGTTACTACTGCTGCCACTACTTCCACCACCACAGCTACCACTACCACCACCACTGATATACCACCCATCACCACAGCCACCACATCCACTACTTCCACTACCACATCCACCACCTTACCTACCACCACTGTATCCTTCCCATCCACCACCAGACCACTCACACCTACTTCACCAGCACCAGCCCACCGACCCATATTCACCACTGCCACTGCCACCACCACCACACATCATGCTGGACCCTCAGCCCAACCACCACATGTCTATGGATCTACTCTACCTCACATCGGGATAGAGGAGCAGCTCTCAGCGCTTAACCGTATGGTTATGCGTCTGCTTGCTGCAGATGAGGAGAAGGCGGCGCAGATCCGCCAGCTGACCGACCTGACTGCTGCCCAGTCTCAGCAAATGGCAGAGCAGGCTCGGGTGATCGACCAGCAGAACCAGCTAATCGATGCACAGAGAGTCGAGATGTCCCAACTCTAGGACCAGCAGGCCCAGTCCGTCAAACGTATAGAGGAGTTGGAGACGACCAACAAGACGATTATGCTGAGGTTAAAGGGGTCGAAGGATGAGCCCCTGAAGCTAAAGGAGGGTGACGGGGATGATGGAGATGGTGATGATGAAGATGATGATGATGATGAGGAAGATGATGATGATAAGGAAGAGACTGAGGAAGACAGGACAGAAGGTCGAGATGACGATGACGAAGCAGAAGGAGGGGATACGGCTGCATCGGCCTCTGCTTCTGGTCAAGAGCGAAGATCTAAGCATCGACAGGACCAGTCATCCACCACTTCTGCTCCTCCTAGCGACACGCCCCAGATTCAAGACAAAAGTACAGATTAGATGTCTTATGTATTTATTTATTTTGTATTTGAATCATGTAATAAAAAACAAGGGTGTTGAATGTTTATATATTAAGTTAATATAAGTCTGTTTGATTAATTACTAATGGTTTATGTGTTGAATGTTTATATCAAACAGATCCAAACTTTCAAAGGGATGAGTTTGACTTTGCTCCCCTTCAAATGGTCAAGACTCAATTAACCATGATTCTTGACCTACAAGGGATAGTGAGACGGTCTGTGAGTTATACCCCTGAAGAAGGGGAAATAATTCATGACCTATCTGATGAGCAACTAGTAGAGATGTTCAGACTCAATCCCGATGAAATAGTCAAGGACGCTCCAACAGTTGATTCAACCAGTGATGAGGAACTTAATGACATTGATGAAGTTGAGGTTGAAGACATTACTGCAGAAGAGTACCCTCAGTATGCTGACGCCGAGGGAAATGTGGTCCCCAATCTGGGTGAATCCCTAGTCAGTGATACGTTTGAGGTACTAGACAAGATGGAGCAGGAAACTGAAAAGACTGAAGGAACAGCCCAAGCCTCCAATGATGATGTAGACATTCGCAAGGCTGAGTGGGCTTCCTGTTTTGAAGAAGTAAGAGCCCAGCGTGCTGCACCAAAGAGAGATGCCTACACCAAGCTCTACAGAGTCAAGAAACACCATAAGGTGTCAGGCAGGATTATTGCGTGGGCTTATTTTGATGACCTTAACGCGTATGCTGTTAAGAGGGAGCAGGGAATAGAGTACTTCAGGTTCCCACATGATCTGAAGACTCTACCTGGTTTTGAGCTCAACCAGCTGGCTAAGTTAAAGCTGCTATATGCTGACCCAAGAAAGATGTCAGGCTGGTTTGAGGCTGCCCTGAAGAAGGAGTACCACACCAGATGGGTTAACTTCAGACCACAACAGCCTACAAGGTATATTAGAAGGTCTGAGGTTGATGCCATTACTGGCAAGCCCAAGATTGTGCTGAAGTGGAGTCCTCCGCGCACTATGTCAAGAATCCCTCTCAGGGAAATGCCACAGGACTTCACTCCACACTTCAAATGGTGGTACTATGATTGGAGAACCGCTGAAGCTGTCATAGTTTTGAATAAAGAGGGACAAATGGATACTATCAGGGTATTTGACCCGATGTGGCTAACCAACTTGTCTGCTAATGATGTCTACACATTATACAAGTGGCCACTGTTCTATGACACACAAGACATTGTACAAGCCCTCCAGTTCCAAAACGTTATACGACTTTGCTTTGCGTTTGAAATACACGCAGGAGTCACTAAAGAGGACAAGTACAAGAAGTATAAGGAGGTGATGCAGAAGACAAGAGATTAGATAGATCTAGGTCCAAGGGGGAGTTTGTTGATGCATGTATGTCCCTAGATCATGATTTGTAATGTAATGAACTTGTCTGTTTGATTATGATGTAAAAGTATCGATTAATGAAATGATATGAATTGGTTGTTACTTGTGATGTTTAATATTTCATTAATGAGTCGTGATTGAATTGATTGGGTTTATGATTGTTTGAATGATTGCACATTATGTTATATTAAATAAAACATTCAAACTTAACTTAATGAAGTTCTCATGCGAATGGCCCATGCGAATGGACCACACGCATGAATAACTTCATACGATTGACTCAATCGCACGACTGAAACAGGAGACTGGATCAGTCGTATGATTGACACATAAGATTGACTCAATCGCACGACTGAACACTCAGTCGTGCGGATGAATCAACCGCATGGTTCAATCGCACGACTGAACCATACTTATGGCCCAGTCGCACGATTGAACAATACTAACCTATAAATAGACCCAATTCGTACGATTCCAGACGTACCCTAGCCGTCCAGAAGCCTCCCAAATCGTTCTCCAAGTTCACAGAACACATCAGATCGATTGCTAATCGATTTCTGACGTTGATTTCAATTCTTGATTGATTCATCGTGTGTTCTCACTGATTGGATCGCCAATCAAATAGGATTCCGCACTATTTGAGTTGGTTTAACACGCTAATCACTCGGTATTTCGTTCAAATACCCGGTCCTAACACTAAGTCAGTGAAAGATGATAAAAGAAAGAGAGTTGAAGAGGAAGAAGTCAAAGAGAATAAAGGAAAGGAGATAATTACTTACAAAAGAAAGAAAAGTGCTGCTGAACAAACTGAGGATGAGAAGAAGTTGGAGGAAATGATCAAAGAAGCTGATGAGCAACATAGCAGATCCATGGACAGGATTATTGATCAGCTCTTCAGACAAGGTTTTGATACTGCCAAACTTGACTCAGAGATCAGAAGGCTTGAGATTCAGGAGATTGAAAATCGATGGGCAGGCTGCAATGAGAAAGAAAGGAAAAGATTGGAGGCTATGGTCAGATTTCTATCAAAACACTTGGGAAGACCTATCATTGAAGTCAAGTCATGGTCTAGAGACAGCATTTTGGAGATAACCACCAAAATATGCTCTTCTGAAAGCTTCAACAAAGGTCTGATCATAGAAGCTCTGGATGAAGCTGGTGCTGGGAAAAGATCTGACATGGCTAAGTTATCCAAAGCCCCCTCACAAACAAAATGATAGAGCAGCCTTTACAATCTACCTTACCAAAACAACCCTCAAAATCAACCTCACAACCTCCAAAACAATTAACCTCACAATTCTCAAAACAACCAACCTCACAACCCTCAAAACCAACTCCTTTACCTAAGAAACCCACTCAATCCACCATCAGTGATGCACCTAAAAGAAAGAGAAGGGTGTTGAGGATGGAAGAAGAAGAATAAGGTAATGAAGAGGATAGTCTGCCAATATCTGCTGTGATCAAAATGAAGAAACCTGAGCCTAGGAGTCAATCAGCAACAATAACTCCTGAAACTCAAAGGCAAATGGTTAAAGTTAGGATTGAAGAAGAAGAACAGCAGAAGCAGCATGATGAGCAATTTCTCAAAATGGTTGACAAGGACTTCCCTCAGTCCTCATACATTCAAGCAATGAAGAAACAAGCTCTGAGGCTGTACACTCTTAGGCATACATTCCAACATCAAAGAGAAAGAGTGAGGATTTGGCCAGTACCAGGGTAAGTTCTAGAATACACAAGAAAAACATACCAAGTAGATATCATGGCCAAGTGAAAAAGACTTTGAATGCTGCAATTATGTTAGCCATGGTAGTCTCACCCTGGGAGATTATAGAAGAATTCAAGAGAGCACACACCTCAAAATCAACCCCTCAATCTATACTTGAGAACAAAATGATCAAGAAGGGGCTGTTATACAAGAAACTTGAAGATCTTCAAAAGAGTGAACTCCAGTTGTTGCTAGAAGGCTCTCATCTAGATGAATTTGCATACAGAGAGATCACAACTGTTGAGTTGAAGAATGGGAAGACAGTAAGATATTTGTCTGAATATTATGGTCCTGAGTTCTTCTTTGAGGGAGAAGCAGAAGAACTCACCAAGGAGGAACAAGTTGTTCTCCTTGAGGCTTATGCAAGAGAGTCTTACAGACTCATCAATGGGAAATAGGTTTCATGGTTGGGACAAGACTCTGTGTCCAGTTTCCCCAAGACAGAGTTCCCTTCCATACTTAGCCAATCAAAAGATCGGAAACCTTTTTCCGGCCTATGCTTACATGATTACCTCTGAAGCTGATCAAGAGAGTGTTTCTACCAAAGAATAAGTGGGATCATCAATAAACTTAGAGGTTTTGGCTGCATTGTTTCAGGGGGAGTTTGTTGGACCAAAAGAACCAATGAGCCTGATCAGAAAAACCTCTAAGTCCCACAGACATTACAATTGCTGAAGAAGATCACAACAGCTGAAGACATCAGCTGATTACAAGGTCTGAAGACAAAGTCTGAAAGTAAAGTACTGAAGACAAAGTCTGAAAGTAAAGTACTGAAGACAAAGTCTGAAAGTGAAGTACTGAAGACAAAGACTGAAGACCAGAGTGATCAGTAGCTGTCACAACAGCTGAAGTTATTAACTTCAGTAGTTGTGATGGAACTTTTCAGTACTTCTAATTTTCCTTTCAGTAGTTTATAGTTTCAGTAGTTTTTAGTTCAGTAGTTTTATGTTCTTGTACTTAGCATTCTCTGAGATGTGATCAGTTGTTGAGAACATTCTAAGTAGTTTGCATAGTTTCAGTTGTTTGTATAATTCTGTTAGATGTCACTATCAAGTGACATCAGCAGACGTCACATTCCTTTATAAAAGGAATGTTGACCTAGTTGTTTTGTAACCGAAGCATTAGCGTGAATGAAAATATTCCTTTAAGAGAAAAGTTCTCTCTCTATAATCGTCATTGTGTGATTGCATATTCATACTTATCTTGCTTGAATTTGATCTTATTTCTGTTATATTCCGCTGCAAATTCAAATCTAATTGATCAAACTAGATCCGATCCTATCAGAAGCAAAACCAGAACAAGGCATTCTTGCTAGCAAATTTAAGTCTGCTATTGCTAATGCTTTGAAAGAACAGGAGATGTATAAAAAGAAGCCAATGTTCAAGATCAAGGAAGAACCTGAAGATTTCTTTGAGTGCTGAAGATAAAAGTTGAAGATGAAAGCTGAAGATGGAAGCTGAAGAAAAGATAAAAAAAGTCAAGATTGAAGATTTTGAACACTGAAGACCATGTAAATCTTAGGGGGAGTATTGTTAGTTCTCTAGAAAGATTAACATGTTGTCTTTATATGTCTTTTTACTATTTGTAATAGTATAGGGACTAGTTTTGTAATTTGTTAGTTCCATGTGTTTCATTATAAGTAGCTTAGACTTGTTGCAGGTAAGGAGACGAGAGTAGTGACGAACAACAGATTCATAACTGCTTACTTACTTTGTAATTGTCTTTGCTTGATATTAATGAAACTATGAATTTTGTTGATATCTTGCTTGATTTGATTATTTTGTTTCTATTTTCTTTGAATTGTGTTCATACATCATCACAGATTAGTACATTTGATCCTATCAAATGGTATCAGCGCTCAGAACTTATCATTTGATCCTATCAAATGGTATCAGAGCTGTTGGTACATTTGATCCTATCAAATGGTATCAGAGCTGTTGGTACATTTGATCCTATCAATGGACGTTCACGTTTGAAGTGTCCCAACTGTTTGCAGTGAAAACACCTAAGCTTAGACTTATCAAATCCCAATTTGGAGTTAGAGCTTTGACCTCCGAAATTCTTTCTTCCAGTGCGCTCCATTGAATGTCAATCTCTTCAAGATCATCAGGGTCCACCTGATACATATCCTCCATCATCATCCCTTTGCCTTTCAACTCCCCCGCCACTAATGCTTCATAACTCTGAACAAACATACCAAAAAGAGCCATTGTCTCGGATGGAACTGAAGTTTCAACATTTGCTTTCACGTTAGCTTGATCTCACCCAGCACTACCACAACCTCCAAAATAATCACCAGTATTCACTCCGCCTTGATGAGATGCCTGCATTGGAGAGCTTGCAACGGAAGACAATAATGAAACATTTTGGGTGAAACCAGATGTAGGCATCATGGTGTAGTTGAATTCCCTTCTCTTCATGTCTAATTCGGAGGATTTAAGCTTATTGATGATGTCCATAAGCTTGTAGTCAGTAAAATCTCTTTCTTGCTTTAGCATTCTCACCTGTATGCTCCACTAAGGTGGGAGAGTGTCTAGCAACCTGTTTACTTGCTTACTATTGGAAAGTTTTTCATCGTATTTCTTCAGTGTGCTTGAAACTGTCAGAAATGATTTGTGAGATCTGTGAGACTCTCGTTCTTGTATCCCACAAAGGAGTTGAATTCCTTCTCAGCTTGAATACTCTTATCCTTCACCAGCTCATCGTTACCATCATAGAACTCAGACAGAGCATCGAAGAGAGACTTAGCATTCTTATGCTCATCGAATCGATTGTAGATGTCTGGTGCAAGACAAAGACTTAATGCTCTGAAAGCTTTTTGGTCTCTATCAATCAGCTTTAGATCCTTCTCGTTGAATGTGGTTGGGTCCTTGTTTTGAGATACAACGTCACCAACAGTGACAGTTGGTATGTGTGGACCGGATATGATAGATTCCCATTGATTGTGGTCGGTGTAGAAGAAAAAGGCTTTGAGACATCTCTTCCAATCTTCGAAGTTATCTCTGTTTATGAGTCTCGAAGGTCTGTTGGGAGCTACACTCTCAAGATCTGCAAGGGTGAGAGAAGTCATCTTTGACATACTAGTTTCGCCGAGGAAGAATTAGTTTCGTAGAAAATTGATAGTTTCGCATAAAATTGCTAGTTTCGCTAAACGATTTCGGCAGAGAGAACTAGTTTTGCCGAGTCGTCGTAGTTTCACAGGCAGTTTCCCTAGCCAAATGCCTGAAACTGCTTAGTTTCACCGACAATTTCGCATGAAACAAGCTTGAACTTTCGTTCAATGGTACGTTCGATAGCAATTTCGCTTGTAGTATGCACACAAGCACTGTTGAACTTTCGTTCAATGATACTAGTTTCGCTGGAACGCAGAAAACATTTTTAAAGTGGATAACACTGGTAGTTTCGCTGGATGATTGGCATAGTTTCGCTGGATGAACTGGTAATTTCACTGGATGAAGCTGAAAAGCTTTTTCAATACGAAATCAATCTAAAATCACCAAAATCTAAATGGGTTTAAGATCTGATGATTAACAGAGCTTCCCCAACCAAAAACAAACAAAATTCAAGTTAATTCCATATCAAATACACTCAAATTTGATCTAGAATTAATGAAAACTTGATATTGAACAATAACAACCAAAAACCTCAACAAATCATGAGCACTAAGGCTCTGATACCATTTTTTTGGTCCATTTGATTGATTTGCAGTACAAATAAGATGTTGATTCGTTCAAGATCAGATACAATAAGAGATAACAAAGATGAAGAACACTAAGAACTACCACAATGTCAATCAAATAAGAACAATAATTATTAATACAATCAACATTAACAAAGCACAAATGTATTTTAGTGAAAAAACTGCTTACAATAGGTCTCTTGCAACAATAATGAACGATTAGGGTTTTTGCAAGGATACCCAACAATGAACAAGATCAAACTATATATAGCAGTCTTAGTTTCGCAGACAGTTTCGCTGTCGATACTATAGTTTCGCCTGGCAGAATCAACACTTTCGGCGGGTGAACTAAACAGCTGACTATGAGCGAAACTACAGTTTCGCTCATAGTTTTGCTGGACTACAAAACTAAACAAAATAAACTACATTCAAAAGTAAACTAACATTAAACCTATTACAAAGTAATATAAACATAATCTAATCTAAGGTGAGTCAAACCTACACTTGATCTTCACTTGCAGGAGATTGAATTTGTGGTGATGGAGGGTGTTGATGAATTGGTGATTGTGGGTGAATGGGAGAGATGGGTTGTGTGTTTTCACTGGCAGATGATTGAACTTGTGGAGATTGATGATGGTGGTGTATAGGTGATTGAGGAGGAGAGTGGGATGCTTGTTTAGTAGCAGCAGGAGAACTGTCTTGTTGATCTTCATACACCAACTCTTATGGAATATTTGCATTAGGATCAACCACATGTGCAAACATGGGCATATCTTCACCTTCATACTTTCCACTGATCTTGTTTAACACAGATCTTCCCAAGTGAGCTTGTACAAAAACATCACCTATTCTTTCTATGCCAGACAATTCAGCATTAATGATTAGTTGGATGAACCTTGGAAGCATGAACTGTTGATGCATGTATGTCCCTAGATCAGGATATGAAATGTAATAGATCTTGTATATCTGATTCTGATGTAATTTGAAATGATTAATGAAATGATATTGATTGTTAGTGATATGTAATGTCTAATATTTCATTAATGAGTCGATATTGAATTGGTTAATTAGGTTTGTGATTGTTTGAATGGTTACACATAATGTTATATTAATTAATTTATTCAAACTTAACTTAATGAAGTTCTCATGCGAATGGCCCATGCGAATGGACCACACGCATGAATAACTTCATACGATTGACTCAGTCGCACGACTGAACCAGGAGACTGGATCAGTCGTATGATTGACACATAAGATTGGCTCAGTCGCACGACTGAACACTCAGTCGTGCGGATGAATCAACCGCATGGTTCAATCGCACGACTGAACCATACTTATGGTCCAGTCGCCCGAATGAACAATACTAACCTATAAATACAACCCAATTCGTGGAAAAACGTAAGCATTCATACCATTACGACTCCAGACGTACCCTAGCCATCCAGAAGCCTCCCAAATTGTTCTCCAAGTTCACATAACACATTAGATCGATTCCCAATCGACTTCTAACGTTAGATTCAATTTTTGATTGATTCTTCGTGTGTTCTCACTGATTGGATCGCCAATCAAATAGGATTCCGCACTATTTGATCTGATATACACGCTAATCACTAGGTATTTCGTTCAAATATCAGGTCCTAACAAGTGGTATCAGAGCTTTGGCTCTTGATTACGTGTGATTCAATCAAGATTGCATAAAAGTTTGTGTTTTTGCACTAAAAACGCAATCTTTGGTGTCAAAAGTGATCTTGGACGTTCCCTGCTCATCAAAGTTTGGTTTCTACGGACTTAGGCGATTAGACCTTGCGAAAATTCGAATTTTTACGGCTAAAACACGTTTAACCTAGAAATTTTCGCAAAACAGCAGCTTCAGTCGCACGAGTGACCCATTCGCACGACTGGACTTCATTCGCATAGCCCAGACGTACGATTGGCCCAGTCGGATGCTAAAGGGCGAACGAGTGAGTCAGTCGCACGACTGAGATCCAGTCGGACGACTGAAGAAGGGCGACTGAACCAATCGCACGACTGAGTCCCACTCGCACGACTGAGTATGAGCTCAGTCGCACGATTGAATCTAGGGTTAGTATAAATAGAGGGAGAGTCGGTCGCAGAGACTCACCACCCTCAAATTAACCCTAAATCGCACGACTTAACGTCACTCTGCCCAAATTTCATTTGATCCATGTATGTCCCTAGATCAGGATATGAAATGTAATAGATCTTGTTTATCTGATTCTGATGTAATTTGAAATGATAAATGAAATGATATTGATTGTTAGTGATATGTAATGTCTAATATTTCATTAATGAGTCGATATGGAATTGGTTAATTAGATTTGTGATTGTTTGAATGGTTACACATAATGTTATATTAATTAATACATTCAAACTTAATGAAGTTCTCATGCGAATGGCCCATGCAAATGGACCACACGCATGAATAACTTCATACGATTGACTCAGTCACACGACTGAACCAGGAGACTGGATCAGTCATATGATTGACACATAAGATTGGCTCAGTCGCACGACTGAACACTCAGTCGTGCGGATGAATCAACCGCATGGTTCAATCGCACGACTGAACCATACTTATGGTCCAGTCGCCCGAATGAACAATACTTACCTATAAATACAACCCAATTCGTGGAAAAACGTAAGCATTCATACCATTACGACTCCAGACGTACCCTAGTCGTCCCGAAGCCTCCCAAATTGTTCTCCAAGTTCACAGAACACATTAGATCGATTCCCAATCGACTTCTAACGTTAGATTCAATACTTGATTGATTCTTCGTGTGTTCTCACTGATTGGATCGCCAATCAAATAGGATTCCGCACCATTTGATTTGGTTTACACGCTAATCACTAGGTATTTCGTTCAAATACCAGGTCCTAACACAAACCCTAAACGAATCATCAATCTTCAACATCTCATCTAAATCACTAGCTTCAGCAATGGCACAAAGCACTGAAATCGATCCCTAAATCCCTCTTTTCAAAGTGAAGACACTGTTAGAAAAAGCCATTTTGCCTTCAAGAAAATCGTGAACTTCCCTTCGCCTTTCTATCTCTTAGTTAAGGGGGGTTTCAGAGAATCATCCGAACGAGATAAGGTTGCCAAATGGGGGATCTCGCCGCCGGTTAATATCTTTCAAGTGCAATCGAGACAAAAGTACCTGCACCCAATCTCTCGTGCTTGAATCATACTCGATCGAAGAAACGATGGGTCGGGGGATAACAATCCGGTACGTGTCGGTGGTCCGACTAATGTGCTTCTTAACGATGCTTGGTGGTTGTTTGTAAAGGTCGAAGAATATCAAATCTCTTGCTTCAAGTTCATCATTTTACGCCATTGAAGCAACAATCTAAGGGTTTTAGGCGTTATATTTGTTATCAGACATGAAGCCTTTGCACATCGCCTCTGCATTGATCTCCGACACAAATGGAATATTCCGACAAGCGATTAGCAACGCCAGTGGTGAAGAAAAAAGGGCAATTCAGCTGAAAGAGTCTTCAATTAAGCGTTGACGAAGCTCCCTTCACAATCCCCTACACCAGATGAAGTTCTCGCCAGTAATTCTCTTATCAAAGTGATTTGTTGTGCTCAAGGAAAGTAAGGAGGTTCTGGTGACACGCATATAGCGATGGATCCGTTGATTTTAGGGCTTCTTGAAGATTCACAATAGGGGATTTGTTGAAAGAAGATTGAGTTAGTGGATCTGGGGTGAAAAGTAAGCGTTGTGGTGGTTAATTTTTTTTATTTTATACATATATATTTTTTAATTTCGCAGAAATATTTTAATAATTTCGCAGTTTGAATTTTATAATTTCGCAGGTTTTTAGAGTTTTGCCGGAAAATTTGCAGTTTCGCCAGAATTTGATAGCTTCGCCAGACTTGCACTTTCGCCGGAATTTCGTCAGTGTTTCGCCGGACGAAACTGTAATTTCGGCGGAAACTTTGAACTTTCGTTCAAGATCAGATCTAGTTTCACCCATGAAGATTTGAAGCTCTCAAGAACACGAAAAACACACACTCACTAGTGTGTGTGAGAGAAACTTCAGATTTGAAATATTTCTTTGAGTTTTCTTGTATAACAGATGCTGTAAATCAGAAATTTATGTTGTATATCTTCAAATTTGTAGTAGATTGTTGTAAATCTGATGAATTGATTGAGTTTGAGATGAAATTTGAATTTCAGATCTACTTTCTCTCTTACAAAAACTTATGAACACTTTCAATAATTCTTCAAATCTTCAATGAATTTGATCCAATATGGCTCTGATACCAAATTGTAAATCCAGGATAATCACACTTGAATCAAATCATGAAGATTATAGATAAAAATATGATAATCATAATCAAAACCCCTTTGATCTTCAATTAAATTGCTAATGATGTATTTACAAATAATTCCCCAATCTATTGGTCATGCAACCATTAGCCTATTCCTAATTACAATTAGGCTATTTATAGTGAATATAATATTCACTAATTGCATTTAACCCCCTAGACTTAGGCTAATTAATGAAATTACATATAAAACATAAAAATAACTAAAAACAAGATAAAATATATTTTGTTTACACAAAATATATTTATTACAATAAAACTCCTAGTCATCTAAATCTTTAATGTCTCGTCTCGGTTCTTCGTCTCGAACATGTCAGGTTTGACTTTTGCGTTGACTTTGACTGTGACGTTGACTTTTGTTGACTTTGACTTTGTTGATAATATAGACTATCTTGTACAGCTCCAACAGTATCCACAGCTGAGGCTGAGTACATAGCTGCTTCAGCTGGTTGCTCTCAAGTTCTTTGGTTGCAAAACCAATTACTTGATTATGGTTACAATTTCCTTTAAACACCAATTCATATTGATAACTCAGCAACTTTGTTCATCACTGCTAATCCAGTCCAACATAGTAAAACAAAACATATTGATATCAGATACTATTTTCTGAGAGATTCCTCAAAAAAAGGTTATATCATGTTAGTTAAAACGGATACAACAAATCAGCTTGCTGAGTTATTCAATAAAGCCTTTGATTCAGTTAGATTTAATTTTCTAATTCAGTCTTTGGGTATGATCAACTTAGATTAATCAACATCATCAAAGAAGACAATGTGTCTGTCCTTGTATATATTTTCAAAATTAAAATAAAAAAACATTCATAAAATCATATAAAAATACAAAAATATTGTCTTAGGTTAATTTGATTTCTTGTTCAGCATATCATAATTGAGAAACGATAGTACACTATGTCTTTGCTTCTTGCCTGAGTTTTTAATTTTTATTAATGACTGATTAGAAGTGCTTTGATATGTGGGTAGGTTTAGCTTGAGTAGAAAATACATTCTGGGCATGCAAAACATAATGAAAAAGTGACTGTCTGTGGGAAATTTCATTTTGAGGATCAAGCAAGTATGTCTTATCCTGATGTGATCAATTCACTCACCCAAGCACACTATGTAACAACACTTTATAACTTCTATCTTTGCAAATCATATTTCCTTTATTTTGTGTACACAAAGACCTGGGTTTATGAACACCTTGGTATACATCTGTAACCAACTGGTGAATTGATTATGATCCTTATCATTCCTTTGTTTTGTGTAAACAAAGACCTGGGTTAAAGGCACCTCTGTTTTACGAAAGTAAAGACCTGATGACCTGATGATGATGATCATATCTCAGCTCTCAAAAGAATCCATTATGATCAACTGTATATTAACTTAAGAGCTTTTGCATCAAAGCATTAATGAGACATCAAATATGTCTCAAGACAGAATTTATTACTTAGAGTACATAGTTTCTAAATGTGAAAAAGTTATGAAATGACTCACAAACGGAGGACAAACTCTAACGTGAGTTGAATGTGGAGCCCATAATTGTCTATCTTTAATCAACATCAAAACATGATAAACAACATACCTATTTGAACATATACTCCTGCTTGAATTTATGTGAGACATCATACTTACAATCAGCACTAGATTCATATCACATAACATCAAACAAATTGAAACAGGAAGATGCCTAGAGTCATAGTATGATCCCATTATATGTTTATATATGCTTGTACATAGGTTTTAATTCACTTGTGCTTATATTTAGTTAATTTATTTTTAAGTTCTGTTGGACTGATCAGTGCCTTTCATGCTATTCTTCTACACAAATTTATGATGAATACATCATCTCATCATTAATCATAAATTTAGGGGGAGTAGTTAATGCTTGAAAACTTGAAATCTGACTTTCAAAACAAAAGTCAAATGAAGGAATTGGGACTTGAGCACTATCTTGGCTGTAGGATACATGAGGTTCTTCAAGTTATATCATTTCTTGAACAAATTTCCATGTAAACAAAGTCAACAAGGTCCAAAAGCAACAAATGGTTCTATCATTTTGATAGAATCATACAAACAAATAAGTTTCAAAATTTACAATTCAGCAGAAGCTACAGTGCGAAACTTTAAATCAGAAAAATATCACCTTCCGTAGATTGGTAACCTACGAATGTGGTGATATTTTAAAGTGTAATACATTTACATAGATTGGTAACCTTTGGAAAATTAAATTATACTCATCGAATTCAGTTCTTTCAAGGTAGGCATCCATAGATGATCTACGGAAGAACTAGAATCTACGAAATCAATAAACTTCCATGGAAGGGTAATAAGGAAAGAGGGCCCCGCATCATTTAGTGAATGAAAATAATTAGTCCGAGAGAGTATAAATGATGTTTTTGACTTAAGTATTCATTACTCACTTTTACATAACACTTTTTCAGACCTAGAAAATCATTCACAAAAACATAACCTCTCTTTCCGCCAACATTCAAATTACCCGCATCATAACATCAAACCATACACTAAACTTGATCTCAGTTTTAATTCTAGATCATTGTTTTCAAGGTAAAACATATCATAATCATCAATATTGAACTGTTTGATTCATTTTTATCATGAAAACTCATCACATTCTTATGATTGATAACTTTGCATTAACCTAAACTTTTTCATTCTTATGTTCAGATGGCAAATCGATTTGCTAGAGAGCTCAACGTATGTGCTTTTCTGAATGCCAACGACCCTGTGTCTGAAGGGTGTCGAGACATCATCCGTTACTTAAGAAGATCCAGGCTGTTTTATGCCCTGTCGGTGGAGCCTGTAATCACCAACAACATATTGTCGACTTCTGGAACTCTGCTGAGATAGAAGAAGAAGGAGAAAGTGAAGTGATATTTGCTGAGATTAAGAATGAACGGCTGAGAGTTGATAAACAGATTATCCGGAGAGTCTTGAGCTGGGAGAACAAGACGCAGGTCACCCAGATGTGTTTGAAAATGAATACATTGAGAAGATTTTCTATTTGATGGATTAAAATGGTGATTTTGACAAGGGTGAAATCAAGAAAGGAAGACTGTGCAAGTCATATCGATTCCTATGTCACACTTATCTGAAATGTATTTCAATTAGGAATCATGACTAGATAGGTTTTTAAGGAACATCTCTTCTGGAATCATTGGAATATTTGAAGGAAGGATCTACAACTACTCAAAGTACATCTTTGGATGTTTATGTGACCAAATAAGAGTCCAGAAAGCAGAAAAGATGTTCATGTTAGGACCTCGTATTTGAACGAAATACCTAGTGATTAGCGTGTAAACCAGATCAAATAGTGCGGAATCCTATTTGATTGGTGATCCAATCGGTGAGAACACACGAAGAATCAATCAAGAATTGAATCTAACGTTAGAAGTCGATTGGGAATCGATCTAATGTGTTCTGTGAACTTGGAGAACAATTTGGGAGGCTTCTGGACGGCTAGGGTACGTCTGGAGTCGTAATGGTATGAATGCTTACGTTTCACGAATTGGGTTGTATTTATAGCTTAGTATTGTTCATTCGGGCGACTGGACCATAAGTATGGTTCAGTCGTGCGATTGAACCATGCGGTTGATTCATCCGCACGACTGAGTGTTCAGTCGTGCGACTGAGCCAATATTATGTGTCAATCATACGACTGATCCAGTCTCCTGGTTGAGTCGTGCGACTGAGTCAATCGTATGAAGTTATTCATGCGTGTGGTCCATTCGCATGGGCCATTCGCATGAGAACTTCATTAAGTTAAGTTTGAATGTATTAATTAACATAACATTATGTGTAACTATTCAAACAATCACAAACCTAATTAACCAATTCAATATCGACTCATTAATGAAATATTAGACATTACATATCACTAACAATCAATATCATTTCATTAATCATTTCAAATTACATCAGAATCAGATAAACAAGATCTATTACATTTCATATCCTGATCTAGGGACATACATGCATCAACAAACTCCCCCTAGGACCTAGATCTCTCTAATCTCTTGTTTTCTGCATAACCTCCTTGTATTTCTTGTACTTCTCCTCTTTTGTGACTCCCGCGTGAATCTCAAACGCGAAGCAGAGTCGTATAACGTTCTGGAACTGGAGGGCTTGTACAATATCCTGCGTATCATAGAACAGTGGCCACTTGTATAGCGTATAGACATCATTAGCCGACCAGTTAGTAAGCCACATCGGGTCGAATACCCTGATCGTATCCATTTGGCCCTCTTTGCTTAGGACTATGACCGCTTCAACTGTTCTCCAATCGTAGTACCACCACTTAAAGTGTGGAGTGAAGTCCTGTGGCATTTCCCTGAGTGGGATTCTTGACATTGTGCGCGGAGGACTCCACTTCAACACTATCTTGGGCTTGCCAGTAATGGCATCAACCTCAGACCTTCTAATATACCTAGTAGGCTGTTGGGGTCTGAAGTTAACCCACCTGATGTGGTACTCCTTCTTTAGGGCAACCTCAAACCAGCCTGACATCTTCCTCGGGTCAGCATACAAAAGCTTTAGCTTAGCCAGCTGGTTGAGCTCAAAACCTGGTAGAGTCTTCAGATCATGTGGGAATCTGAAGTACTCTATGCCCTGTTCCCTCTTAACTGCATAAACATTAAGATCCTCAAAATACGCCCATGCTATGATCCTGCCAGACACCTTGTGATGTTTCTTGACTCTGTAGAGTTTGGTGTCGGCATCCTTCTTCGGTGCAGCACGTTGGGCTCTAACTTCTTCAAAACATGCAGCCCACTCAGCCTTTCGAATGTCGACATCATCATTTGAGGCTTGGGCTGTTCCTTCTGCTTTCTCTGTTTCTTGCTCCATCTTGTTCAACACCTCAAAAGTATCGCTGACGAGGGATTCACCCAGATTGGGGACCACATTTCCCTCATTGTCAGCGTACTGAGGGTAATCCTCGGCAGTGACATCTTCAATCTCGAATTCATCAACATCATTGAGCTCTTCGTCACTAGTCGAATCGCATGTCGGAGCATCTTTCACTATCTCATCTGGATTGAGCTTGAAAATCTCTGCGAGTTGCTCGTTTGATAGGTCATGAATTATTTCCCCTTCTTCAGGGGTATAACTCACTGACCTTCTTATGATCCCTTGCAGATCAAGAATCATTGTTAGCTGAGTCTTGACCTGCTGAAGGGGAGCAACATCAAACTCATCCCTTTGGTAATTTGGATCTGTTTGATTTAAACATTCAACACATAAATCATTAGTAATTAATCAAACAGAAATACATTAACTTAATATAAACATTCAATACATAGTTTTCAATACATGATTCAAATACAAAAGTAAACAATCTAGTCTTTACTTTTGTCTTGTATCATCGGCTCATCACTTGGAGGAGCAGAGGTAGAGGCTGATTGGTCTTGTCTGTTCTTTGACCTCCTCTCTTGACCTGAAGCAGAGGCCGATGCAGCTGCATCCCCTCCTTCTGCTTCATCATCATCGTCCTTCTCCTCTGTTCTTTCTCCTTCAGTTTCCTCATCCTCCTCTGTATCATCCTCATCATCCTCATCATCATCTTCATCATCATCATCACCATCATCTCCATCCCCCTCCTTGATCTTCAAGGGCTCCTCCTTAGATCCCTTGAGATTTAACATAATAGTCTTCTTTGCCTCCTCCAACTCCTCTATCCTTTTGGTAGATGTGATGCTATGTGCTTGGAGTTGGGCTATCTCAGTGCTCTAAGCAGCCATCTGTTGGGCCTGCTCCTCTATAACTCGAGCCTGCTCTGCAATCTGGTGAGATTGTGCAGCAGTCAGGTCAGCAAGCTGGCGGATCTGGGCTGCCTTCTCCTCATCTGCAGCTAGTAAGCGCATCACCATCCTGTTAAGCGCAAACAGCTGTTCCTCTACCCCGATTGGAGGTAGAGGTGATCCATAGGTATGAGAGGGATGGGCTGAGGGTCCGGCTTGGTGGGTAGTGGTGGTGGTGGTGGTTGTAGTGAAGATGGGTCTATGAAATGGTGGAGGTGATGTGGGAGTAAAGGATATGGTGGTGGATGGAATCTGTACTGTGGTGGGAGGTATGGTGGTGGCTGTGGTAGCTGTGGTGGATGTGGTGGCTGTGGTGTGGCTGTGGAAGTGGTAGTGGTGGTGGTAGCAGTAGAGGCTATGGTGGTAACGAAGGTCAACCGACGCTTCTTCTTCTTCTGACCATGGGGCTGAACCATCCTCTTCCTCCTCGTCCCCGTTAAGGTGGATGCTCCCCCTACAACCCTGCTAGCTGACCCCGGTGCATAGCTTGGGTCAGTATCAGTCTCTCCGGAGTCTCTCGGGTGTTCACTAACCACCCTTAGCCCATGTTCTATGGGAACAACTTTGCTTCCCACAGTTCGCGTTAGGGGCTCCTCATCCGACTCCTCCTCCTCGTCTGCACCAGGAACAAAATCCTGATGATATCCAGCTGACTCGGCTACATCTCTAGCTGGGGCGGACACTGGAGGTACAACATCAGAGACTGTGCCTCTCGGTGGAATAGGCATATCGTCTCCAGCATCCCCACTGACATCATCATCCGAGTCATGAGTGGGTAGAGCAATCTGCTCCACATCCGAATCACTATCATCGTGGCGCCACTTTCTCTTGGCTGGCACCACGTAGTCCTCCCGGGCCAGATGCCCAAACAACCTCCTGACAGGGGGTTTCACTTGCTTCCCCCTGTACACCTTCATCCTCCCCAAGGTAGTATCATCCATCACCTCGAGGACTACCGCATCATCCTTCTCCTTCGGCAGGGAGGGAAGCTTCTGATCTATGATCATCTGCATAAACCTCGGGTACATACAGAAGCCCTCCTTCCCTTTCCCCTCAATGTTCTCCACCAGGTAGGTGAAGATCATCTTGGAGAAGCTGAACGGGTGGTTCAGCACCAACGCAACATACGCGTTCTGTATCTGATCAGATAGCTCATCAAAACCTCCCTTCCTGGAAGCTATGCACTTAAGCAGCACGTGCGCAAGATACTTAAACTGGGGACAGAGGTTACTCTTGTTGAGTACCCTAGCATTGATGTCCCCAGAGTACTTGACTCTAAGAAAGCATCCTCTGACTGTGAGGGGGTGTAATCGAGTCGGACAATCAGCGTCATCCCCCAACTGTAATACGATCCTTAGATCCTCCTCTGAGATAGCAATAGCCTCTCCAAAGATGGTACTTCTGATGCAGTGAGGCTCAGAAGATCTATCAACTGTAGCGCCCTCCCAGAAGGCCTGCTGAATGGATCGATACGGAGTACAAGGAGTAGATATGGCATGTGCAATCCTCGACCTCATTAGAAATGTGATAATGCCCGAGAAATCAGCAGCGTTTCTGGATGTCAAATCCAGATGAGCACATATGTTGTGCTTCGTGCTCATAGTCCATCGACTCGCCATCTGTCACACAAACCAAAATAACCATTAGTACCTTTGGCTAAGAATGTCATGAAACACTTAAACTTGAAGAAAATCTTTCTGTCATGCGATTGAGGTTGTGCGACTGAGATCATTGGTGCGACTGAACAGTGAGAATGGGAGTCAGTCGTGCAAATGATCCCACGCGTACGACTGAGTGTGCGACTGGACTCATACGTATATAACTTCATGCGCTTACACCAGTCATGCGACTGAACTTCTACGCATGGTTCAGTCGTGCGGATAAGCAGTTCGCACCCTTCAGTCGTGCGACTGAAGTTCATCAACCTGTCCATTCGCATGATGTACTGACTGTTCAATTTAAATTCACTTTTTCACCAATTTTGAGTTTCAGACTTCGTGTTCTGGTTCATTAGACTCGTAATCCAATCTTATAACACCTAACATCTTTAATTTCATTTGTTTGAGTCGTTTAGTTAGGTTATTAAGCCACTTAAGTCTCGGTTAGTTTACGGGTCTGATTTTCCAGATTTGGTGTCAAATTGAACATTATTGTGGTTTCCTTTCACCGCAAATTACCTGTAAAGTCGATGTATATGATCTGTAATCAAGAAACGAGGGGTTTTAGGGATCAAATGAAATTTGGGCTGAGTGACGTTAAGTCGTGCGATTTAGGGTTAATTTGAGGGTGGTGAGTCTCTGCGACCGACTCTCCCTCTATTTATACTAACCCTAGATTCAATCGTGCGACTGAGCTCATACGCACCTTTCAGTCGTGCGAGTGGGACTCAGTCGTGCGATTGGTTCAGTCGCCCTTCTTCAGTCGTCCGACTGGATCTCAGTCGTGCGACTGACTCACTCGTTCGCCCTTAAGCATCCGACTGGGCCAATCGTACGACTGGACCATACTTATGGTTCAGTCTTATGAATTGCCAATCGCATCTCTCAGTCGCACGACTGGCCCATTAGTAAGGCTCAGACGCACGACTGAGTCTCATTCGTATATGCTCCTGCGAATGACCCAGTTTCATGTGTTTACAATATATCAGGTGTATTACATTTAGCCTAGACTATTCGACAAGCGACGGACACACTATATATGACTATATATGCTCTAACAAATTCCCTCTTGGACGTTGCTTGTGAATAGTAGATAACACCTCTTACAATCTTCAGTCAATCTTTGCTCTTGTTGTCAATAGAATCAAACGAAAACCATATTAGCCAACGTTGCCGCTCCGTCAGGTTGCTACTGTATCCCTGAAGATGAAATTAGGCACAATAGCTTTCGTTTACTTTGCAAAACACCATCACAGCATCAAGATTCCCCATATGACTGATTTTTCCAGATAATGACATGAACAGTTTTCCATTGCTTCAATCTTCACACAGGCTAACATGATTAACATTAACACCTGCAGAAATTCCCCCTCACATTCAGCATATCCCAATATATAAACGTTGTGTTCTCTTGGCGTCTTCATACGGTGTATTGGGCAAAAGGTTGAAGGTTCCAATCCACAGCTGACAATATCAAACAAATCAGCATGCATGTAGATTCATCATCAGAAACCTGTTCACATCATCACTTTCTGATTGCGTCTTCAATTTCTCTATACATAGATTCCCCTAAGAATGAGAATCCTCTCTGTGCGGATAAATATAACTTGGTTGGCCCATAAATAGTCAGATGCTCCTGACTACCCCACAAAATCAGCACTGACTGCTGACATCTTCTCTTCTCTCTTTCGTGTTCCAAATACATTCACCTGTTCTGGAGGTCTGACGAATAATGGGGTATACATCGAACTTGATTGACAAAAGAACCGCAGGGTGAATATGCTTTGCTCATCTTCAAATCTGTGCAAGAGGCATTTGGAACAAATGCGGATGAGTCAATGCGGATGGTCCATTCGTGCGATTGAACATACGACTGGTCCAGTCGCACGACTGAACATACGACTGGTCCAGTCGCACGACTGAACATACGACTGGTCCAGTCGCACGAATGGTCCATTCGCATGGCCCAGTCGCATGAACGGGTCTGCACGCAGAATTTCAGATCTTCAGCCGCCAGGGCTGCCCAAAACCCTAATCTGACGAATTTTACATGAACCGAAACAAGATAGGCATCATCAGATTCGCAAGGGTGATAGGAACGTGGTTTTGAGTTCGATTTTAACATAAAACCAACACACGTTACCAAATCTGAGCAAAACAAGAAGAACACGAAGTGGGTTTAACGTCAAGATCTGAAATTTGATCCAGAAATCAAGAGCTCGGGTTGCTAGAATGATTGTTAGATCATTCCAGCAGTAACCGGCTCTGATACCAATTGTGAAGTCGGCTGGATCGGTAAACATCCGAGCATGTTCTTGACGGAAGGATAAACAACAGCAAAAACCAAGAGACAATCAATCACACGAACTATAATATAATGGTTTCATTGATAAAACCTAACAATTACAAGCTCGTTACAACATAAGAATCAAGACTCTTGGCAAGGGGAGATCGAGCATGACCTCCCCTCTCATCCGGCAGCCCCTAGGCCCCGGGCAGACTCCCTCCCCAAACCCTTAATCTCTCTACACATTGAAACTGGTATATATAGGCTTCGGCCCATATTAGATGCGACTGGGCCCATTCATGCGATTGGACCATGCGTATGGTTCAATCATACGACTGGACCATGCGTATGGTTCAATCGTACGACTGGACCATACTTATGGTTTAGTCTTATGAATTGCTAATCGCATCTCTCAGTCGCACGACTGGCCCATTAGTAAGGCTCAGTCGCACGACTGAGTCTCATTCGCATATGCTCCTGCGAATGACCCAGTTTCATGTGTTTACAACATATCAGGTGTATTACATTTAGCCTAGACTATTCGACAAGCGACGGACACACTATATATGACTATATATGCTCCAACAGTTTGATTCGTGGTTTTTAGAGGATTTGTGTGTGATTTAGGGGTTTTTGCTTGTGAATGCAAATCTGCTCTTGTAGTTGATTGATCTGCAGATTGATAGGGTTAAGTGTTTGTTGAAGTGTTTTTTTGTTTATTTGTGTTGGATCTAGAAAGGCTGGTGCAACCAAAACCAAATCATTTAGACAATTTTGGTGCAACTAATAAAGGACTTCCGAAGCTAAGTATAGAACTTCCGAAGGAAAAGGAGTTCTTCCGAAGACAAAGTGTAGTATCAATTTCTGGAGGAAAACTCCAACTTCCGAAGACAAAACATTCACTTTCGAAGATCAAGACTTAGAGTGAAAGATCAGAAGTCAACTTCCGAAGTATGAATGAAGTCCTCAAGCCTTGAAAGTATAGTAGCCTCTTCCAAAGTATAAGTGGCTTTGGAAGAACTTGTTCCTCCGAAGCCAACTAACCTTCAGAAGACACTACTATTATCCAGTGGACATAAGTATGGTCTCTCTGACACTCCGCTGCAGACCTCTGTGATACTGCATGGCGTTTTCTTAAAAGCCATGTAGTTGACCATACTTTATTCCATTGTTTACCTTTATGAGTTAGTACAGTTGCCAACTTTAGTTGGTGACAAAAGGTAAGTCATAGACATGTCATGACTACCATATCTTAGATAATACTTTATCTAAGGTACCTTAACTTTAGCATTGTAGTATATGCTTTAGTCTTAGGTTTCCAGCTGATATCAAAGTTTATCCGGCTGTAGGATCTAGTATATATACTTTCTCATTGTAACTCACGTTTCATGCTTGTAAGAGTCTTGTAATACTTTGAGTTGAGAAGTAATATATACAAGTGCCTTGAAAAATTGTTTCTTTGTGTTCTTTGCTACTTACTATATTATTATCAACTCTCAAAAGAGACTATACTTCATCTGATCTGAGTGTAGTATAAGTGAGTTTGAGAGAAATTCAGGTCTTAAGTGACAAAACTCGATCCTTCAATTGGTATCAGAGCTTTTTAGGCTCTTGATTGTGAGATCCTACCATCCTAATCAACCTGTTTTTCACTCCTCCTTATACCACACTCAAAATGGCCCTCAACAAGTCTAAAGCAAAGAGGATGATGACTAAAGCACCCATCATCACCCCTGAAAACTTCAGGTCATGTAGCAGATGCATGGAAGGCTTCATCAGGTATCAAGACAGCAAGATGTGGCATCTATTGTCAATGGCCCGTATAAGCCAAAGGTGGTAGGTGGAAACGGTTCCATGATAAAGAAAGCTGTTAAAGACTACTCTGATGAGGACCGGAAGAAGCTGGACATTGATAGCAATGCTATGACTGTTCTCATGACTGCAATACCCAACTCCATCATGGTGGGGTTTGAGCATTGCAAGTCAGCCAAAGAACTATTTGATGCACTTGCTCATATGTACTCCAGCTCCAATGACTCCAAGAAGGACTCACTGAAGCAGCAGTTTGAGAACTTCACCTATATTGCTGGAGAGACCCTCAGCCAGCAATACTTAAGGTACATGGACCTCATTTCTTCCCTTTAGTCTGTATGAATTGCACTTGAACTTAGAGACCTCACAAGAAAGTTCATGAGTGCACTCCCTAATGAGTGGACGTTCTATTGTGTCTCTATCAAGAGGACAGAAAATTTGAACACCCTCACCATGACCGAACTCTATGGCATCCTTGACGGATACCGTTTGGAAATGGAAAACAAGAGAGGCCATCAGACAAGCAGACCCTTGAGTCTTCCTGCTAGCAATGCTTTAATGGTTGCTGAAGGCTTAGGACTCTCCCAACCCCAACAGTACCTGACTTACACCCAACAGCCATCCTATTCTTCTGGGCCATACATCATATTTCTTGAGACTCCAAGGTCTCAACAAGCTCAACAAAGTTCCTTTCAGGACAGCTGTGCTTTTATCTTAGGAAGTTTGCACTCTAGTGACTATCATATTGCTTTGATGATCTAGAGTGCTTCAGCCCAGATGATGTGGAATATGTGGACATAGTCCAACAAATGGCTCTTTTAACCTACAGTGCAAAGAAGTTCTTCAAGAGAACTGGAAGTCAATTTCCCCAGAACCCAACCAACAGCAAATTTGGGTTTGACAAAACCAAGGCCAAATGTTACAACTGTAACCAACTAGGTCATTTTGCAAGGGAATGCAAGGCTCTCAAGTCTAATCCGGGAACCCCACAAGCCTTCACACATCCCTCTACACCAAAGCCCACTGGAAAGTCAACAGAGACAGCTGCAATGGCTCAAGAAGTTGACTGGAGCTTCATGGTACAGGATGTGACTCCTGCTCAAGCACTTATTGCCGGAACAAATGACAATAAGGTATATGAACATCTCTGTACTTTTGCATGTATTTCTAAGGTTAAATTGTATCATAGATACGTAGATTAAATCCGATATTGAGTCTCTAAATTTTTTAAAATCTGATTTTAAAAGGGCTGAATCTGACTATCAAAGAAAAATTGAGGAGTTGAAGAAAAATGTGTCCTTATTAAAACATGAACACACAAACTATAAGACTCAAATAAAGGATTTAATATCCAAATTGTGTGAGGCTCAAGCCCAGCTTGTCACAGCTGAGGCTCAAGCTAGGAAGTATGCTATTTCTGAGCAAAACTTCCAAGCCATTCTTGCATCATCCTCTCAATCAAAACTTTGTTACCAAAACTATGGTGGGTTGGGGACCAATGAAATTGCTCCACCACACTCTTATGAGTCTATAAGACAACAAAGGTGTGGTACTGAAGTGCAAGAGGTTCAATCTGCCGACCTACCTTCGCATGAGTGAAAGAGTGATGCAACCATGGAAACCATCACAAGGAAGAACCAGGTAACTTTACCCACTCCTACCGGTGATGATCAACCGCTGACCACCAAAGCCAGAAGAAGCAGAGCTAAGACAGCCAGAAAAACTACCAAGAAAGTGGCTGAGTCTAAGCTGAAGATAGACCCAAAGCAAAAAGATGTATTCATCTCAGCTGGATTCCAAGTGGTAGCAAATTCTGATTTAGGAAAGGAGTGTAGTACCAGCACTCTTGTCCTACCAAAGGATCAGAAGTTAAAGGGAAAGGTTACTCATGAAGAGAAAAAGAACAAGAAACAGCAATTCTCAAATTCCCAAAAGATTAACATTGCATGCATAATGTGTGATCTACAAAACCACATGGCCAAAGATTGTTATTACAATCCTGCTAGCACACATTATGCAAATAATGTTAAAAGAGAATGAGTTAGGGAAGGTTTCTCATTTGGACCATATCAAATGGTTCAAGTGATAAAAAAGGGAAAGCTTGTTTCCGAAGCAAGGTTGCTTTCGGAAGAAAGTCCTTCTTCCGAAGGGAAAATGGCTTCGGAAGCTAAAGCTGTCAAGACTCAAAAGAATAAAAGAGTCCCCTTGAAACCATCCCACATGAACACTACTTTGGAAGAAAAGGTGGTGAAGGCTTCTTCCGAAAAGAAATAAGCTTCGGAAGAATGCCATGCTACAAAAGCTTCATCAAGCTCATCCTCCATGATCAACCAAGGGATGGAATGGAAGATCAAGGAAGATGTTGCAGCCTAAACCTCTTCTTCAAAGACATCCATTGAACCCCCATGCATAAATTTTGGTTCAATTATGTCACTATCATTGGAAGAACCCAAGACCAACAAGGCTTGGATTCCAATCAAAACTAATCATCTCATCTTATGTGCAGGGACATCCATATAACAAAAATAACAATGTTTGGATTATGGATAGTGGATTCTCCAGGCACATGATAGGGAACAGATCTCTCCTTCAACAATTTCAACATTATGATGGAGATCCTGTCCAGTTTGGAGGTGAGGCCAGAGGATATATTTCTGGCAGAGGAAGTATATCCAATGGAAAATTAAAAGTTGACAAAGTTCACTTTGTTAAACAGCTTGAACACAACCTGTTAAATGTTTCTCAGTTCTGTGATCAAAAGCATCAAATGCTCTTCACAGAACATGAGTGCATTATCCGTAAACCCGGGATGACAATTCCTCAGGAATTAATGCTTCTTAGATCTCCCAAGAAAGGGGATATGTACAAGCTGGATATGAACAATGCTTCCCAAATGGGTGAAGTGTCATGCTTTCTTTCCAAAGCTGATGGTGATGAGTCAACACTACGGCATAAACGAATGTGTCATGTAAATTATTAGACAATGACGAAATTGGCTAAAAATAACTTGGTACATGGTTTGCCTAAAAAGGAATTTTTCTGCAAAGACAACTATGTTGCATGCCTGAAAGGGAAGCAACACCAAGCATCTCATAAATCCAAAGTTGTTAACTCCATAACCACTCCATTACACTTATATTGCCTTGTGATTGTTGATGATTTTACTAGATTTACATGGGTATTCTTTTTAAGAACCAAAGATGAAACTGCTGAAACTTTAAAATATTTAATTCTTAAAATAGAAAATCACTTTGATTACAAGGTTAAAATAATTAAAAGTGATCAAGGGACTGAGTTTAAGAACCATGTTCTTGACTCATTCTGTAGCTCAAAAGGGATTGCTAGACAATATAGTGCTCCTAGAACTCATCAACAAAATGGTGTTGCTAAGAGGAGGAACATGACACTTATTGAGGTTGCTCAGACTATGTTAGCTAATTCAAAGCTGCCTCTAATATTCTGGGCAGAGGCAGTTAGCACTGCATGCTATGTGCAGAACAAGGTTCTTGTAGTTAAGCCACATGGAAAAACCCCTTATGAGGTATGGAACAAGAGGCCACCGTTCATTGGCTTTCTAAGGTCCTTTGGCAGCAGTTATACCATACTTAACACAAAAGACAATTTGGCAAAATTTGTTTAAAAGTCGAATGATGCTATCTTTGTTGAATATTCCTCTAACTCTAAAGCTTATAGAGTTAATAACATTAAAATAAAACAATTTGAGGAATCTTTTAACATTGTAGTTAATGAACACACTCCTTGTGTTAGGGGGAATGGCCCTATTCATATCTTTGATTTAGAGTTATTTACAAACTATTCTAAACCATCTTAAAAGAATGTTTTAGCTGAAACAGGTGCTCAATGTGATTCTGATGATGACCAACTATTTGAGCTACCCAGACCTATTCTAAGTTCTCTAAGAGCTGCAACAAATCAAGCTCCCACTATTGGAAGATCTGACAGTATGACTATCTCAAGGGATAGTGGAGCTTCAACCAGCGGTTCACCTATTGACCCTCAAACTTTATCAGGTGACACTGCACAACACCAAGCTGATGGAAGCAACATCTTGAAGGAATAGGCAATTGTTAATGCTGCTTCAAAGAAAACAAATGATGATGATGTTTCTTATTCATTTAATCAGTCCTCATTGAATGAGTTTGAAACAACAGCTGGACCAAGTGTTCAAGCTCCTGAGGAAAATATGTCCAATCTGGATCTATCTTTGCAAATGGAGCTAATTCCTAGACTTAGGATTCACAACACTCATCCAGCTGAGAACATCATAGGGGAAGTCTCTGAAGGTGTGAGAACAAGAGGACAAACTTACAATGGGAATGTCTGCTTGTACTCATGCTTCTTATCCCAGATGGAACCCAAGAAGGTGGAAGATGCCTTGAAAGATAGTAGTTGGGTTGAATCAAAGCAAGAGGAGTTGCTTCAATTCAAAAGACAAAAGGTTTGGAACCTATATCCGCTACCATCTGGTCAAGTACCTATAGGCACTAAATGGGTCTTCAAAAACAAGAGAGATGATTAAGGCTTGATCATCAAGAACAAAGCAAGACTGGTGGTTCAAGGATACACTTAAGAGGAAGTAATCGATTATATTGATGTCTTTGCACCTGTTGCAAGACTTGAGGCAGTTAGGATCTTCCTTGCTTATGTTGCATCCAAGAACTTTACTGTCTACCAGCTTGATGTCAAGTGTGCCTTTCTATATGGGGATAAAGATAGGGAAGTTGATGTGTGCCAACCTCCAGGATTTGAAGACCACAGCACCCCAACTATGTGTGCAAATTGGATAAAGCTCTATATGGGCTGCACCAAGCACCTAGGCTGTGGTATGAGACATTGTCTCAGTTTCTCCTGAAGAATGGTTACACTAGAGGTACCATTGATAAGACTCTTTTCATAAGGAAGTATGGGAAAGACATCTTGCTCGTTCAAGTCTATGTTGATGACATCATATTGGTTCCTCAAATGACCGAATGTGTAAAGACTTTGAGAGCATCATGGAGAAGAAGTTTGAGATGAGTTCCATGGGAAAAATTGGCTTTTTCCTTGGAATTCAGGTGAAGCAAATGAAGGAAGCGTTTTTCATCAAATAATCTAAGAATGTCAATGACATATTAGAAAGTTTTGACATGGAAGATTGTAAGACAGCCAAAACACATATTCCCAGAAACCATAATCTATGCCCTGACTCTAAGGGGGAGGATACTGATCAACATCAGTATAGAGCAATTATTGGTTCTCTGATGTATCTCACAGCAAGTAGACCTAATATCATGTTTGCAACTTGCATTTGTGCAAGATATCAAGCTGCTCCAAAGGTGTCTCACCTAGTTGCTGCCAAGAGAATCCTCAAATACCTCAAAGGAGCACCTAAATTAGGTCTCTGGTATCCTAGGAATAGTGATTTCAATCTCTATGGCTACTATAACAGTGACTTTGGTGGCTACAATATCAACAAGAAATCAACATCAGGTGGAGGTCAATTTCTTGGTGGAAGGATCATCTCATGGCAATGCAAGAAGCAATCCTATGTCTCTACATCAACCGTTGAAGCTGAATACATTGCTGCTGCTAGTTGCTATGCTCAGCTGTTGTGGATTCAGAACCAGATGATAGACTATGGATTCAACTTCATGAGCACTCATATCCACATTGACAACAATAGTGCTATCTCCATTACTGAAAATCCAGTGAAGCACTCCAAGACAAAGCACATTGATATGAGGTACCATTTCATTAGAGATATTCATGAGAAAAAATTAATTAAGCTAATCAAAGTTGACTCAAATGAACAATATGCTGAGTTGTTCACCAAAGCTTTTGATGAACAAAGATTTAAGTATCTCATTACAGCTATTGGGATGATAAACATTGATTAATTCATCTCATTTGAAAGCCTTTTTAATGTGTAAAGTCTTGTGTCAAAACAATCTAAGCCCTGTTACAAAAAGTCCTTCTCTGAAATTTTTACTAAGTATAAATTCTTCTGAAGAGGAATTAACCCTCGGAAGATGTTTTACATATCTTCCGAAGCATATTCCTCCCAGGATAATTTTCTTCTCGGAAGAGTTTTTAGTCTCGGAAGAAGCGATTAATGATAGGATCAAATGTACCAATCTGTTATAACAATTCAATGAAATTCACACAAAGTAATCAAATCAAAACAAGATATCAACAGAATTCAAGTTTTCATTAATATCAAGCTCAGACAATTACAAAGTATGAAAGCAGGTTCGAATACAATTCTTAGTTCCCTACAACCTGTAAGTCTAAGCTATTTATAATGAAAACAAAAAGTAAAGGAACTAACTAACTACACAAATAGTCCCTATACTATTACAAAATATTAAAAAACAACTAAAGACAACATGTTAATCTTTTTAGGAGCACTAACAATACTCCCCCTAAGATTGACATGGTCTTCTGTCTTCAAGATCTTCAATTTTTGTCTTCTTTGTCTTTTCTTCCATCTTCAACTTTATCTTCATCCTTCATCTTCAACTCTTTATCTTCATCCTTCAAAGAAATCTTCTGGTTCTTCCATCGGCTTCTGTTTATACATCTCTAACTCTTTCAAAGCATTTGAAATTGCAGACTTGAATTTACTTGCAAGAATGCGTTGTTTGGGTTTAGATTCATTCGTCTTAATTTCCATCTGGTTCATTCTCTCCAAGGTATCTTTTGACAGACATGAGATATCAATGTTAGCATACAACTCAATAGGCTTTTGACTTTCCTTTGAGTATACTTCCAGTACTCCTTTTCTTGATATTCTCATGAATTCAATATATTTAATATCTTTCTTGACAATGTTGGCAAAAGAAAGAGCCTTTCTCAGAGATATTCTTTCCATAGCTGCATTCATCACATTAATAATGGAAATGAAATATTTCTTGTCTTGCTCCGCTATTTCAGGAGATACTTTCTCAAATTTTTGTACTGACAAAAACGAGATATAACTCGGATGTAAAAGCTTTAGCTCAAAAACTCCAAACAAAGTAATCATGTCCTCATCCCATCTTTCTAGATTTCGAACCAACTTAAGCTCAAACGTCTCAGTGTTATAAAACCATCTGAGGATTGGCTTGGAGTTTTGATTACCATTTATTACTTTAAGGCCAGGAGTTGTAACCTTCTCAAAATACTTGTCATGAAATTCAATCATATAATGTTCCTCCTTAGAATGTAATCCCTTGATCTTTTTATTATTCCTCATAGTAACAAAATACTCCTTATCCTCTTGCTCACATCTTGTATTAAGAAAATTACTTGACCGATCCAATCCTCTTCTTAATAATTCTACAAACATCTTGCCACGTTTTGAATCAGAAGGATTGATCAGAGGTAACCTATTCAGCTCTTTCAAATCTTGCACTGGAAGTTTTATGATGCTAGAGTAAAAGTGATATACATCCCACACAGCATTTACTCTTTTTATCAAGAACGCATCAAATACTTCATCATACTTCCATGCAATGATCTTTACTTGGTTGGTAAAGTCTGGAGCAATCATAGCATTCAGCAGTTCAGCAACTGATTGTCCTCTTTGCAATACGTTTCTTACCAAATCTCTTGTTGATCTTGAATTGTCAAAAATATGCCTTTGTTCAGTAGAAGCTTTATAAGCTTGTCTTTCTGGATCAGGAAACATTTCAATCAACTCTTTCCTGTGAACGTGTGCATCAGCAAATCTTGACATTTGTTTAATCTCCTGTGGCTTTAACATTCTTGTTCTCTTTGTTATTTCAAGATACTGAGGATTATCTGTATCAAGTACTATCATTTTCTTCAATTGTTTCTCAGTCTCTTGAAAACTTCTAACAAGGTTCCTCAGTGATACAGATTGTAGCCTTTTTAGTTTTCTCCAAGGGTAGTTTCTAGATTGCAACCATGATCTAAGAGCAGGAATACTCATATCTTCTGGATCAGGATGGTGCAACTCTGAGCTAGATAGTTTTTCTACATTAATCACTTCTTTTGCTCTTGTCCATTCACCATGCTCAACAACATTCTTATTTGGATCTCCTGGTGCTACTGACTCTGCTGAAATACATTTCTCATATTCATCGTTAATCTGAGAAACAGTCAGTCCATCCAAATATACACGATTGTATTTCATCTTCACAAGATAATTATATCTTTCTTCAAAGTCTTGTGGTGCTTCATCTTGTTCATGAGTATGTTCTTGTGAAGAGAAATGTGATACAAATTGAGCTTCATCAATGTCTTCATCATCTAGAACTTCATCATACCAATCATTAGTGTATACTTCCTCAATATCTTCTAAAGCCTCAATCTGTTCTTGAACATTCTGTTCTTCAACAGTTTCTTCAGTTCTTTGCATCTTAGAAGATGATTCAGTTATGCTTATATCTTCTACTTCACCTACTTTTCTTTTTCTTTATCTGCTCAAGATTTTCATCAACATTTATCTCAGTACTTATTACTTGTACTGGTGAGATAGGCTTCTAAGCTTCCTTTTCTTTTAGCAAATCATCTTTGAGCTTTTCATTTTCTTCAGTTAGTTTCTTAAACTTATCCTCAAGAATATCATAATCTTTGATCATAACTTCAAAATTCTTGATTACATCTTCTTTATCTTTAGCAAACCTCACAATCTTTTCATCTTTTGAGGCATTTTCTTCAGTCAACCTTAAGTTTTCATCCTTAAGCTTTTGAATTTCTTTTTCAAGAGATATGTTTATCTCTTTCATCTTTTCATTCTCCAATCTCAACTCTTCAAGCTCTTTCTCTTTACTCAGATTTTCATCTTTCAATCTTTCCAACTCATCAATATTCACTATCTCCTCTGTTTGTACAGACACATTGTGTGTCATATTCACAGGAATTTTTTCTACTCCTTCATAAAAATCAACTTCAAATACTGGATTGTATAGTATATCATTCATAAAGTCAAAATCAAAGGTTTGATTTTGTGAATTAATTTCCTGTACAGCTTCCTCATGAATCTCATCAACATTTCCTTCATCCATAATTTGTGTTTCATCAACAGTATCATCATGAATATCATCAATATTAGTTTCTTCAACCACATTTTGAGGTTCATCTTCAGTATCTTCTTCATTTCTTTCCTCAGTTTCTTCTTGATGTGCTTCAGTGGCACCATCATTTCTATCATCATCATCATTGTCATCACTTCCTTAACTTGATGAGCTTTCAGAAGATTCATCCTCATTTTCTTCAGCACCATCATTATTATCATCATTTTCATTGTCTTCATCATCATCTTCTTCTGATGAGCTTTCGGTAACATCATCTTCACTTTCTTCCTCATCTTCTACATCCTCAATCAGATCATTTAGATCTATTGGTTCTTCTTCAGACAGATGAAAATGTTGCTGATTAATGTCTACTTCATTCATTGCTACATTCCTGATATAATTAAAAACTAGAATGTTTTGAGCACCAGTGATCATTGCCAGTCTTTTGTAAACAGCATCTGACATGTGCTCTAACTGTAGCTTTTCACCAGTAACTCATTCAGCATACAAATCAGGATTTGCTTCATTAATGAGCAATTGGAGGAATCTAGGATACATCAAATACTTATTCCTAACTCCTCTTTCAAGGTTGAAAATGAAACCATTCATTATCCACTTAGCCATATTGAATCTTCTATTTGTAGCTAAGGCAATAATGGGAGATGCAATGTCTACAGGAAATGAATCCCAACCAGCACTTCTTTTAGACATGCAGTGTTGAAAGATATAGCATAACAGCTTCCAATGCTTAAATACTCGAGCTCTAAAAAATTGCTTTTTGGGGAAGTGATCTGGATGACCCATTTGTAGAAAAACCTCTCTACATTCATTAAAAGTATATTCTGATAAGTCTTCAGGGTCATTGTCACCAAGCCTTAATGCTATTCTAATAGCTTCTTCAGATACTTCAAGCATTCTTTCTGTAGTAATAAAAGCTCTTAGAACTTCGTTTCCTTCATCATCTCTTTCAACTTGTGCAGTTCTCCAAAATCTCTTAATCATTCTTCCATTGATCATTGGTCTTGCACACATAGCAAAGACATATTTTGTTCTGAGCAGAAATCTAATAATTTCTTCATATCCAATGGCTTCTCTTGTTTCATCATTTAAGTAGGCAGCCACATTATGCTTTGGCTCAAACTTTAATTCTGCCATCTGCAAAACACAAAGAAATTATTATAAGAAAATTGAATATTGATTAATGAAATTTATTCCTACATATGACTTAGCAATTTTAATTTATAACTTTTTCATTTCAATTTGACTTATTAATTTGACTTTTGATTTTGACTTTTGAATTTGACTTTTTATTTTTACTTTTGAATTGAGATTTCAAGTTGTATAACATAAATCTTTATTCATTTTGAATTCATTATCTAACATTTTAATTTTGATTTACTTCTTTAAAAAAATTTATTTTATTTTATTTTTATTTTTATTCAAATTTTTGACTGTCTGTTCATCTTCTTCAAGACCCGACTGCTTTAACAATCATCAATTCATTTTCACTTTCAAATTAAGAACATTACATCAACATACTCGCAAACAGATTCTTATCAATAATCCAGTGTCAATTTTAGATATTATTCACATTTGATTAGTTAAACTTGAATTATATAGGGTTCGAACGCACAAATAGCATTCAAACGCCTATGTCAATACTCTGATTTAACCAAACATTTACAGATTTGAATCACAAACTTACGTTTATGTATCCAAATACTATCTATAATCAATAGGATTTGATGCAATCTCAGATGAAATGAGAATATGAAGATAAGTGATAGTCGCAATATCAGGGGTTTTGTCTGAGATGACTCATAACAGAGAAGTGAAATGATGCTTTGTAACAGATCTTATGATTAAACACAGTATCAATAGGTGTGAGTGGTGTAACTTAACAAGCATTCAATCTGATAAGCTAAAACAACTCAAAAGTACTCAGATGAATACACACAAGCATTAATATTTAGTTTGATCCCAAGAATTTACTTTTTCAACATAATAGTCAGATATTGTCTACATATCATATCTGCTCATGTATAGACTTTATTAATGAGTGAAGTATGCAACTGATCTCACTAATGTACTATCATTTCTCACATGTTACATAACATAATCCTTTCTAAAAGACTCTATTTTTGTAGTTTTAATATATATTTTTGAATTTGAGTTTTTCTTAGGAAACAAGAATCACACACACAGAAAATATAAACAGGCAATTAGCAATGAGAGGATCACTTATGATGATCTTTTGATTTAGTGAGTTCACATATGATTTATAAGACCAATTGATTCTACTAAATACTCAAACCGTCCTAGCAGAAAGGCTTTAGTAAATAGATCTGCCAATTGTTTTTTTGTTGCAATTTGAATCAATATGATTAATCCTTTTTCAGAGTTATCCCTAAGAAAATGATATCGAATTTCGATATGTTTTGTTTTTGAGTGTTGAACAGGATTAGCTGTTATGAACATAGTAGTTGTGTTATCTATGTAAATTGGTGTTTTAAGAAAATTGAACTTGTTGGACGTCATATGCCCAAGACACATACAAGATTGATGTGGTTAGTATGTTATGATCCAAGTCAGGTCATACCCAATAACAAGCTATGCAAACACCAATAAATGTTTGTTTGTTGATGAGATCATACAAATAAACATTGACACCAATTTAGAAAATGAGTTTTCTAAAACATTGCTTTGTGGTAGAACAACATTATATGGATAGTTTGTTCATGAGATATTATTTGTTTCATTATTTAAGTTGGTTAAATAATAACAAATAAAAGTGTGTTATGGTTATAAGATTAAAAGGGGTTTTAATTTTATAAAAACTTATGGTTGAAAGAGTAATTATATGTAAGTTTCAAATGGGAGGGAAACCCATTTTGGTTTCAATTTTTCGGCCACCCATGTGGGCTTATTGGTAGCTTTGTTTTGTCTTGGTTTTTGCAAGACTTAACTCACTCTTTCACTCAACCACACCACACACCTTTCTCTCACACACACAAGGCCAAAACTCTCTCAAAGAACAATCTATTTTCGTTCAAAAGGGAAGAAAGAAAGGGCTGAAAAATTCGATTTTGTTGGCAGCACTTCAAGATCTTCTTGGCTGATTCGGTTTGTTCAAAAGGGAGTACATCTTGGTGTTCTTCTACCTAACAAGATTAGGTGTTTGTTTAGGCTTGTGGGTATACAAGCTTGAGGTTCTCTCTCTTGAGGGTTGGACATTCAACAACATCTCCACATTCATCTCATACATCTACAAGTTTCGTACAAAAGGTTGTATCACTAAACACCCTATGGTTGTTATGTCTTGTTTGATAGCATACTATTTAATATATATTTTAATCCTCATTCTTGGGTTTTGTTGGTGGTTTAATATGGCACATCTTTTCAGATTATAAACCATATGTTAAACCTCTTATTCCGCTGCGTTTTCATAGTTTAAATGGTTAAACTAAGTGTTTTACATGTGACAAAACCCATCAATGGCATCTAGAGCCAGGTTATATGGAATATGTGCTTCAAAAGGTCTTGAAAAGTTAGTTTTCATGGACCTTTTCAACCCATTAGGGGCTGTTTTGTTGTGGTTGTATGAATCCCTTATGTTTCAAGGTTTAATCTTGCATGCTTTAGTATAAACCTTGAAAGATTTACATCAAATGGTTGATTGTGTTGTTTGGACAACCTTAAAGTTTAAGTTTATGTTGGCTGAAACTTTAGGGCTGAAATAAGGGATTTTTTGTTGTTCTTGGATGTTGAATGTGTTTCATATTATGGTGCATAACATAGCCTTGGCCTCATGTGTTTGGTTTTGGTTGATTGTTGTATGTCATGTTGGTTTGTTTCTTTAAAGGGTTGTATTTTGTGTTTTGTATCTTGGGTTGTAATTTTAATAATTTATTTGGTTATGTAATAAATAGATTAGGTGCATTTCTTTTATTAGAAAAATTGTATTAGGATATGATTTTGTAAAAGAAGATGCACAAGATGAAGACTCAAAGAAGGACACAAAAGACATGGACACTTGAAGCATTTGGATGCGGATTCAAGTGGGAGTTCATGGACACATTTTGATGTGTCATCTTCACCCTTAGGAAAGACCTTATGACAACACTTGTGATGGCAAACAAGTGTGGTCAACTTAGTGGCTATGGTTATGCACCCATGTTTGTATGTTTATGCTTGTTTGGATGTTTGTTGTTTGATTGTTTGGTTGATATTTGGATATGCATTACAAACTCATTAACAAACTTAACAAGCTGAAAATTTGATGGTTCTTTATCATTAAGTGATTAATAGAAGGTTATTAAAGGATTAATGGTTTTAATAAAAGAGGTTTTATTAAAAGTGAACCATAGGGTACCTTGTATTTGAAAGCATGCAAATATAAGGTACATAGAGTTTTCTAAACTAAGATTATGAAAACTTAAATTCCTTTAAACAAGTTTAACACCATCCTTTTGCACAACACTTGAGTCATTTGAAAACTCTTAATGGGATAAAGGTCACCTCACCATTTTGAGGGAACTTGTGATTTGAGGTGGGAATACCATATTTGTGGGATAAAGGTCACCTAACTACTTATGTTGAAAAACTCACATGTGTGTGCAAGTAGGGTAACTTGATTTGCAAACCATGTTAAATGGATCACCTACAATATGGTTTACAAAGGTGTTGATGGGATAAACATGCCGACTATACATATGATGTTTAAAGTCGATCCCATACCCTAGAAGTTGCAAAGGGTTGCAATTGTCAAAACGTTGACTACCTTGTTAATTTAAATAATGGGATAAAGGTCACCTAACCACTATTTAAATGTAACGTTGGATTCTAGATTTAAAATTGTGTAAGACACTTAAAAGGGGTTTTAATTATTAAAATATGAACAATATCGAAATTACTAAAATTGAACTTTGTTATATTTTATAGATGGCCACCAACAATAATGATAACAATGTAATCCCGACCGCTCACTCCCTATCACTAAGAACGATTCTCCAAAAGGAGCGTCTAAACCATAATAACTTTATTGATTGGTTTCGAAACTTGAGAATTGTTCTCAAACAAGAGAAACGATCATACATTTAAACGATCCAATTCCCGATCAACCTAGTGAGGATGATGAGGAGGCCTATAATAATTGGGTAAAATACACTGAGGACTCGGTCCAAGTGTCTTGCCTTATGTTGGCAAGTATGACTCCAGATCTCCAAAAGGAGTATGAACATCATGGAGCGTACGACATGATAACCCAGTTGAAGGAAACGTTCTAACAACAAGCACGGGTTGAGCGCTTCGAAATAGTTCGAGCACTCCATGTGTGTCGTATGGATGACACCCAATCTGTTTCATCTTATGTACTTAAGATGAAAAGCCACATTGACCGCCTCGAACGGCTGAATTGTCCAGTCTCGAAAGAGTTGGCTACGGATTTGATCCTCAACTCTTTGTCAAAAAGGTTTGACAAATTTGTCATGAATTATAACATGAACGGGTGGGATAAGAACATAAGTGAGCTTCACTCTATGCTCAAAACTGCCGAGGCGGCCATGGGTAAAAGGGTTTTACCCGTTCTCACCATCAATGAAGGTGGGTACAAGAAGAGGCCTCACCCCGCACCCAAGGCAAATGTTGCCAAGGGTAAAGGGCACATTAGGGGAAAGGGAAAGGGAGTGGTAAGAGCGCCACCACCAAAACCAGCGGAGAAGAAGCAAAAGGTTGCTTCAAATGACCCATGCTTTAAGTATGGGAAGATTGGACATTAGGCAAGAAATTGCCCAGTCCATCTCAAAGAGTTGCAAGCAAAGAGGGATGCCGGGCAAACCTCAGGTACAATTTTCATGATCCATATTGGTCTAAATTTAATATCCTCTAACACATGGGTATTGGATACCGGATGTGGAACTCATATTTGCAACTTATTGCAGAGGTTCAAAAGAAGTAAGGACTTCAAGAAAGGGGATGTGAGCCTCTACATGGGAAATGGGGCAAAGGTTCAAGTTGAAGGCCGAGAGGACTACATCTTGAAGCTTCCAAATGGTTTGGAAGAAATTTTGAACAATATTTTGTATGCTCCTAGTTTGACTAGGAACATTATTTCTGTTGCCCAATTAAGACAATATGGTTATGTTTTGTCATTTATTGAGAATGAAATTCATGTTTCTTTAAATGGCACGTTTTATTTTAAAGCTATTCCTGTTAATGGTATTTATGAATTGGTTCGTGAAAACACATTATATGATAGCTCATTGTACCAAACCACCACTAAGAAACTCAAATTGGATTTGAGTGATACCTATCTTTGGTATTGCCGTCTTGGTCGTATAAACAAGAAGCGCATACAAACACTTCAAAAGAACGGTCTTTTGAAAACAAATGAATATGATTCATTCGATGTATGTGAATCTTGTTTACAAGGTAAAATGACTAAGGCACCTTTTAGTGGCAAGTCCGAACGGGCAAAAGATTTATTAGGCATCATACATTCGGATGTATGTGGTCCTTTTAAGCCAATGACTAGGTACCATGAAAGATACTTCATTACCTTTACCGACGACTATAGTCGATATGGTTATGTGTACTTGTTAAGACACAAAGATGAAGCTTTTGAATGTTCAAAATCTTCCAAAATGAAGTAGAAAATCAACTCAACAAGAAAATAAAAATTCTCCGCATCGATAGAGGAGGTGAATACCTGAATGATGCTTTTAAAGACCATCTTAGAAGTTGGGGTATTGTCTCACAACTATCCCCACCTGGAACACCACAACATAATGGCATGTCCGAGAGGAGAAATTGAACTCTATTAGATATGGTTCGATCTATGATGGCTAAAAGCTCACTACCTCTATCATTTTGGGGTTTCGCTTTGCTCTCTGCGGCCTGTATTTTGAATATGGCCCCAACCAATAAAGTGGAAACGACACCTTTTGAAATATGGCATGGAAGGGTTCCATCATTGTCATATTTAAAGGTATGGGGTTGTGAGGCTTATGTTAAGACTCCCACCTCAAACAAGTTAGAAACCCGTTCCACTAAGTGTATCTTCATTGGATATCCCAGAGATTCTATGGGATATTATTTCTATGATCCATTGGAACAAAAGGAGTTTGTTGCCAAGAAGGCTGAGTTCTTAGAAGCTAAGTTCCTTACGAAAGGAACTAGCAGTAGAACTGTGGATCTTGAAGAGGATCAAGAACCACAAACCGATACACGTTTGGTTGACACTAGCACTCATCATGAGGATGTTGAGAATGATCAAGTGGTTGATCAATATACACAAAACGTTCGCAGATCTGTGTTGGTCCATGTGATCGAAAAACAGTGCAATTGAAGTGATGAATTGCTCAATATCTAACATCCATGCTAAACAATAACAATTGAGAAGATAGAAGACAATTCTAACACATATTTGATAACAAAATGAACAATAACAATCAATAACATGAAGCACAATAGTATTTCTTTGTAAAACTGCTTAGAATAGGTAACTTGCAACAATGATCCACGATTATGGTTTTGCAAGCTTACCTTACAATGAGAATTGACAAAAGAATATATAGCAGTTGTAGTTTCGCAGACAGTTTCGCTACCAGCGAAACTGTCATGCTGAAACTATAGTTTCGCCCGGCAGAACACAAGTTCGCCGGGTAAACTAGAACAGCAAACTGTGAGCGAATGTATAGATTCGCTCACAGTTTCGCTGGACTGCCAAAACTACACAATACAAAGAACATACAAAAGGAAACTAACAAAAGTCCTATTACAAGTAAAGTAAACAACTATACTAAAGTGAGTCCAACCTATACATGATCTTTAATACTCCCCCTAGGTTGGATCTCACTATCTTCACTCTTCTTGATTTGACTTATCAGCTCCAGATTCCTCTGCTGCTGTTGATCTGTCTTCATCGCCTCCTGTAGCAACATCCTCAGAAGCTTCAGCCAATGATCCTCCAAGGTTCTTTCCTGCATCACTAGCTTCTTCAGAATGACCACTAGCCTTAATAAACTGCCTTGTCAGATCTTGAACATCCATATCAAACTCATCCTGAGCTCTCACCCTTTCAGCTAGCTTCCTGACCTCCGACCTTACTCCCCTTATCTTGTTTGCAACATTCATGAACAAACTAGCTTCTTTTCTAGTTTCCTCTCCAGCCCCAGATTTAATGTGATTTTCACATAGTACCAAAAGGTCTTCATCACAAAAACTAAACAACTCCATCGGATCAAACACTCTGAACTCTTTTCCATGTTTAGCTCTAATCACAGCCTCTCCAGTATTGTTGTCATAAAACCACTTCTTAAAGTCCTGTAGTTGTTTGGGAAGAGCATCACCCAATCTTACCCGATTTACAGTCTTTGGAGGTTTAACTCTTAGTACAATCCTTCCTTTTCATGTCTCCCAATCTTTATCCTTCTTTGATCTCTTTCTTTCAGCTTTCATATATCCAAAAGACTCAAAATTATCATTAAGTCCATTTTTTATTTCCTTCTCAAGAAATGATGTTCTTTCACTTAAGTGAGCATTGATCAAAGGTAGAGTTGCTAAACGTCTCAAATCCCATTTAGGCAAGGTCTTAAAAGCCTTCCTCTTAAGCATATAACTGATATTTCCTCTCCGTCTCTTGATCATGAACATCTTTAAACTTGGATTGTAACACCAGCTTATGATTTTCTTATCGGCTTCCTTCCTGCTTAATCCCTCCAAATTTTGAAACAAAGGAGTGATTTCCTCCACCTCCTTCTCTTTCACCAACCAATCATTTTTATCCATTTCAAAAACATATGCATCATCTTCTCCCTTCTTAGCAACATAAATCAAGGGTCGCTCATCAACTTCATAGAACTCCGGCTCTGAATCATAGTCTATAAGTTGTTCATCTTCCTCCTCTTCATCAACCAACCCTTTGCCTCTATCAGATACTCCTTCAGTAGTAGCTGTAACAACAACTTCTTCACCAACAAGATGTTTTTCAAAATCAAACTGCATGTTTACAAACCTAGCTTCAATAATATCTTCCTCATCATTCCTTCCAACATCCTCTCTTGGAATTTCCTGCTCTCCTCCACCAGTAGTTGCTTCTCCAGAAGTGCCCTCTCCTACCTTAGATGAAGTACCCACATTCAGAAATGAGTACTTTGATGTATCAGTCAAATCATCTAACTCAGATTGAGTCAGTTGACTAGGTAGGCCGGCTGCAGCTTTCATTTGTGTAATCTCCTCAAACAACTTCTTAATCAGTTTGTTTTGATCAACTAACATTCTCTGCATTTCTTCAATCACCTCATCTTTCTGTCTTTCTCTGATTTCCTGATTTGTAAGTTTAGTCTTAATCATACTCAGTTCATTAGCCAACGAAGTATTCAGGTTGCGTATCACATCCTCATCAAGATTTTCACTGGCCTCTCTTCTAGCTGTAAATCCCTCATGTCTATGTTTGGTTTGCCGCTCAGGCTCAGCAAAATCAGTTTTCTTCTTAGACCTCCTTTCTTTCTCAACCCTGACTTCCTCAGCTTGTGCATCAATATCCTCTTCAAAATCATAATCCTTTTCTTTGGCATATCTCTTCCTTTTCTTTGTAACCTCAGCTTGCTGTACTCTTGTTTCTTCATCTCTTTTATTCTCAGACTCATCCACTCGTCTAATATAATTCCAGCGTTCTGGAGGATACATATTTTCCCAAAGATGGGTGATTTTACCACTAAAGTCGTGGCGAATGGCACAGCAGTCAGCAAAAATACGGGGATTCATCTGCACCAGCCTCTTGATCTCTCCATGTTTTGGAACATCAGGTATAAGATCATCAAAAATCATCTGAAGAAAACGAGGGTATAGCAGCCATTTGTCTTTCTTTACAGCCATCACATTCTCTGCCATACATGCAAAAATCAATCTAGCTATATTGGCCTTCTCCTCTTTACAACACAACACCATTGCCTTAGCCCAATCAAGATTAAGTCCATCGGATCCACCTTTACGGTGATCTAGACACATGATAAAAACATGAGCGATATATCTCCATTCTTTAGATAAGAATGACTTCTTGATCTCTTTCCTTGAACCAAAGGCTGGTCCCTCATACCCCATACTTCTATAAGCTTGAAACACCTCAGACTCTGTCATAGCTACTTCATCTCCAGAATCATCTTCAAGTCTAAGAATCCTCAAAACACTCTCAGCAGTGATTGTCACATCATGATCAATAACTTTGGCAGTGATTCGTTGTACATCTCCTCTAGTATCATATTCTGCAGATCGCCAAAAATCTCTAATATGAAGATCATAAATAGTAGGCGAATGAGATATGGCATAGGCTATAGGTGATCTTTGAAGCCATCTGATACAATCTCGAAATCCAGCTGCCTTAGGGTGAGTATCATCTAAAATGGCTGTGATGTTATTCCGCTCATCAAATTTGAGATTAGCCATGATAACCTGATAAAGAAAATAATTAAATTTGAATGAGAAATTATGTAAATAAGAAAATAATACTAAAACAAAGGAAACTAGCAGTTTCGGCAAGCGAAACAATAGTTTCGCTCACTAAGATATGATAGTTTCGCTGAACAAAAACAGTTTCGACAATGAAAACTAACAGTTTCGACAAGCGAAACAATAGTTTCGCTCATTTAAACATGTTATTTTCGCAGAACAAAAAACAATTTCGACAAGGTGAGGATAGATTAAAGAAGATTTGCTATTAATTTCTCCAAGCACAAACATAGTTTCGCTATAACAAATTAGTTTCGCTGTTCAAAAATTAGTTTCGCTGTTCACAAGAAAACATGATCAAGCGAAACTGTGCAAGTTTAAGACCAGATACTGCTAAACTAAAGATAATTTGGCGAAACTGTTAAGTTCGCCCGGACAGCATAACTTTACAGTTTCGCTGAAAAGATGAGAACTTTCGTTCAGTTTCGCAGAAGAATCTGTAATTTCGCTGGAAGAACAGCGAACCCACCGAAGAGTCAAAATCCAAATCACTTAAATGGAGATGATTTTAACCAGATTAAAAGATGTTACAAGGTTCGAAACTCACATGCGAAGCAAATGACACTATTAATCAGTCCAAAACACAATCAAAATACAATATCGCCAAATATCGTCACGGAGAAACCCTAAGAACTACACAGATCGTTTTTGCGAATTATGAGAAAAATTTCGCAAAAACAACTTAAATATCAAATAGTTTCGCAGCTAGCGAAACTATAAATTCGTAGGGCGAATTTACAGTTTCGCCCAGTGTGAAACTGTAATTTCGCTAAGATATAACCAGTTGACAACTAATTAGTAAACTTAGCGAAATTGCAGTTTCGCTTTGCGAAACAATTATTTAATTTTTTTTATTTATTATTTTTTATTTATTTTTTTTATTTTATAATAAATTTTTTTATTTTTTATTATTTTTATTTTTTTATTATTATTTTTTATTATTATATTTTTTTATATATTTTTTTTATCATGAAGCACATCACATAATGAGATCTAAATTAATCAGAGATCATATTTTCTAGATATTTATGAACATAAAGATGATCAAAAATCATCGACCAGCAATGAGATCATACTGAATACAGGATCTGATCACAATCTGCACAGAAACAACTGAAATTAGAACAAATCAATAACGATTGCTGATATAATTGTCCACTTAAACTCATGCCTTATCCTTTTTCAACAAATAGCTTATGATTTGTTTAAGGTTCAATTAGATGCTTTAGAATGTTAGGACCCCACAATCATTTGGTAAAAACCCTCACCCAACCTCAGGATTTCTTGAATTTTAAATCAATCTCCATAGAACAAGGCTTGTGCATTGGTGTGCAAATGATTATAAACAGAAAATTTCATTCTGAAAGGAACTCATCGATAAGATGATTTGACATAATTATATCAAAATGGTGAGAGCTCCAGATCTATACTCACGTATAACAGAGGAAATAACCATTTAAACATGTGCTGATGAGAGCTCCAGGTCAGTACTATCGTACAACAGAGGAGATCATCACTCCAGGTCAGTACTTCCGTACAGCAGAGGAGATTAGCACAGACATACGATACCTCAACACAAAAATATACCAGCTATGGTTCAGGGAGATGACATATCAAAGCAAAATGGACGAAAGATTCATTCTCAATCCAATTTTTGTCAGGACTCAGTTTTTGTGCAAGGCAAAACAATTGAGTAAATCCAGACATTCTTAAGCATGATGTTTAATTTAATCATAAAGCTGCTGTCTACTTTATTCGTCAAGCTGGGTCTATCAAGCATATCGTTAAAGAATCTGATCAATTTTCCTTAAAAATTTATGTGAAACAGAATCCAGTATCAGTTACTATCATTTCTCATTGAAGCACCGGTCATATATAAAAATATACTTAGAGAATATACAATCATTTCTCATCATGTTAAATTCCGATCTCAGAATTATGAAATTACTCCCCCAAATTCTTATTTTCAATAAATCATTTTTTTTATTATTAAATTTTTTAATCAAAGAAATAGAAAATGAAAATTTAAAAAGATATTAACCCGAGCATAGAAATCAATTCATAAAAACGAGGTTTATCAAAAGTTTTTGTGAAAATATCAGCTTTTTGATTTTTTGTATCGATGGGTATAATATCAATGAAACCCTTTTCTTGAGCATCACGAATCACATGAATTCGTGTCTCGATATGCTTGGTTCGGGAATGATGAATAGGATTTTTAGCAATTCCAATGGCTGCTTCATTGTCACAAAATAAAGGTGTATGGAGAAAATTAATTCCATAATCAATCATTTGGTGTTGGATCCAGAGAACTTGAGAACAACAGCTGGAGGCAGCAATATATTCAGCTTCCCTTGTAGAAAGAGAAACAGTAGTTTGTTTCTTGCTCTGCCAAGATACCAAGCAATTTCCCAAATATTGACATCCGCCAGACACAGATTTTCTGTTTAACCTGCAACCATTAGAATCACTATCAGAATAAGCATGTAAATCAAAATTCCACCCATATCCTTTGAGATAACGAAATATTCTTTTGACAGCTTTCTCATGAGATTCTTTTGGAGCCGACTGATATCTAGCACAGTAACCAACAGCAAAAGTGATATCAGGACGACTTGCAGTAAGATACATGAGAGATCCAATCATAGATCTAAAAAGATGAGGATCAACTGGTTTTCTGTTTTCATCTGGAGTGAGACAAGTCTGAGCAGTAAAGGGAGTCATCTCTGTAGAAGCATCATCCATCTTAAATTTCTTCAAAATATATTTAATATACTTCTCCTGATGAATAAGAATTCCTTCTTTCTGTTGTTCAACTTGTAATCCAAGAAAGAAACACATTTCACCCATCATACTCATTTCAAACCTTTGACTCATAACCTCTTCGAACTCTCTACACAATTGAGAATTTGTAGATCCAAAAATAATATCATCAACGTAAACTTGGACAAATATCATTTCACCATTCACTTCTCTTTTGAATAGAGTCATATCGATGGTACCACGAGAGAAACCATTGCTTAGAAGATATTGTGTAAGGGTCTCATACCAGATTCTGGGTGCTTGATGAAGACCATACAGAGATTTATCAAGCTTAAACACTTTATCAGGAAAATCAGGATCCTCAAAACCTGGTAGTTGACACACATATATCTCCTCATCAATGTCTCCGTAGAGAAAAGCACACTTCACATCCATCTGATATACTTTAAATTGTTTATGAGCAGCATGAGCAAGAAATATTCTGATTGCTTCAAGACGAGCAACTGGAGCAAAGACTTCTGTATAATCAATCCCTTCTTCTTGAGCAAAGCCTTGCACAACGAGTCTAGATTTGTTACGCACCACAACTCCTCGATCATCTGGTTTGTTCTTAAACACCCATTTTGTACCAATTGGATATTTGTTAGGAGGTAAATCAACTAACGTCCAAACCTTAAGCTTTCTGAACTGTTGAAGTTCCAATTGCATAGACTCTACCCAACAAGGATCCTGTAGAGCAGCATGAACGTTCTTCGGGACAATTTGAGAGATGAAGCATGAGAAAAGACAGACATTAATTAGACCAGATTTACTTCGCATGCGAACACCATCAGAGACAGATCCAATCACATTGTCAAGTGGATGATCTTTCAAAGTTTTGTAATCACTTGAAGAAGGAAAGATGGTTGAAGAAGTATCGCCCATAGCTGGTGAAAGATTAGATGAAGGTGAATCGATGATAGGTGTTGGATCAGGTACAAGAGAAGATGTAGGAGGTAAAGAATCAGATGATGGTGCCGGATCAGTCATTGGAGACGAAGAACTAACATCAGTTGAAACAGCATCATTTACTAACGTGGTGGATGGAACAGACGATGGAGATGATGAAATAATATTTGTTTGAGTATTTGGAATGGATGTATCATCATCGAAAACTGGCAGATTGAACGAATTGAACACCGTATCGGAGTCAAAGAACCATGCTGGTTCAGATTTAACTTCAGAAGGATTGGATTCCTGCCAATCAACATAGAACGACTCTTGAACAATACGTGTTCTTTTGTTATAAACCCGGTATGCCTTTTGTGAAGAAGAATAGCCAACAAAATAACACTCATCTGAAACAGCACCAAACTTTGTCTTTTGAGATTGAGTATTCAAAAGAGTGCAAGAACAACCAAATGGTCGAAAGAAATCAATTAGAGGCTTTCTCTTATGAAAAAGTTCATAAGGAGTCTTCACTTTATCTTTCACAATTAACACCCGGTTTAGAACATAAGAAGCACAATTTACAGCTTCAGCCCAGAAAATAATGGGTAATGAAGATTCTATCAGCATTGTACGAGCAGCTTCCACGAGAGTGCGATTCTTTCGTTGGGCAATACCATTCTGCTGGGGTGTTCTTGCAGCACTAAATTGTCTCACAATCCCTTTTTGAGCACAAAATGAATCGAGAATCTGATTTTTGAATTCAGTGCCGTTGTCACTTCTTAGTCTCATAACTTTTTTCTTACTGATTGATTCGATAGAAAGAATTAATCTCTGCAATTCCTCTGTAACTTCGCCTTTGTGTGCAAGAAACCTCACCCATGAATATCTTGAGAAATCATCTGTAACAACAAGACAAAAAGATTTTTTAGCAATTGATTTAACACTAATTGGCCCAAATAAATCAGTATGTAACAACTCAAGAGGACAAGATATGCTATTTAGAAGTTTGGGCTTGTGAGGTTTCTTATGTTGTTTCCCTTTGGCACATGCCATGCATTTTTCATTAACAGAAAAATCTTTTAAAGGAAGTCCTCTAACAAAATTGTTCTTTACTAATTTATTAATTATCTTAAAATTAACATGGCCTAAACGACGATGCCATAAGAGAGACTCAGAGGTTGATGCTTTTGAAAGAAGACAAGTTGCAGTAGCCTTTGATTCGCTTGAATTCATATCGAGTATACGTATCATGCTTCCTTGGAGCACGCATGAGAATCAAATCTCTGGAATGACAATCTCTGATTTTAAAAATAGACATTCATCAAATTTAAATAGAACAGGAATTTCTTTATCGCAGATTTGAGAAACACTTAGAAGATTAAAAGCCAATTCGGGAACATAGTTGACTTTTTCCAAAGTGAGAGAACCATTGGTAACTTCTCCTTGTCCAATCATTTTTCCACCCTTTTTATTACCAGCAAAAGCCACATATCCTCCATCTATAATCTGATAGTTTGTCAACAAATCCTTTAATCCCGTCATATGCTTGGAACACCCGCTATCAACATGCCATAAACTGTTTACAATCTTTGACGAGGACTCCTGAAAAGAATTAACAAATCAATTAGCCAGGAGTAATAGGAACCCAAGATTGAACAACTTTGCTTTTTAAAGAAGCAGATTTTTTACAGAAGAATTTATTAACCAATTTTGTCAATTTATTTCCAAAACAGTTCCTATTAGAGGATCCTTGAATCAAAGGACAATTTTTGACAAGATGATCCTCTTGACCACACCTGAAACAATGAGGTTTGAATCTAGGTCTATGATGTGATGAAGTAAAAATAGGATCAATAATAATCTCCTCATCACATGCGACAAACTAGAATCAACATCACTGAATGTCTTATACAACTCATGAGTTTGATGTTTATTTGAACAAGAATTTTTCTTTACAAAATTAGAACAAGATTCATCTGACATATCAGTAAAACTTGTACCACTGGTACTGGTGTCGGATGAAGAAGAAATACATTTCTCAGATGACGTCATATTTAATGGTGTGAAAGATGGAATAGGTTGAGAAAAGAACTTTTCGAAACAATTAGTTTTAAGTTGCTCAGATGCATTACATTCATTATGAGAACAAAAATCATCACTACCATGATCTGAATTACAAGATGGAATAAAACTATCATGAGAACATGAGACATTCAAGTCTGTTACATTTGAACTAGAAAAAAAAACATAATTTAAACTAGACTTATGATCTAAAACAGACTGCTGATTTTCTGGTGTACTAGAACTAGTGCATCCAAGCCCACTAGTTGGTCCATAGTCGTAGTCTTCACGAATGTACTTAGAGTTAATCCCGACTAAACCTGCAAACATACTGTCAGTATCTGTTTTGATTAAATCATTAGAAGGATGAGGAACAGGCATAGGAGAATAACTGTATGTACTAGATGGAGGATAAACCTGTACATTTTCATAACCCAAACCTGTTTTAATTCTTGCTCCCCGTTGAGATTTACAAAGATCATCATGTTTCATTCCAGAAATAGTCCATTTATCTAACTTTGACTGAAGTTTGCTTGCTTCAAATTCAGCAAGAGCAACCCTTTCAGTCAAAGTATTAATCTCGACATTTCTTTCCAAAACGATTCTTTTTAAATGATCAGTTTCTTTTAAAGCCTCATTTAATTTCACAAAATATTTTGATTCATTCATTTTAAGTTCATCATTAATTCACTTTAAATCCTTTTCATTATCAATTAACAAACGGTTAGCTTTATAAATCCCAAATAACCTAATTTTACAAGCAGGTGAGCACATATCCTGTATTACCTCATATGGAAGTCCCATTACCATCCTTTCAGCAGCTAAAGCATTGTCACACATGCATACTGGAGTACTTGATTTCTTTTCCTCAACAGTAGCAGCAACATCATCATTCTCCTTTCCTATCTCATCTCTTGAATTTCTTTTCTCACTTAATCCTTCAGTTTCATCTTTCCCATTTCCATCTGCCTTTTCTTCTTTCCCATTTGCTAATGACTCGTTTTCTCTTTTGAATTTCTTGAACAGCACAAATCCATCTTCACCATCTACCTCTTCATTACTTTCCACAAACTCAGCAACTAACACGTGATTGATCTCAGTTCTTGTTTCTTCCACCTCTGCACTCTAGTCAAAGTTCGAAATCAAAGCCGACTCCTTCTTTAGATTCACTTCTTCCTTTTCTTTCTCTGCTGTCAATCTTGGTACTCCAGAGTTACTAGGATCTGTGACAATTGGTAATGGACATTCTCGTTTAAAATGTCCTAATTATTTATAATTAAAGCACCTCAATTTTGACTTATCAAATCCCAGTTTTGAAGTAGATGATTGACCACCAAAGTTCTTTCGTCCTGTTCTTTCCATAAATCTCCGAGCTCTTAAAGTTAACATCGCCATTTGCCATTGAATATCAGTTTCTTCAAGATCATCAGGATCAACCTGATACATGTCCTCCATAGTCATTCATTTACCTTTCAGTTCTCCAGCAACAAGAGTTTCATAGCTCTGAACAAACATTCCAAAAAGAGCCATTGTTTCTGATGGAATTGAAGTTTCAGCATTGACCTTAGAATTTCCTAAATCTTTTCCAACATGACTATTCCCACTCGAGAAATTACTTGTATTGCTCCCTCCTTGAATTGGATTTTGTATGTGAGAGTTTGCAGCGGATGACAACAAAGCAGCATTTTGAGAAAAACCAGATGTGGGCATCATAGTCTGGTTAAATTCCCTTCTTTTCATATCCAACTCAAAAGATTTCAACTTGTTAATGATATCCATCAGCTTGTAATCTGTAAAACCTCTTTCTTGTTTAAGCATTCTCACTTGAAGACTCCACTGTAGTGGAAGAGAATCGAGAAGCCTATTAACTTGTTCACTGTTGGAGAGCCTTTCATCATATTTCTTTAGAGTGCTTGAGACGGTTAAGAAACGGTTTGTAAGATCTGTCAGACTCTCATTCTTGTATCACACAAATGAATTGAACTCTTTTTCAACCTGAATACTTTTATCTTTTACCAAATCTGCATTACCATCATAGAATTCACATAAAGCATCGTAAAGAGATTTAGCATTTTTATGCTCTGCAAAATGGTTGTAGATGTCTGGAGCTAAACAGAGAGTTAGAGCACCAAAAGCCTTTTGATCACGATCAATCAATTTCAGATCTCTTTCAGTATACGAAGATGGGTCCTTGTTCTGAGAAACAACATCACCAACAGTAACCGTTGGTATGTGAGGACCAGAAGTAATCGATTCCCATTGATTATGATCAGTGTAGAAGAAGAAAGCTTTGAGACATCTCTTCCAATCTTCAAAATTATCTCCATTAATGAGTCTTGGAGGTCTATTAGGAGCAACACTTTCAAGATCAGCAAGTGTGAGAGTAGTTAATTTCGACATTATAGTTTCGGCAGAAAGCTTTATAATTTCGCTGACAAATTCGCAGAAAAAGATGACTTGGATGACAATTTCGCTGAAGAATTACTTTCGCTGACAATTTCGCTGAAGCTGACACTTTCGCTAGCAATTTCAGCAGCACTTTCGCTTGAACAGAAACACCACTGGCTTAGTTTCGCTGCTAACTTTGCACGAAACAAGCTTGAACTTTCGTTCAAAAATAAATTCGGCAGCAATTTCGCTTGTTGATTGATCACAAACACTGATGAACTTTCGTTCAAGGAATTAGTTTCGCAGAATCTCTAGAAAACAACTTCTGATGCAAGATAACTCATAATTTCGCTGAAACATGATGACAGTTTCGCTGTAAGAACACCAATTTCGCTGATCGATCTCAAAACCCTTTTTCACCTTAAATCAATCTGAAATCATCCAAAACTCAATGAATTTGAGATCTGATAATTGTAGAATCTTCCTTAATCAAAAACGAGCATAATTCAATCAATTTCCATGTCCAAAACAACTGATAATCCAATGAAAATTGATTGAAACTAGATATTGAACAAAAACCACAAAAACTCAACAAATCAAGAGCACTAAGGCTCTGATACCATATTGTTGGTCCATGTGATCGAAAAAACAGTGCAATTGAAGTGATGAATTGTCAATATCTAAAACATCCATGCTAAACAATAACAATTGAGAAGATTAGAAGACAATCTAACAACTTATTGATAACAAAATGAACAATAACAATCAATAACTTGAAGCACAATTAGTATTCTTTGTAAAAACTGCTTAGAATAGGTAACTTGCAAACAATGATCCATGATTAGGTTTTGCAAGCTTACCTTACAATGAGAATTGACAAAAGTATATATAGCAGTTGTAGTTTCGCAGACAGTTTCGCTACCAGCGAAACTGTCATGCCGAAACTATAGTTTCTCCTGGCAGAACACAAGTTCGCCAGGTAAACTAGAACAGCAAACTGTGAGCGAATGTATAGATTCGCTCACAGTTTCGCTGGACTGCCAAAACTACACAATAAAAAGAACATACAAAAGGAAACTAATAAAAGTCCTATTACAAGTAAAGTAAACAACTATACTAAAGTGAGTCCAACCTATACATGATCTTCAATCTGGTAGAATTAGTAATCCACCTGAAAGATATGGATTTTTCGTAGATGGATGCTATGTGGTTGATTCCGATGAACCAACCACCTATCATGATGCAATGTCCAATTTGGATTGTGACAAATGGCTTGAAGCCATGAACGTTGAGATGCAATCCATGTATGACAACCAAGTGTGGGACTTGGTTGAACCACCTCTTAACTCCAAGATAGTTGGAAGTGGGTTTTCAAGAAGAAAACCAATATGCATGGAAACTTGGATACTTATAAAGCTAGACTTGTAGCAAAAGGTTTCACTCAAACTCAAGGGGTTGATTATGATGAGACCTTCACACCAATTGCAATGCTAAAGTCTATTAGGATATTATTTGCCATAGCTGCTCATTATGATTATGAGATTTGGCAAATGGATGTCAAAAATGCTTTTCTAAATGGATATCTTGAGGAAGATGTCTATATGGTTCAGCCTGAAGGTTTTGTCAACTCAAAACATCCTAACAAAGTATGCAAGTTAAGGAAGTCAATCTATGGATTGAAGCAAGCATCAAGAAGTTGGAATCACCGTTTTGATGAAGAGATAACCAAATTTGGGTTCATCAAAAACACTGATGAAGCATGTGTATATAAGAAGGCTAGTGGGAGCATCACCATTTTCTTAGTATTGTATGTCGATGACATCCTACTATTTGGAAATGACATTCCAACCATGGAAGGTGTAAAAGCCTGGCTTGGAAGCTGTTTCTCCATTAAGGATCTTTGTGAAGCTGCCTATATTTTGGGAATAAAGATCTATAGGGATAGATCAAGGCGGTTGATAGGTTTGAATCAAAGTGCGTACATTGATAAGATCTTGAAAAGGTTCAAGATGGAAAACTCTAAGAAAGGTATCGTACCTATTCAAAGAGGAACGATATTGAGTAAGACTCATTGTCCAAGCTCAAAGGATGAGCAAGACAAAATGAAGGGAATCCCGTATGCGTCTGCCATAGGATCCATCATGTATGCAATGATATGCACTAGACCGGACGTGTCATGCGCCTTGAGCATGACAAGCCGATACCAACAAAATCCTGGAAGCAGTCATTGGATGGCTGTTAAGAACATACTTAAGTACCTAAGGAGGACTAAAGATATGTTCCTAATCTATGGATCTGGTGAGGAGGAACTCGTAGTAAAAGGTTACACGGATGCGAGTTTCCAAACTTATTGGGATGATTCACGATCACAATCGGGGTACATTTTCATCTTGAATGGAGGAGCAATCTCTTGGAAGAGCTCTAAGCAAGATGTGGTGGCATTATCAACTACAAAGTCAGAATACATCGCCGCTTCATTAGCAGCTCAGGAAGCTGCATGGTTAAGGAAGTTCATTGCCGATCTAGGGGTGGTCCCTTCCATTCAGAACCCCATATAAATTCTTTGTGATAACGAGGGTGCGATTGTTCAAATCAAGGAACCCCGTGCACATAAAAAGACTAGGCACATTGAACGAAGATTCAATTACATAAGGGATGAAGTTGAAAAGGGAAAGATATGTATTCGCAAAGTTCACACGGATCAAAACATTGCGGATCCACTGACGAAGCTTCTTGAAAAGGCAAAGCATGAAAGTCATGCTTGTGCCATGGGACTTCAATATTCTAGTGACTGGATTTGATCTTTAATTTTGTATTGAGATATTGTAATCCTTTATTACTTGAATGAATTATTCGGTTATAATAATTCAACTAATATTCCTATTTTGCATGTTTAAGATCCATGAGTAAATTATTTACTCAGAATGTTCGTAGCTGTTCATGCTTGTGGGAACGAGCATGAAGGTAATGCTATTATGAACTTGGATTGGTAGATATTCATATGGATGAATATAGAGTAAAAGATTGCTGCCAAAGTTTATAGATATTTGTGGGATGCAAATATTGGACTGACCTGCATCTCAAATATTACTACATAGAATCTTTCTGATTGATCATAAGTAATTTTGAGTAAAGGCGAACATCATTTGGTATCCTCTGACCTGAGACACATATTGGGTCTTGATATTTACCGAATATTATACTTTGACTTAGCTCTTCGCTGTTCTGAAACATGGCAGTATATAAGTCTGAGTTCAGGTATGATATAAGGTAATTGTGAGAGACGTATGTTGTCAAGATGGGATTTGTCCCTCTTATTCGTTGATAGTAAGATGTCTAAGGCCTGATAAAGTTAAATCAATGGAGAATGGTCACTCTGTGTCTCTAGGATTTAACATGACATCTGTGACAAAAGGATAGATGATTGATTCACCTAAAACATTTCAAGTATGGTACTCGAAGGAGATGATGTTATTGAATGGCACTTAGTCATAAGTATTAAGGGTAGTAAAGCGTTGTTAGGCGGTATTTACTGCTTGCATCAATTTCTATGAATCTTGTGCAAGTGGGAGATTGTTGGACCTCATATGCCCAAGACACATACAAGATTGATGTGGTTAGTATGTTATGATCCAAGTCAGGTCATTCTCAATAACAAGCTATACAAACACCAATAAATGTTTGTTGGTTGATGAGATCATACAAATAAACATTGACACCAATTTAGATAATAAGTTTTCTAAAACATTGCTTTGTGGTAGAACAACATTATATGGATAGTTTGTTCATGAGATATTATTTGTTTCATTATTTAAGTTGGTTAAATAATAACAAATAAAAGTGTGTTATGGTTATAAGATTAAAAAGGGTTTTAATTTTATAAAAACTTATGGTTGAAAGAGTAATTATATGTAAGTTTCAAATGGGAGGGAAACCCATTTTGGTTTCAAATTTTAGGCCACCCATGTGGGCTGATTGGTAGCTTTGTTTTGTCTTGGTTTTTGCAAGACTTAACTCACTGTTTCACTCAACCACACCACACACCTTTCTCTCACACACACAAGGCCAAAACTCTCTCAAAGAACAATCTATTTTCGTTCAAAAGGGAAGAAAGAAAGGGCTGAAAAATTCGATTTTGTTTGCAGCACTTCAAGATCTTCTTGGCTGATTCGGTTTGTTCAAAAGGGAGTACATCTTGGTGTTCTTCTACCTAACAAGATTAGGTGTTTGTTTAGGCTTGTGGGTATACAAGCTTGAGGTTCTCTCTCTTGAGGGCTGGACATTCAACAACATCTCCACATTCATCTCATACATCTACAACTTTCTACAAAAGGTTGTATCACTAAACACCCTATGGTTGTTATGTCTTGTTTGATAGTATACTATTTCATATATATTTTGATCCTCATTCTTGGGTTTTGTTGGTGGTTTAATATGGCACATCTTTTCAGATTATAAACCATATGTTAAACCTCTTATTCCGTTGCGTTTTCATAGTTTAAATGGTTAAACTAAGTGTTTTACATGTGATAAAACCCATCAGAACCCATAATCCAGTAGTTGATTTTCCAACCAACGGATTTGAGAACAACCTGCTGATGGAGCAATGTACTCAGCTTCTGCAGTTGAAACAAATACATTTGATTGTTTCTTACATTGCCACGAGACTAATCGAGGACCATGAAATTGACACCCACCCTAAGTAGATTATCTATCTTGGGAGCATCCACCATAATCACTATCTGTATATCCATATAATTCAAAGTTTCCTTCGTAGGGATACCAAAGCCCTAAGGCTGGTTTACCTTTGAGATACCTGAATATCCTTTTGACAACAATTAAGTGAGATTCTTTCGGGTCTGATTGATACCTGGCACATACACAAACATCATACATAATGTCTGGTCTAGATGCAGTAAGATACATCAACGAGCCAATCATTGATCTGTATAAAGTTTGGTCAATAGATTTTCCTTTTGGATCAGGTTCAATCTTGGTGTTAACAGCTGCTGGAGTTCGTATGGACTGACAATCTTGCAACTTAAATTTCTTCAAGAGCTTGTCAACAAACTTCTCTTGATTGATGAAGATTCCATCTTCAGTTTGCTTGACTTGAAGTCCAAGAAAGAAGTTAATCTCTCCCATAGAACTCATTTGGAACCGAGATTTCATGATTTCTTCAAATTCATTGCACAATTTGGGACTGGTAGAACCAAATATGATGTCATCAACGTACACTTGTACACATAAAAGATCATTATTATCCTTCTTTATGAATAAAGTTGGATCAATTTTCCCTCTTGTGTATCCATGTTGGATTAAGTGTTGTGATAACGTCTCATACCAAATTCTAGGTGCTTGATGAAGTCCATATAAAGCTTTACTCAGCTTATATACTCGATGTGGAAATTGTGCATCCTCAAAGCCTGGAGGTTGCTTCACAAACACATCGTCAGTGATAGGACCATATAGAAATGCACCCTTTACATCCATTTGATACACCTTGAATTTCATGAATGAAGCATAAGCCAGAAAAACTCGAATTGATTCAAGTCTTGCAACTGGTGCAAACACCTCATCATAATCTATTCCTTCTTCCTGTGTGTATCCTTGTGCAACAAGTCTCGCTTTGTTCCTTATTACAACACCACGGTCATCAGTCTTATTTCTAAATAGCCATTTCGTGCCTATTGCATTTTCTCCTTCAGGTAGATCCACCAAATTCCACACTTCTTGTTTGTGGAATTGAAGTAATTCTTCTTGCATGGCTTCTATCCAACCATTGTCCTTTAATGCTTCGATAACATTTTTAGGAACAATTTGAGAAAGAAAATAAGAGTATAAGCACACGTTTGCTTGTTCTGATTTACTCCTTGTTGTTCTCTCATTCAAGGGACCAATAATCTGAGAAATTGGATGATTCTTATGAACACGAGATGTTGGAATGTCATCACATTGAACATTAACATCCAGATTTGTTTGGTTCAAGTTGGAAAGCTCATGTATCAAATTAGAAGAATAAGGATTGAAGTTTGGAACTTGAGTCGGTGAGTTGATAAAGTAATAAAAGTTACCAGTATCAACTACATCACCAGAGATGGATGATGTTCCAGACTCAGGTATCACAAACTCGTTACCATCACTAGGAATATTTTGTGATCCTTCCTGATCAATTGAAGCTGAATGACCTGAAACTGTATTATCATGATTTTGTATTGTTGAATCCTTGACGAATGATAAAAATGGGTAGTTTGAGCTAGAATCATCTGGGTCATCAGAATCTGAATCCTCACTAAAAGATCCAAGATCTCCTCTTGAGTTCTTCTTACATCTAGAATCAAGACAATTTGGTTGATTAAACAAGTTAGATTGAAGAGAGTTTGATAATGAATCTAAGTCAAATAACCATGCAGGACCATTTGAAACTGATGGAAAAGAATTTTCCAAAAATTTAACGTTGAATGTTTCAAGAATTTTATTTGTCCTAGAGTTATAAACTCGATAGGCTTTTGAAACAGATGAATATCCAACGAAAAATCCATTATCAGATTTTGCTTCAAATTTTCCTAATTGATCACTTGAATTAAGAATCATAACAGGACAACCAAATGATTTTAAAAAGTTTATGTTCGGTTTCCTGCCAAACATTAACTCATATGGAGTTTTCAATTTATCTTTCACGATTAAGATTCGATTCTGAATGAAACACGCAGTTGATATTGCTTCATCCCAAAACGTGATAGGAATTTTTGCATCAGCTAACATAGAACGAGCAGCGTCAATCAGTGTTTTATTTTTCCTTTCAGCAACTCCATTTTGTTGAGGAGTTCTGGGAGCACTGAACTAATGAGCTATCCCAATCTGCGCACAAAACATTTCAATGTTAGCATTTTTGAATTCTGTTCCATTATCACTTCTTATTATTTTCACTTTATTTTCTAATTGATTTTCTACTTTAATGATAAATTCTTTTAGTAAATCAGCCGTTTCAGATTTGGCATATAGAAAGAAAACCCATGAAAATCTTGTGTAGTCATCAATGATAACTAAACAATATGATTTTCGTCCAATACTCTTGACGTTTGTTGGTCCAAAAAGGTCCATATGTAACATCTGAAGAGGTTTGGATGTTGAGTTTATAGGCTTGGACTTATAAGACGCTCTATGTTGCTTTCCCTTCAAACATGTTGAGCAGTGATCATTTGTTGCAAACTTCTTAGATGGAAGTCCAATGACATGATTCCCTGCTACAAGCTTGTTCATATTCTTGAAATTTGAATGACCGAGACGTCTATGCCAAAGCTAGCTTTCATCATTTGATGCCTTTGCAATTGGGCATGTTGTTTCAGTTGAAGGATCAACTTGAGACATATCCAACTTGTATACATCTCTATCTCTCTCAACTGTAACAATCACCCAATCTTTGCTTATCTTGAAACCTGGCTTTAAAACATAACAAAATGAATCATCAAATAGAACAGAATATGATTTGTCACATATTTGAGATACGCTTAAAAGATTAAAGTTCAACTGTGAACAGAAGTTGACTTTATCAAAGCTTATTATCCCATTTGATACTGTTCCTTCTCCGGTTATTTTTCCTCCAGCATCACCACCAAAGGCGACGTGAGTTCCATCTTTTAACTTAAATTCTTGTAACAAGGCAGGATTGCCTGTCATGTGCCGGCTACACCCACTATCCATATATCATGTATTGAGTGGTCTTTTTGGGCGTACCTGCACAACAAGAAAATTAAGTTGAGATATCTACCCAAGCCGAGATGGTCTTGGGTTTTCCAAACTTATCAACAATTGTAAATTGTTTGTAATGGAGATTATTCAAACCAGGTTTATTTTTGATGAATTTACCAATTTTATTTTGGAAATTGTTTTGAAAATTGTTTGATTTATTTTTTAGAACATTCATATCGTTCGATTTATCAACTTTTGAAATGTATTTATGACTAACATTTTTATTAGTCATACTTACAGATCTTGGAATGAAATGTTCTTGCATGTTTTGTTTTGATCTCACATAATTGTTATTTGGAAAAGATCTCAAACATAAATTAGGTTGATTAATGACTTTTTGAAATCCATTAGTTTGATTTCTCAAATATTGTGGATTAACAAATCCTTTGCTCATGTTTGATTGTGCAAAGTTTCTATTATGAGATCTATTTCTAAAGTAACAATCTGCAGTATTGTGAGTGTACAATATTTGTTAAAATAACAATCTGCTGTCGAATGATTTCTCATGTCACATATGTGACAGTACTTGTTGAAGTAGCACTCAGCAGTATTGTGATTTTTCATATCACAAATTTCACAGTACTTTTGTGGTGTCACAAACAACTTTTTGTTCACTTTTGACATTGACATAATATTTGATTTTGGTGTCAAATAATTATTCATTTGTCTTTCATTTCATAGTTTGATTTTGTGTCAACTTATTATGCATTCGTTTGACATGAACTTCCTTCTTGAATGTATTCAGAACAAATCTTTTTGCTACAGCGGAAGTCTTTGAATCTGAACTAGATTTCAGATCAGAGTGTGATTTGTTCATAATATTTGCTTTATTATTTTGAAGAGAATTCATATTCAACAGACCAGCTGACACAAATTTTATTGGTTTAAGTTTTGATGTTTGATTTGTTGTTTTAATCAAATTTTCTGAACTTTTGTTTTGTTCAGATGTTGCTTTTGATAATTTCTTTCTTCTTCTTTGATTCTTTGATTTTGAAGAACTTGGTTTATTTTCAGATTGAACATCATCTGAAGAAGATTCCTTTTCTGATTGAACTTGTTTCAGATTAATGGTGTTTGAATCTTCTGATGTTCCTATTTGTTGTTTATCTTTGTTTTGAACTTTCACTTCTTCGATTACATCATGAATTTGATCAGAAGTGTTTTGTTTTGGTTGTTTTGGTTCATATGATTTTATCTTTATTGGATGACCATTTTTGATCTTTTCTTGATCTTTTTCAACAAACACTTGAATATTTTCTTTTTCTTCTTCTTCATTCTTGGTTTTGATCTTGAAGGCTTTAAGTTTAGCTTTATTTTCAGGAGAATGATCATGAGTATTGAAGTTCTCTGTTAGTGTGTTTGTAATTGATTCAGTCATAGGTTCATGAGTAAAACCTAACCCTGCTTTTTGTTTATCTTTTCTTTCACTTACCAGTTTTTCTACTATCATTTTTGAACTTTTTACTTTTGCCAGATTCATTTGAGTAGCAGCATGTGCTATTTTCTCCTGTTCAAGATTCTTGGTCATCTCTTCTAATTGTTTAGAAACAATTTCTATATCTTTTATTGTTTTGTTCCATGAAGTTGGGAGAGAGATAATCTTTTGATCTGCTGATTTATGATCAGATTTAAGTTTGCTATGCATAGATTCTTCTTGTTTTAGCTTCTCACATATTTTGAATGAGTAATTTATGTAGTGTTCAACATGTTCATAGCATGATTTGGTGCAAAGTTTTTCTCTCACTTCTGATGGGATTTCAGGAAATTTTGGAGCTGTGGTTTCATTTTTTGAAGTTGAAGAGTCAACCTTTGGTTGATCAGACTGTGCCATTAGAGCTACTTCATCTGTATCCTCCTTAGGATCAGACTTGTCACTCCAGTCATAGTCATCTTCTTCTTCATCACTTTCCACTTTTGGGTTATTATTTTCTGACCAATCTTCTCCTTGAATTTCTGCAATAAGAGATAAACTTGATGTTAATTCATTTGTAAACTGTTCTGTATATGCACTCCAATCATAACCATCTTTTATGCTGACTACTAGAGCTTTCTTTGTTTCATCAGATGATTTGGTTTCATCTTTAAGCTCAGGCATAGGAAGACTTTGATAAGGCTTTTGAAAAGACTTCTGAACTTGTTGAAATCTTTGATTGCTTGAGCTTGATTGAGCATTTCCTCCATTATTCCTTGGAGCTTTGCATTCTCTTGAGAAGTGTCCATAGCTGTTACAATTAAAACATCTAGATTTTGACTTGTCAAATCCAACTGTCTTGTTTGCACTTGGCTTGTATTTCTTGTTGACATAAGAATGTTTTTGAGTCCTGTAGGCAATCATCACCATCTGCCAGTTTAAGTCCATCTCTTCAACATCTTCAGGATCCATCTCAAATAAATCCTGCAAAACAAAATCTAGTTGAGTTAAATGGATACCTTGATATGCTTGAAAACTGGCCATAAACGCAGTAAATGCGGTTTTGGACTCTTCATCCTCTAATAGGATGTTAATTACATCTTTAACTTTGCTAGATTTAGCAGAGTTAGATGATGAAGAAGTCTCTGTTTGAACATTTGATGATTGGATCTGTGGTTTAGGAGGAGATTGAGAATGAGACTAAGTTGTATAAGCAGGTGCACTGGTGAATGATGAGTCAGTGAAAAATCCTACTCCAACATACAGATCTCCCTCTTCTTCAGAACTTTTCTCACTCTTTGCCATGAATGAATTCTCTATTGTGGTTGCTGGAGAAGCAACAAACTGATATTGTGACATTGATGCTGCTCTATCATTGTTCCTTGAGCTTTCATCAATCTCCACTGATTCTATTTTTGCAATAAGAAGATCTAGATCCATTGGAAACTTCCCAGTATGCTTTAGTAGGGTTACAGTTTGTTTCCATGATGATGGTAAAGCATTGAGTAGTCAAAGATTTAAATCTTCAAGATCAGGTTTGATACCAGCTGTTGACATCTCTGTTGTGAGTTGAAC